>CM052017.1:32210898-32810898 GCA_028476595.1 Obolodiplosis robiniae
GTCAGAACTCAAATATTAAATCGGCAAAACGGAAATGTGTGTGTTTTTAACAAATAAATTAGTGTTTTAGTTTCGATTTGAATTAACGAACAAAAAAAAAATAATATGTTTTAATGACAGATATACAGAACCGAAACGATCTGTCTGCATGGGTCGATCTTGTCGGTCGTGTGTATAAACCGATACTGAATTTCATAACCAGTATTCAAGTACATTGTAGTAGGGCATATAATCGCCATAAGGCTAACACTGTAAGCCAACACACGCTTCTTAATCTGAGAGTACCACAGAGCTGTGCTGACAGTTCGGAGTGGTGCCAAAGTGTGAGAGTGCGGCATTGCTATGCGATGCATGCTTCTCTTCGCTCCGGTACCTGGGTTTATATGATGGCATTCGAGCACAGCGCACACACACACCATACACACAAACACATTACGGTGCAAATGAATTGCTCGTTCGCTCTCCCGCTCTCTCTCCCTCTCTATCGCACGCAAACATATATATACACCGAGTCCGTCCGTTCATGCATGCCGAGCTCGAGCTAAGCTATACTGTGTTGTTGCGTCTCATCCGACGCATTACATATCGGTAACGCCGACAACGATTTGATTTTTCCGTTCTCAATGAGCCGTGTTCTCTCTATTTGCCTGG
Organism: Obolodiplosis robiniae; assembly: GCA_028476595.1. NCBI lineage: Eukaryota > Metazoa > Arthropoda > Insecta > Diptera > Cecidomyiidae > Obolodiplosis > Obolodiplosis robiniae. Next base: position 32,211,550 of record CM052017.1, read on the forward strand.
CTTTCAGCAGTCAGCGAGCAGTAGCATTCGCAGCATTGGAATGTATGCGTGTTGCATGGGAATTTGTATTTGTGTTTTTGGTTGGTTCCATGTGACTCGTGTCCCGTCCACTACACATCAATGAATGAGCGATATAACACGACTCCATTGGTCCGAGTGAGACAATAATTATAATCGCATGGTTCATTACCTAGCAGCCACTGAAACTAGCTGCCACGGCGTTGAATAGAGATGGGTTGCAATTGCACCGAAGACGAAATACAACAATAAGATATATGCAATTGCTCTGGCAGCATGTTTTTCGTACCACACATTTTTATTGGTACGCATCAAGAGATATAAAGAGATTTTTCGCATGTTGGACACATAATGAGAGACACAAGATTATTAAACGCAAATAGCATCAACATCATCATCACCACCATCGTATCGTTTCAGCCGCTGTCTATTTGATGAAGGATCTATGTGGCGAGAGATAGCCAACAGATCATCGCTTTTTAACTTGACTTGCAAGAGAGAGATTGCGATGTTTGCGAATGTTGCGGGTTGCGCAATTAAAATATGCGCACCTCCTATTTTTTCGTAGTCGTTGAACACGTTGTTCCACTACACGGTCGCGCGAATCGCAAATTATCGGCCTTTGTACGGCTTTTTCTATTCACAAGAAATGATTGAGCCATGAGAGATACACAGCGGCCCCATTATATTGTATGAAATGTATGTATATATACAAATTCAACAGTGCGCAGTTCACACCACTCCAACATCCAATGACAACAGTGATTAACTGGGACGCTTTTTATTTGCGTCGACACAACCGTGCAACGCCACAAAAAGTGAGGGAGGGTGATCTAATCCCACGTTTTCAATGTGATCAACATGCAGATGAAACGTATTTTTGCTTTGCACACAACTTTTTTGTGAGCACGCTATTCCTTGATTCGAAGAATTGTTGATTCGAAGAACTATTTTTTTAATCCTCATTTTGATAGAGGTTTTTTTTCGATCAAACAAAAAAAAAGACAAATTGGGCGAAAAGCAAAAAATGAATATTCATATTAAAATAGAGCTGAATCAAGATCGTTTACTCTGCGCTAAGATGATAAAAGAATGTAGAAGATGTGATAAATGAATGCGATATACGATAAAATAAATGCGATATATTCGTATGTTTTTCGGTGATTTAATGTAATTTGATGCCGAGTATATGGCCAAAACGTATGCAAGCTTGAGAATTTTGGCAAGATATTCTTGGGACAAGATGTGTTGTGCAATTAGGCAAGCACAACAGACGCCTGTTCTTTTCTGCTTCTTTTATGACATTTCTGCAAAAATTTCGAGTATTAGCGACATTGACCACCCCACATTAATAAAGTCGTGGGAACTGAATCTCTGCATTCTCACAAAAATCTGTCCATACCATGAAACAACGGTAACTAGAGCTACAATTCATGTTTAACGATATAATACACACAATACAAGACGACTTGAAAAAAAGTTGACAGAATTTAACTGCATATTTTCTCTCTTTTTCTCTTTCTCTCTCTCTCTCTCCATGACTGTTGAACATGACGTCATAAAGAAATTCACCTTTTCAAACGACACACACATGAACACTCACAAAACAGAGCTGCATACGCAGATAGAGAGAGTGTGAGAGCGCCGCCGACGAGGAGAATGAGAATATACAAGTACGAAAATTCTGCAAACGAGAGAACGCATTTTTATAAAGTGCCTACTGCGTATTTATCGCAAATGACGCAACAATGACGAAAGAAAATTCACTGAAGGGAACGTGAATTGAAAGATTTTTTTAAATGTCACGCAACTTACTTGTTGAATTGTCGCTTGTAGGTTTAATTCGTTGTACGGTTCCCGAAAAACTAAGAACAACTGCATACATAGTAACCGTAACGCACACAACAATCACACATGCACATAATTCAAATTTCCAAGATTGATGACACCGAATGCTAACAATGGCCGGATTCGATAGAGAGGATTCCTTCCTTCAGTTTTGTTAGTTTTACTGTTATTGTTGTTGCTGTTACTCACAAGCGTCTTACGGCAACTAAAGAATTAGAATTGAAATCATACACCGAAAACCAGTCGAGCAGCAAATATAAACTCAATCGCACACCGTCTCACCGAGGCGCACATACGTACGGCAAAACGAGATGTTGGGGTGACAAAACAAAAGCCTGATTTTAACGAGCAACATATTATTTGGAAAGAACGCAATTATATGTGTAAAATGTAATAAAAGCAGATGTGCGATTTTCCTTTTCACGATCCCAAACGAACTCCCCAAAATGATTCGTAATCGAATCGTAGCAAGCACAAAATCGACTACGCATTGAAATCATAATTTTTTCTATATGCATAAGTGATTCGATATTTCAGCAGCGTGCAAAACAGTTTCAAAATCAATTCACCTAATGATAGAAAATGTGACAAATTCCATGAATCAAACATTTGCATCGGAAGAAATACATTATTTTTATTTTTCATTGTGATGTAGATATTTGATTCTCTCGCGTATTTTATCATTAAGTTTCATTGCAAAAAATCATGAGCTCGTTCGTATCTCGTAGAAATTCAAATCCCAAAAGTCGTTCTGCCTACTTCGACACATTTTTTACATGATATGGCTTATATTTCGTGGCAAGAAATCGCCTTAATTGAATTACCCAGTACAGATATCAACCGGTCAGAATATGATTCGCAATTTAAGTTTTGTAAAATGCTTAAATGTAACGAAGAAAACAAACAATGTGGCATTTTATTTGGCGAAGTGCGATCAAAATATGGAGAAGCTTCCGAGTTGACACTGCTCAAAATCAAAATTCGTATTCAATTTTTAGAAACATTTAGAAATATGCATTTTGCTAAATTATTCGATATATATATATTTCTAGTGGATAAATGAAAGTGGTTTGAAACAAGAACGAAGCGAACAACAAGATACGTTTCAAATCAAGTCCACCTCTTCAGAAATTCTCATCTGTGCAAACATAACTAAAAGAATTGTCTCCTATGGCTACAATTTATAGCTCGCCTAAAGCGACTTCATGATGCAATTGCATTTTTGATAACAAGTATTAATTGAGTTGCAATGTGAGTTTCAATTGAAAAACCCGTTGAAATTAACGTTAAATGATGCCCAGATATATACTGCATCAATTCTTTTTCAAATCCCAATAATATATCATGAATTCTCTCTTGGATTGTGGATTATATCACTGAAAGTTTCATTTGATGATCAAGTTTGTGATTCGAGCGAATTGTTTGATAAGCGTGGAGAGTGTGCATCATAATAGGAAGAAGAGAACAGAACAAATGAATCGAGAAAGTCTTGCATGAATAACAGCTAGATCAAGTAACAATTCGCAGAAAGAATCCTGCTAATGAAGCGACCATTTTCATCGCATTCGCTTCGATGAAAATGTGATTTTCTTAATATTGTTTGTCAACTGTATATCTTTCGTAGTCGATGTACGCGTGTGTGTGTTAACACAGCGTAATATTTTTCGCCTCCTTATTACAGTTGCCGGCTGTAACAAAACATCGAGTGTTTGATCGCCTAAGGAAAAAGGGTGCAATTTTCTCACGCGTTCGCTTTTCTTCTGGATACGCTCAACATCTTTTGTTGTGCCACTCTTTTTCCTTCCGATGCCACTATTGTTTTTCCGTATTGTGAGGTTGTGCTGTTGTGCAATGTGTGTCGATTCTTTCATTTTCGGAGGGTGCGCAACTTGGACGAGTTGTGACTTTGAGAAAATAGAAACGCAATAACAGCTAACAATAAGCCATTGAATAGTAGAAGGTGAGCGAGTAGCCGAACACATAGAATCGATGTCATTGTTTGTGCCAATTGTATATGTTTGTACTGGCTCTCTCTTAATCACCCTACGCAAGTATCGCCATCATTCGGTTGTACATTCAAAAATCGTCCGATAAACTAGCTTCTTACTTATTCGGCTGTTACTGCAAAAAATCTTTTAAAATAAACAACAAGAAGACGATTGCCATTGTTATTAAACAAATTAAAGCTCGACTCAGCAATAAATGCCTCTCGGGTGGCTTCTCAGAGAAACCATCTCGCTCACCTTCGCCGAAAATCGTTGGTGAGCGCATTCATCCTGAACATTTCCCAAGCATCGCGAATCAAGCCACCCTTCATTATTCGGATTTATCGAAATACCCAACAAAGAACTCGAAATAATGCGCAAAACTTGAAACCAGCTAAATAAATACGGCCGAGGCTTATTTAAAAGCGGTGAAAGATTTGTGTTTGGTTGCCGAAATGGGGGACGAAAAGAATACGACTGTTACAAACAATCGAATTAGCATATGAATGTGAGTGTCTTCAATGCGGTGATTTCGATTCGTGGGATAGTTTTGGCTGCCACGTATGCGTGTGTCATCAGATTTTTCATCAGCATCTTGATGAAAAACACGCACCTTGACTCGATGCGTCATTACGACTTCTTTTTGTGTGTCTGATTTGAGTTCCGAATCGAATTACGTTCGTTTTTCTAAAGAACGCCCGAGATCGACACACTTTATCGACACCCCAGACAATTTTGAAAGTAAGAAGCATCCGAATAGCAACCAAGAGATTCCAAATATATTGAAGTGGTACTTTAAATATCTGCAGATATTCAATATTGCAACGGCATGTCATGATGTCATAACGAATTCGAGTAATTACATGTAGGTTCTGTTGCAGCCGTTTGGCAATGTACCCACGGTTAACTGTACCTCTATGATGTTTATGCTACGCACCTTTGCATCATAGTCCAATTCAAGTTTTTTCGATTGTATCTTATATTTTATAAAGTGCGTAATATTTTTTGACATTCTTCAAATGGCGAATTCGGGATAATTCAAGCGACAACCATCGCAACTCACACACATGGCATATATACATGTCGCGAAATATCGATAAACTTTTTCTCCAAATGCAAAACTACTCCAATATTTAATTGAAAATTGATCGATTTCTATCGAATTGTTTAGAGTCTCCTCTTCTATTGTGTGACCGCATGAATTGGATTTTAAATATGCAACTCGATCGGCCATTATTATGGAATTTCAAAATGGCAATAAAATATTCAATTCCATTCGAATCGTTAAATGCAACAGACGAAAAAACGGCCATAAAAATAATTCCATATAAATTATGTATTTTATTTAACTGCCTAATTGTAGGGAGTTGAGAAATTTGCCGAGAGTTGCCGAATGTTGCCGAAAAAAGTGGGAAATTTTGGCTTGAGTCGCATTGGATTGATGGCTATTTTATTATTGCAATTTTTTTTCTCGTTTTCTCCGAACTTTTTTCGCCAATAATTTCATCCTACGATAATATACGATTTTTGTGTGTGTTTGTACGTGCGCATCAGCATGCAATTATATATTTTGCTAATAACACTTTTTCCTGATTTGTTGTTTTGTCCATCGCAGCGGAAAACAACATCAGTGTTCTGTAAGTGATATCAATCGTTTAGTGTGTCTATAATTTGTTTTTGGATTCGCTTATGCCATCGTTTGTGGCTGTAAATGGCCGAAAAAGAAGAACATGTTTTAATGTGTTTTTATTATCATAAATTCAAAGTGGCCGTTCAGCAATGCAATCACGATCATTTAAGATAAACCAAACAAAGATCGTTGATTTATGCATTTGTTCCACGTGTATCCATTTAAATTAGATATTGGAGTGGCGCGGTGAGGGGGGGGGGGGGGGAGGTGGAAATGATCAGCAGCTCAATTCGTCCATTCACATCTCAAATGTATTCAAACGAAATCGAATGTGTCATTAAAAAAATCCTTGCTGCCGAAACATAAAACAAAAGAGAAAAACATATCAATGAAAATGCAATCAGAGTGCCGTTCTATCTTCTTCTTGTTCTGCGATTTAAGTGTCTAATGAAATGGTTTTCCAAGCGATTATTTAAATAATTATGAGCAAGAAACGAGAGGGAGAGAAAGAGCAACATAACAAACAGTCAATGATATCATTTTCGCCGATTCGATGCCAATTTCGAGTAGTTTGATTTGGTATTTCGCCATTTCTGTCTTTCTAAATGATCATTTAATGATATATTTGCTGCACGCGTTTCGTGTATAATTGTTTCGGTTATATTTTTTTCCGTTCTCTCCAATCGTTCGGCTGTGGCTGTGAGGTGACTGAATGGAATAAACACGAAATGCAATTATATTCAAGCCCAAGCAACACACATGCAGCAAACAGTGGAAATTGTGTGGCTTCGAACTGCACATCCAGTTCATTAGAATGAATGAAGTTGTAGGCATAAAAGTCTGTCTTTCAATAAACGTGTGCTTTCTTTGTGCTCATCAAGCCTCAAGACAGTCAAAACAAAGCTTAATTAATCGTTGCTGCTAAAATGCTTAAACCACAATGGTCTGAACCACCAGAAATGCACCAAATTCCAACATCTAAAAGAATGATAAATATATAAACACATAGTTTATGCGGTTAGTGTTTTGTTTTAACTATAATTTGGAGATTTACACATTGCATACGCGTTGCACGTTATGTTCACCGCATCAAATAATATTATTATTAACCAAATCTCCCAACACGGAATTTATAACTTATTTATATATATTTTATTCAAGACGTTTTGGGCGCACGGCCCGAGCATTACATGGATTTTGGGGCTTTTGCCTATTATCGTTGGGCTATACTATTATTAGAGTCTGACTCCGCGAAAAAGCAGCATGAAATCAAAACTTGTTGTTTTGTCCTACGGCCAAAAACCATTTTTCTGAAAATTCCACCATTTTCGACTACTCGCTGCGAGCGACCATTTAAAAGTTCAATAGTTTTTGAAAGGGGTTAACATTTTGTTCAGTATGTCAATGGAAATTTTTGGATTTGTTTAAGATCAGCAATTAACGAATTTTTTCTTTCTTCTTCATATCATAAGAAATTTTGTAGGGTAAAGAAGCCAATTTGTATCATTAAGCGTCACTCGCAGATTTTTGTTCGGCTGAACCAATTGTTTTAGCGATTCTACACGCAATATTTCAAATAAAAAACATATCAAACAATGGTAAAATCTCATGTACGAGGATCTAATTGATTCGAAAAGAATGAGCGTCGGTGTATTTGTCGTCGGAGTAAAAATACGAAGATTCTTTTAAAGCGATTCAATTTTTGTTTTAAATTTCTTCGCCGATATGTGGTTGTCGCATCAAATATCGTTTTTGCTCGTTCGAAATAAAAAAAAAAAACATTCTCGATCGAATAAGAGCTTGGCTGATAGTTATCGACATACGAAATTGAGCATGCGTGTGAATTGGTTGAGCGACGTCAATTGTGAATCACAATCAATGCGCACAACAAACAGCATAACATGATCTGACGCCAACCCATGAAATGTAATATTCAGACCACTTATTTTCATATTACTTATAAAATGCGTGCATTTGCATCTCTAGCGCCGACAATGTTTACAAAAGAATTGATTTACGATGCATTTGTGTGACAATCTTTATGCTGACAAAACAAAAACTGTTTTTAAAACATGTTTCGATCATGATAGTTTATTCATGTTAATAGAATAAAATGGCAACAAAAAATGACACGAAAAAGGAAAACGGAAAAGAAAACATCCTGAAAAGATACGGATATATCTACAGAACAGAGATTGATTTGGTCCGATTCTTCAGGCACATAGCTCAAGATGGAACAGAAAAAGAGAGAAAATAATGAGAAGGTGAAAACTATTTCAGCATCTGCCTACAAATTTCGCGCCTTCTTTTCCATAATAGAAACGGCATAAGAAAAAAATAAACAACAAAATTACATTTCGAGATCCATTTAGTGTCTCGGGCTTTGCACACGCCATTAAACAATTTACACAATTCTTTTGTTTGTGAATCGCTCGCACCATCCATTTTCGATGTATTTACGATTGCATTACAAATGGCAAAAATTGAGTGCAATCCTAAAAACAAATGACAACTAATCGGGCTGTTGCTTACCTGTACTCAACCGATGTGCCGATCGCTCGAACGCCAAAACGATTGACGTGAAAAGAAGCACGTCATAGTAATAATGATCGAGCGACCAAAACAAAAATATTGTTTTTTTTCTTAACTCCATATTCTTAGCGTTTAGACTGAAAGTATTTATTGAAATGGCCGAAATTCACAAGAGATAAATGTTATGGTCAAATGAAAACTGAGTATGGACATACGTATTGACAACACACGCAGCAGGCAACAACACACAACAAACAATAGACAAACGATGTAAACAAATTTACCAAGACAAAAACTTGAATAAAAGATATAAAGAAATGAAAAAAGAAACATACTCCCGAATTCGGAGCGCAAGATGAAAGAAGAAAAAAGAACATGATGATATTGAGCAGCACGTGATTTATGGCCGGTCGGCAATTGTGTGCATGCAACGCAAGCCAACATTGGAAAATTAAATGAAAAAAGAGTGTCTAAAGATACAGTTTGAATTCATAATTTTTTCCCGTTGCTCAATCATTTCGCTTGATGATTTTAGCTTTCCGTTTCGATGCTACTTTTTACTAACGTTAATGTGCAGTTTTCTCGCCAAATTGATTATAATTAGATTTGGGAAAAAGCAGCCTATTTTAGGTTTTGATTAAGATTATTAGAGAAAGTCGCTGTGCCGATCGAACTCCTGAAAGTATCATGACAGCATGGGAATAAACGCGGATGTTAAAAATCGTTTGATCCAAAGTTTTACTTGAAAATATATTCCGTCGATTCCGTTGTGGCAAAATTGCAATAATAATGTAAATAAAAGCAAAGCGTTGTCCTTAACAGCCCAACATAATTTAGGCCTTATATGATTTCGGTAGCTCGAAATTCACAATGAATTTTTTTAAATAATTTTTCGCACAGTTTAAAACGAACGATTTCGTACATCGACTTTTGTTCTCAGATACTCATCGGATCCGATCTTCTGCGGTGTGCGTGTTTCAAACGATATGATTTCTTTTCGGTAGACTAAAAACATACGATTTTTTTGGTGTTTAATTCGAAAGATTGCAATAATCATTTTCGCGTGTGCTGCGGATGCCGGGCACAAATGTCTGGCAACGAGCTACTAAAAATCGATCTCGTGACACCGCCGAATATATATGATTAGATTTCTGTACTCAATTCAATGATGGCGAATGAAGAATAGTCGAGAGACTGAATAGCAGAAGGATTTAACAATACCTCCATCGCCGAAATCGAATCGAAAAAAGCCGGTAGAGAAAAAAACCAACAATATTTTTTATAGAAAAGCATAACGATTTTTTGCCTCGTTCCTCGTTGTTATTATCTATTTGCTGTTTGATGATGAATGGAGGGTGAAAGCTGTGCCGACTATAAAATATGATCATTCATACACATTAGACACCCTAAGCAACGCGCGCAAAAAATGATGTGCAACGGCTAAAAAGAAAACGGATCAATTGTTGTTAAGCAAACGCTACGTTATTTTTTATTTGTGTTTATTGCCCTTTGTGTCTTTCTCTTCTGCAACATTTATTCCCTGTTGTGAAGGCTCAAAATGGAGAGACCATTCAAAGAAGCAACTTGAAAATCATGGAATTGGTTCCGTAGACGCTTTTCGAGTCGCTTACAAATATGTCTCTAATGTGACACCAAATTCGCTTAATATTGTTCGCGACTCGATTGAAAGATAAATTGAATGACCTTGCAATTATTGCTACTTTCTGCCGCAATACCGCAGTGAAATTCCGTTCAAATAGAAAACTTTGGATACTATCAATACAGAAAGTTGTATTTGACAGCTGACTCTGTTTGTCGCGAACACCTTTAAATATATTAAATCTAGTCAGTAAATTTCATCAAAAGAGGGTACTTCAAAAAAATAAAAAAAAACACAGACACATTCTTTTCTTTTCTGCGTTATTTTTTCATGTGCGTTTGAAGTTAGAGACGTTGTTGCTCCCTTCTTGATGGTCGCTACCGCTGCTCTACACAATAGAGGATGCGCAAATACAGGCTATGATTGAAACTCAAATATGGGAATTTCACAATTCAATTCGATAAGTATCATTTATAATGCCAACGCCACTTTTTGCGTAGTCGAATGAATAACACGCACACAACCGAGCAGCCAATTCGCAGCAGAGAAAAAGAAAAATCAAGAGGCACAATTTGATGTCACATACATTACAGCTCAGTACGTGGTATACAAATACGAAAGACATTACGAATACCGCTACTGCTAGGGTGAGTTTGCGGACGCATGCGGCGCTTACATATATCGTGGGCCAATTGTGGGAATTTTCAATATGATTCTTTCGTTTCGCCCAGCAAAGCAGCAACTTGAATAAAAGAGAAATACATTACATTTTTACTTTATTACGCACCATGGCGTAATTTTAACCAGTTAGACCAGTTCTCGGTCTTTTGATTGTTAAGCCAAGAATAAAAATGTACTAAAAGATTTTATACATTTTTTTTTCACTCTATATTCAGTCTATTTTCCATTTTCATATACAATAAAAACGGTCGTTATTAGATAGCGAAAATATTCCAAATGGTTTTTTTTTTCTCTGATGTGCGCTGACAAATGAAACAAAGGCTCGGCTCATTTGGTTCCCTGTTGCAGAGAAATATCGCCTTAGCATTCAGATGTTCTTTTCATACGGGCAGAAAAAAACATATTGACTGATTTAGCAATGACACGTTGACGCTTAGCTACTGTGAATAAAAAAAATATACATTCAGAGTGCCCTTTCATCGAATGGACAAAGGAGCTAGCTGAATTGGCAATAAAGCAACTCGTTAGATGGTCATAAATTCGTTCAATGAAATATTAATACCGATCAGAAAAGCAGCTAAAATTTCAATTCCTCGAATGATGTGCGCGATCTAAGCTAGTAACAATACATCGTCGGCCATCGTGATCTACTTCAAACAAGTATGAATGCAAACAAATAATATCTGTTCGCCTGGAATCGCTTTTTTGCATGCAAAATCGCACGATCTATAATCTATACAACGAATTTGATGATGATCTTGATTTTAAATGATCCAAATCCTTTGCCGAATGTCTTTTGAATTGACAAAACTATAGATGATTGAGCAAAAATGTTAATTCTTTTATATGAATCTAAAGAACCGTTGTGGTATTTTGAAATAAACCCTTTCATCTAGGTGGGATTTTTTGTTCGATGAACGGCGCAAATGTATGAAATCTGCGAGTGCGAACAAAACATTTCAGTCAAAATAGCCATTCGCAAATGCATACGACAATATGTGGTGCACGCGAATAGATAAATCCGCCAAAGAAATTTCCACGTTCGCTCAATGTCTGAATTTCGGTTCGTAGACACTTTCAAAAACTAGTCTTGAGCACACCAACAGTTCATAATACATCGTTAATTACATTAAGGATTTATTGAAGATTATTGGCAGATGTTCATAATCGTATCTTGTATATCGAAAGACACTTTTTTTCGATAAAAAAATGAAAACAGTACGAAGTAAATGGAGGCGAGAGCGATGCATTCGCCGTTGGTGAGGGCACGCGCCACAAACTGCAGCCTTCCGAAGATACCGTATTTTCTTGATAGTTTATACTTATTTTATTGGTCTGCAAAAGAGTAACACAAAACATTTACCTACCTACAGCATCAACAGAACCACCACCATCACCACCACCACCAACATCGTCAAAATGTGCGTGCGATCCAAATACAATCTCGGCGATGCGATCATGTCGACAATCAACTGCATTCGATTCATGCGACATTTTGAAAAGACAGAAATAGAGAAAAAAAATACACTAAAACGTATCAAAACAGAGCGGATCATTGAATAGCGGAAGAAAAGAGATGTTGTCTCTATTGTGGAGGGTATTATCTAAATTTTGTAAGAAGCTGCTTTGTTGTTGATATCTGGTTTTTCTTTACTAATTTTTTTTTCAAATGTTTATCGTTCTTTCTTTCATTCCTAATGCCGAATTATTTCTGTGTGTGTGTGTATTTCGTGAAATATTTGTATTTTTAATGGAAAGTTGGGCAAAAGTGAATGAGCTCTGTACCTCTGAAATCTCTTTGAGTTTGACTGCAGCCATTGTACCGTATTTGTTCTCAAATGATTTTATTACATTTTTTTAACTTCTTTTAGTTCACTTTTATTCATCATTCAAAACCACAAGAATTTACAGTTTGAATATTTTTTGGATGGCGCATGCCCATCGTCGTTACTCTCTATCCAGTCTTGTGATCAATTGTCAATGCGCGTATGACAAATGGAAACATCTTTCAATTTTTGAGACGCGCGTTTGTGTGTGTGTGCGTGTGTGTTAGAAGGAAAAGTACCGGCCTAGGAGCTGTAGTGTGTCGCGATTTCGATTTGTCAGCTGTTTGGATTTAAAAAAAAAAAATCATTTACTGAATGGAGTTCAAGATCTAACATCCCTCTGCAAAATTCATGGTGAGAGCCCCTCTTTACTCTTGTGCATCTTTGCCAATTTAATGCGAAGATTATCGAATAGCAAACACTCACTACTTCCGTATGAATGCTTCTGATGTTGCTTGCATCTGATGCACACACAATCAATTTGAATATTGAATGGAATTGCAATGGAGCGATGAGTATGTGCCCAAATAGAAAGAGAAAAGGGCATAACAGCTGACACATTTGTTCGACTTTCGATTTTCAATGCATTAGATCGGAACAATGTGTTCGGTTGCCGAGCATTGCATCAACATCTTCGACCGGGTTTTCTTACCTTTGTGCATGATTCGTTTCATCAATATATTTTCTCTATTTTCATTCCTCAATAGATATGTTTCGGATAGTGATGAATTCTATAGCTCACGAAAGGTCACTACACCTTAGACAATGGAAGACGATTTTTCGACATTGATTTATTGATTATGTGTTCGTATTCATATTTCGCCCATTCTTCGATCCAAATAGAATTCGGCAAAATTGGATGAAATTAATGATCAACATTTTTTGTTTGGTTTGAAATGCTTTCAAGCAATAATTAGAAAAACTTGGATAGAATATTTGATACATGCATCGCTGCCGGGTTTCAAATGTCCAAGCGTCAGATTCCTATGACAATTTATTATTCATAATTTCAAAGGTGGTGCATCTTCAGGCTATTCTCTCTTTCTTTCTTTCTCTCTCTCTCTCTCTCTCTCTTTTCTTTGCTCCATAATAATTAATATCAGCTAGTAACAAAAGCCACTTAAATTATGAGGTAGAAAGGTAGAGTTCAACCATAAACACCATTCTTTGCTGCTTTTTTTTCTTGCTTCTCTAAATATTAATAACCAATTAGAATCACATTCGGGTCCATCTATGGTGATGCATAGTGATGAGATCACGATGATAAAGGGAACACAACAAATATAGCGGTCAAAAAAGGCTCCCATGCATTTCTAGAACCATAAAATAATTTGATTATAAAACGCAACTAAAACACACCGACGCGGCCAAAAGCCAAGAAGCGAACTTAACATAGCGTTCTCAGTCAAAACGACCGAAAGAAATTGTGTACCAAATTCTCAGAATTTATTCTCTGTCATCTTGCTCATTTCTTTCCATTTTTCTACGTAGATACGTCGTTTGCTCAATAGCATTTTGTTTATTATTATTATTATAATGCTGGAATGAAATTTGTTCTTACCATTTTATGGCCATTGGTTATACACGAATTTGAGTGTAGCGCGCACGCGCGCGCTGAACCACGAAAAAAAGATAAAGAAAGAAAAATTAGACATTTTTGCCTCCTTCGTCGCGAACAAATCGTCCTTCTCATAGGTTGTGCCAATATTTTGAATTCAACAAGAATATTTTAGTTTTTGTAAAAAAGAAATGAGAAAAAATGTCCTCCAGCAAATATTCAAATACCAAAAATGTGCGCGCAAAAAAAAAAGAGTTGTATAAAGTTTTGGTTGAGAGAATAAAGATCGCGCAGGCAAAAACAAAGCATTAACAAAGAATATGTATCGAGAATTATGTGCTAAAACCCATCCATATATTATGTTATGCATCCGCGCGCTCGTTTTTGGCCGTACAACAAAAATATCTCGCGAAAAACAACAGAAAAACGAATCGTACAGAATGTCTAATGAGGCAAAATACGCAGACAGACGCCTACACCATGATACCCGCCCGTGCAATGTGGACGCGAACGCGAACGCGCTCCATCACAACCAAAAACAACTGCCTTCGCCGAAGAAATATAATTCAAATGATTTTTTTTTGGCATTTCAGTTCGATTGTTCGGGTTTTTGTTTGGTAAATGAGATGCATGAGCATTAAAACAATAGGACATTCGCTCCGTCTCCTGCTCTTTTTCTATCTTTCATCAGAAATTGTAGTCTAGGAAAATAATGACTTTACACCCTCATGAGTCTCGGCTTCATGAAATGAACATCACTAACGTTGATAATAATTTTGATCGAAGGCAATGATGCTGCTTAAAAGCTACTTTAATGTACGCGATGGCATTCGCCCGACCAAAAAGCACTGTGAATTCTGCGAATCAAGGGAAAAAACATTGTACATGAAGAATAAAATGTAAAGACAGTAGAACGTTGAAATATACCAATTATGTTGGTTACGGTTAATCATTTGCCCGCCGACGCTACGACAACCGACATGTTCTGCCAGCGACAAATTGTGTGGATTCACAAGAAACAAACAACTCGTCGATTAACAATCCAAGAGGTAGGCAACAAATAGAAAAAAGAAAAACTCACTCACACGCATATGTAATCGCGCGCGCAAATCAAGCAGCAAATGCAATGGGGAAAATTGACAGAGTTCTGTGCGTGTGCGTGTGTGTGTTTTAAAGTTCTTCGCCGAGTCGCGATGTCGTAAACAAATTCAGCGAATGGAAGAAAAAAAACAACCATTACTAACACTAACAACAATAACGAATAATAAAACAAGAAAAGAAACCTAACGACGACATTGCCAAACGAACGAAAGAACATGCATGTTAATAAAATGCGATTGGACAAACTAAATGACAGTGTGTTGACAGTAAATTATACCGTTGAAAGAATGAAAAAAGGACGGAAACAGCAAAAAGAGAGAAGCAAACCGAATATGATTTAATAATCTGGGGTCTTGTAAGCATTGTCCTCCGTTCCAAAGAGAGATGGACATACACGCTGCGAGAAGGGAATAAAAGACAACGGCACAGCAAAAAGAAAAGAGAGACAAAAAATCAACCGCGCGCTATATAACGATTATATGTGATCAGAGAGCGGCAATGGAGCCAAATAAAACGTAAATCAACTAAGCAAGCAAGAGTCTCATTTTTGTCATATGACAAATAATTTGTAACCGGTTAACAGGTTTGTTGTTTGTTCTTTTGTTTCTCCAGAGCTTAGCAAGAATAATGATGACGATGGAGAAAATAGCTATATGAGTGAATAGCACGAGTATGGCGCTCTTGATAGCATCCGAAAATATTAAGCGTAAACACCATTTTCTTGTTTTAATGAGTGATATGTGATGTGCAAAGATTCAATCTTAAAAACACATAAGTTTCATATCAAACTATAATTATCCAAATTAAAATGCGACTAATCATTTGCTGTACGTCGCCAATGTCTGCCATCAATATGCTCGACAACCATATGATTACGTATGCTCTGCAAATTGGCGTGGCGACGGCGGCGATGATCAGTCATATATCCATGTTTCGTGAATCACAGTGATCCATCATCATGGGCATCCGCGATTTTGCCATAAAACGTACTTAGCTTCTGCTGTAATTAGCACCAATTGATTCCTTTATTGGTTATAGAGCCTCAAATATGAATAGCGACGACTGATTTCCGATCGATTTGTTTATGACACAGGTGACAGAGAGAGAGAGAGAGAGAGAGAGAGAGAGAGATGGAAGGACGCACTCGCAAAAGAGATTATGTATGGTTTGTCACAAAATGCACAAATCAGGAGCATAAGTGCGAATCGCAATAAATATCGACTCGACTTCTACCCAATCAAATTGAAATATGCAAAGCAAATGGATAAACAGTGACACTATTATTCAAACATTATTAATTGCATGTGCCAAGCATAAATAGATGCATTATATGTGCCATCAACTTATTGCAATCGAGACGAGAGAGAGAGAAAGAGAGATCAAGAGAGCATAAGAGCAGGAAACAATCACACATTTTCCAAATAGTTACTGTCCATTTCCTTTTTCAGCTCTTCGCTTACTAATTGATCAAAACGCTTACATGTCCGTAACATGCTAATCTCATTAAAATGAATTGTTTCATTGGCGCTATTCTAAATATTACTATCATCACAATTACGATTATAGCAAGACATTACTTTAGATAACTAAATTAAATCGATTTTATACGATGCAAATTGTTTGTGTACGTTGGATTAATGATCTGTGCAGCGCGGATCGCGATCACGTCTAATGTGCAAAAGCAAATGTATTTTAAAGCGCCATTTTTCGCATTCGTTAAAAGATTAGACATGAATTCAAACACTTTGCGTTTTGCAACGTGTGTCAACCAATCAGATTTCGGTCATTTATAAATGGCCATTTAGATATAGTTGAATGAAATCAAGAAAACGACATTGCTTTAATTGTACGATGATACCAGTGCGCGTGAGCAAGCGAATCGTTTAATTATCCGCAAGTGCAAAAGAAACACACATTTACTCATTGTTGAAGACAGGTTTTTTGTTCGCTCATTCTCTCTATTCAATAGATAAATGTAATTCACTGTACCATGACGTCATCGTTGAATTTTGCTTGCAGCAAATCGTGTCCGTGTCTTCAATGCGAAAAAATTGAATGTATTTTTGATGTAAACTTATTTAATGAATGATGTGGCGTGTGCCACCGTTTTATCGCTAGAACGAAATTGTGGCAGAAAAAAAAACAGAAGAAACAAAAAAATGCATTCATTCGACAATTACGATGCATGATAAAGAGGAGAAAGTGAGCTGCAACAAATAGTTTACGCAAATAAATTTTAATAAATGCGCAGAGGATTGAACACACACTTTCAGCGCACACATGACGCTATTTTAGATTGAATTTCAGTTCGATCATTATATTACATATAAAGACATTTAAAATATTGTTTGATTTGTTATTTTATAGTCGAAAACACGCCTATTTTTCTATCATATTAATATCTCTCTCCCTCTCTAGCCGCTACTGCTCCTACTTTGGCCACATATTCATCAGTTTCATCGTAAATACATCCGTGGGAACAATTTTAAATCGGCCTATAAAAACAAAACGAACAAATAGAACAACAATATGATCAACACAATAATTACTGCTGTTTTACAAATGTGTGAACATTTGCGTGTGTCTTCCCCTATTGTTTATGCGCGTAAATGACATGAAACATTCGAATCATTCACCACCACAGAGTAAGACTTTTGTCTATTGTTTTCAATGCACAAGAATTTGCTTTGGAGTCGGTGGCAGAGCGGAAAAATGTAGTGGCCGTGCTGTGTTCAAAATGCGTAACAAAACACGGGGAATCCTCGTGCATAAATGCTGCTGTTCACTCAATGGAAAAACATGGCACGCATGCGTATCGTAGGTGTTGATTTGGATAATTGAGTGCATAATATTACTAATTGTCCTATTTGCCGCTCAATTAAGTAGCATTTATACGCTTATCTGATTAACAATAAATTTGACGCTATTAATAATGCTACATGATAGTGCATTATAAGCTAATGATAATAACAGATCCTGATATTACATTTCAATTGGTCACCTCAGTTGAAATCGTATTTGTAAAAAGAATTTTAGATTTTTTCGAAAAACTGCAAATGTTTTTTTTTTCATTTGAAAACAATTTATTAATTTACTCGAAATTCAAAAAAAAAAAAAAATATTCCAATCGCTCATCGTTTAAATGGTTTAACAATGTGATAATTTATAATTTATAATGTTTACGTGAAATATGAAGATGTGCCGAAGCCATAGAAATCAGAAAAGTGCATAATTTGATGCATCGATCATGTGAAATTAAATTCAAAATCAGGCCGCTGGTTTTGCTGAGCTGGTATCGACTGCTGGGATTAAAAGCTGGCCAGTCGCTGGCCATGTATTTCTAATGAAATTCTGTTTGACAAACATTTTCTATTGATTTGTTATTCATTTGAGACACATTGCTTGTTATATCTGACCAGTTTGCTGCACTCAGCATCCAATACCATGTCAGCAGACCTCTGAATCTAGTCGAAATTGAATAATATATTCATACAAATTCTCATTTCTCTTTTTATTCGGAAAAGATAAAAACCAAAAAAAAATATTCCGTTGGTACACTCAAAATTTTAGAGTGAGAGGGAGGAAATCAAGGAGATTCTGTACGACATGCCCCGTTCTTTTTTATCTTGAGTGTATATTTCAAAATAAATATTTTATTGCCCATCTGAAAAATCTTGACTAAGCTGGACTAGTTTAAGACATAGTAATGGCTGACTGTGCATATCCAGCTAATTGGATCGTTTATGACTGTTTGGAAGTGTCGATCAATCTAGCTATTTGCAAGCAAATTACATCATCAAACTGCTCAACGGCATAGTCGTATGTCTAGAGATATTGGGCTACTATTTTACACACGGGTGCAGATTTGACTTTTATACTGATTTATGGCCGAATGTTCGATTGCGATGGCACAAATTAGCATTGGTTAATGATTTGGTTAAGTGCGCGCGAGTTTGGCACGAGGGCAATGGTTGTGCGCAATAAGGAATCCAATGCATAAAATGAAGGGCATCATCGGTCGCTTCACCGGCGGCTAAAGCAACAACAAAAAACACCATGTATCTCACAAATGTTAATGCTCAAAACGTTGGAAATGCAGTGCACTGAAATGGCCACTGTAAAAGTACAATGCACACGATTGTGTCCCCTGCAGCCAATTCTCGCAAAATGATGAGTTTGGTCAATTGAAGTGAAGCAGCATACCATTATGCACCACGCGATTGATAGTGCGCTACTTGCAAAATATAAATATATGCAATATTTTGCATTCGCGTGCACATTTCTACCTCCTCTTTGCATTCGCTTTTCTTGTTCAACGGTGTGTTTGTGTGTGTGTGCGTGAGCGCGCTAGTGCTCATTTTTTTTGCATTTTATCTGTGCACCGTTTTGAATCGTGGCTTTGGTTTTAGTGCAGCATAATAATTTGTGGTACGTCTGAAATGCACAGGTTCTTCGAACAAGTCACACACATCAAGTCGAGCCGTTGAGAAAGCGCAAAAATAACCAAATATCATTCAATTTCATTGAAAAACAACAACATCAATTCCAAATTCTTGCATCTGGAATATGAGTTTAAATCTATTACGAGAATCCTTGCATAAACTTCCATAAGCATTTTAGGAGATTCCTTCTCGTATACTTAACATCAAGCCAAAGATGCTATGGATTCTTTTGATCTATAGCCGATTTTTTATGTTGCTCTTCTGGGCAAGTTTCTCTTGGTTTAGCAGCATGCAACTGCACTTGCATGGAGGAAGAAGCAACAAAATTGATGCAAAAACGCAAAACAACAACATCGTTATTTTGCTCGTCATAAATAAATTTCCTGTAGTGAAATAATTAATTAAGTTAGAAAACGCAAAATGCCGCCACACTGAAAAATTAACCATAATTTCTCACTGCTTCTTGTGTTTCTATTTGAACAGTTTGAAAAGATGGTGGCTTTCAACCATAATTAGTGATGCAGTTTGAATTATTTTCCAACTTTAATCAATGTGAGTATGTAAATCGGAATGATTCTCACTGAATATAACGAACTGCATCTTGACATTGGCGCGTTTGCACATAATCATATTTGTTGCTGCTGTTGTTGTTCGTTTTGATGAGCATGTCATTTATTTCTAAACTCCGTCGGACTTGAAATATATCGGGAGTCATAGTGAAATGATGGAACAGACTATTTCTGATTGAGATTAAGCAACGATGCTGAAAACTTTGTTCAAAAATTTTTTGTCCATTTTCATTGCGAGCTTGATCATTCGATGGAATTTGGCAGAGATAAAGCAAGAATCATACATGTGTTAAAAATTAGAACTTAAATTGGTTGAGGTTGTTGATAGTGTGCAGTACATATTATTTTTTTTTTTTTTGGTCAATGGTAAATGGCTGAATGAAGATTCGCTTGAGATTGTCGGAGGGACGAATTTGCGATTGCCCGAAGACGGGTTGATAGTGATGCAATATTGCCACTCGGATTCATGAGAACGAGCATGTTTGACTATGCTGTTGCTGCTGATGTCGTTGTCGTCGTCGTTGTCCGTTTTCAAGAATCTTCATATTGAGATGTTGAAAATGATGTTTTTTTTTTAAGAAGTACTGTTGAGCTCAGTTGGAAACTTTGCTCGCAAGCACATTCAACAAAGTATTGATCATTTTTACACGCTACAGTAGACAAGCCTCACCACACCGATTCTGCATATGTATATGTATGTTTGCGCGCGTCAGATAGTGTGGTGCACCATCAAATGAGATAAAACATGTTAAATGGCCGAAGCAGGAGTTAATTTACCATACAGTTGTGTGTTGCTAACATCGTTCATCTCATCATCTTCGCCACTAATCTGCGGCATTCTTGGACATGCGCTTCACGATTAATTTATTTACTTTTTACCTTGTTCGATCCAGCCAGCCAGCTCGGATAAATATGTTTACTTCAAATCTGCTTTTTTCTGCTGATGTGGCAAATGAGAACGCACGAACTGGAAGCCCATCGTATTCTGAATGAAATTCGATTTTATATGACAAACCAATTGGATCTCTGTTGATCCTATCGAAAAAGCAGAACAGAAGGTTTCGATGTCGTGCATTGAAATGACAACTCAACTTAACACTAAAATTCATTTTGAGGAAATTAACACGAGCCTACAGCATACATACACCCATAAGAGCGTGCTGTTATCCATTTGTATGCAATATTGAAGAGGGGAATAAATCAAATTTTATGCTGATTTAATTACTCTGGAATGTTCGTACTGTGAACAAATTTTATGTGCATTGAACCCGTATATCGCCATATCAACGAAGCACATGATTTATGATTGTGCCATAACTCCACATTCTAAGCATTCACCAAATTCAACGTTCACGCAATTACCATTCATTTTCGCTTTTCATTTTATTTTGTTTTATTTGAGTACGTGTTTTTTTTATTCAATAGCTTAACAAATGATCTCATTTTTTTATGTTGTCGAATGCAACGGTTGGCGCTTATTGAGCGTTAAATGTCAATGGAAAACGTTCTTGTGCCTTCGACTCGGAATTCGATTTTTGATTGACCATTTCACGGTTCGCCTCTTGAATGGCCTCCCATAGCTTTGCTTGTGACATTATTTGACGCATCAAATCTTCGACAGCTGGTTCCGAATTGAGATCCAACAAGTCACTTAAACGATCATTGCCCGCTGCATTTAACTGTTGCTGCATCGCCATTTGGTCGTCATCACTACTGAATTGATTTTTTTCGGATAATAGTGGCTGATCAACACTTTCAGCGCGTTTATCGAATGCAGCTGCAAAAAAATGCGAAGGTAGAAATGTGTGTTAATAAATTTGTTTGCTCTAAATTGGTAATAATATATCGAAAAAAAGAAATTGGCACATCTCATTTTTTTGTATACCGCGCACTGAATTCAACAGCAAACACC
Source organism: Obolodiplosis robiniae (assembly GCA_028476595.1). Taxonomy (NCBI): domain Eukaryota; kingdom Metazoa; phylum Arthropoda; class Insecta; order Diptera; family Cecidomyiidae; genus Obolodiplosis; species Obolodiplosis robiniae. The sequence continues at coordinate 32,233,252 of CM052017.1, forward strand.
TCTCAGAGTCATCGGGCTGACAGTTCTACATTTAATTAAGAAAAATACATTGAAAAAAAAGGAAAAATGTAAAAATGTTATGTTTTTTTCGCACTTGATCAAAAGCGTCAACATCCACGTCCCACACTTGATAGCTCAGAAAAAACATCAGCAAAAAGTTGAATAAATTCCACCAAAAGAACATGATATTTCAATGTGAAAAGTTCGAATTGATATATGGCGTATATTTTGGTGTACAATAGATGCAATTTTATCTTGCTTGTACAAAATGTCGAAATTTTTTCGCTGGTTTTATTCAGTAAATCAAAAAATCCATTCGTCAACGGTGAACTCTTGCAACAAACTAACTGTTTACATTGTACGTCAAAATGTGTAACTGAGTGAGATTTATGAAGTGTTGTCGTTTTTATACGACCATAAAATGGCAAGGATTTGGAATATGAATGGCATCGAGGAAATTCTATTGAGATGGAAAAAAACGGAAATGTGCACGTCATAAATGTGAATGCGAGAGAATGCGAGCATGTACAAAAAATGATAAAAAAAAGGTATTGTGCAAAGTGCAATCCGGCCATACTATAAATGGCAAATGGTTGCTCTTCTCATAATCGATTGTGATACATTTAAGTATTGGATTTGGATTTGTCATCAGCCACCCGTGCCGTTTCACTTAAGTGTTTAGTGGCAATGGTGTGTTTTTAACCCGCTATGTGCAAGTGTTAAAAAAGCGCACATCTCTATTCCATGCTGTGGAATAAATGGAAAAGAGTAAAATAGTGTCGCATTGCTAAGCTCATAACAAATGTTGACTCTCGAGATGTATTCGTGTTCCAATTCTGAGTGCTCAAATGTGCATCGCAGAAAAAAACCAAAATTTTTCTTTCGTTAGTGTTCGTTCAGCAATATATAGATCGGAAGAGGAACATTGGATAATAAAAGCTTCCTACCAACTAAATTCGCACATTTTAAAGTTCATTGCATCAAAAATATACAAAAGCTAAAAAATTAAATTATTCGATCGAAGGATTCCTCAGTATGGACATCGGACAACAATGATCGCAGCAATGTTGAAAACACGTATTTCTTATAACAAGAGTTTGGGCCACAGCTAAATTGAAGAAATCTAAGTGATGATGAAACAGAGGTTTTCACATTTTCTTTTTTGTTCGATTTGCATTTATTGCTTCTGATATATATTAAAGAGAACGTAGAAACATTTTTTTCGTTCATAAATTGAACTCATTCATGTCTGCAAAATCACGGGAAAAAAGAGCGCACAATGGGCGTTATTAGTTTGTGTTTGGTTTCACTTAAACGTGAAACTGCCTGTATATCCGATTGTGCAAAAAAAGATGCATGTAACAGAAAAATATACGGAACATACAAGAAACAAATGTTAAGTGTGCGTGCCTCATTTTTTGTATCGGCCGCTGTAATTCTGGTGCGTTAGCCAATTCATGCATTTAATTTTACTACAGATGTAAAGCATCGCCAATGGAACAGGTCGATGTCTTGTTTTCATCTAAACCAAACATGCATTCCCACCTATTGGCATATTCTCGTTCACTTACTCACTTATTCCCTTGATCAGGTCTCGGCAGATTGTTCTTTCCACTCATTTTGCTCATTTCAAACTTTCAAACCAATGAACACAAGTAAAGAGCCGAATATAAAGAAAAAATTGTGGCAAGTAAATACGGAAAATAAATTAACAACAACGGAAAAATCAAATCATTCGTCACGATTGCAGCAGTACTATACACATTACCCTTTCATTTCAACGCATTCGATATCATCAATATGCGCTCGCCAGGCTGATCATCATCGCACACCAAACACCGACGCTTCCATTTTTAAATTCGCTTAGCTGCAACTTATTATTAAAACATAAATTGTTTTTGCTCCTTTTTCGTTTTCACTGAACGTACATTTTTTGCGCCTCTTGCATTTTCAGCCCATTCTTCGGATGAAGAATATACAGAAAAAAAAAACAGCAAATTGTTTTTGTATTCGGCGTGCGTGCGCGTTTATCATCTCCTTCTTTTAGCTTTCCGGAATGTAGCCTTGAGCCAATTGTATTTCCGATTGGCGTTCAACTCAGATGCAGAACAACACTGATGCTGATGAATAACCCATGCATGACCAATATCATTTGTTTGAATTCAAATAGAAACCTTTTAAATTTCATTTAATCAAAATGATGAAATGAATTAATCGCTGCGAGCGAATTTGACATGTTATTGCAAAAAGTAACTCTTTCAATATTTTTACTCATCTATCTATTTTTTAACGTAATCTTATTAAATTTATGGTTCAATTAATTCTGGCAATTAGAAAATACAAATTGAAAATGCTGTATTCAAAATATGTTACGTAAATGCTGATTGATTGAGCCTGTGAAAATGAAAGGTTTGGGTCCTTCGTCTAAAAATGGTACTACATTTGATGCCCTAAAAATGTTATGTATGGAAATCCGTTTCTATAATAAACCAAACGCCGAATGTTTTGGCAGCTCGGATAGAATTTGGAATTTCTGTCAGATTTTTTCCGTATATTTTTCTATATGTTGGATCCGCAAGACCACGGATCATGTTCGGAAAGTACCGATATTTCTTTCTTCTCCATTTTCCTCCAGAAAAACAATTTCAATATAAACATCTAAATAATATTTCTTGATTAATCATATTTATTTGAAAAAATAAAAATGTAGAAAAAAAAATCTGTCCCTTCTGAATTCGATCCGTGGTCTTGCGGATTCAACATTAGGAAAATTATACGGAAAAATCCATCAAAAATTCCAAATGTTATCTGAGCTGTCTGAGCTGTTCCTCATTGATTCACAGTAGAGAATTGATTTAATTTTGAAATTATAATCATATTCAATTTGGCAAATTGAATTGATTGCAATTACAATTATATGACAAGAAAAACAGAACATTTGCATTTCGAATAAATGGCTGTCGCTTAAAAAATTGCTGAAGAAGTTGTTCTTGATCAAAATGTAGAATTTGAAGCATTCAAATCGTGAATTGAATTCAATATATTGCATGAATTCATACTTTAATTTGGGGAGCTATCATATCACTTGGAAATCTATAATCCTTATATTTCCATGAATTTGAAGGTGAGAATCTAGCAATTCACATAAATAGCCGATTTTCATTTTGAAAACAGTTTTTATTTAAAAGTTCATAATTTTGCTCATTTCTTGCTCAGTCAGAGCTTTTTATTTGAATATGCTTTAATTATTGAAATTATTTTACAATTGATGGAGACGCCTTATTTTATTTGATGGAGCTTTCTGCGAGCAGAGAATATTTGTGGTTCATTAGAGATACGTGTTCATCGTATTAGTGAACCAATTTCTCCAACACGTATCCGAGTCTTCAATATTGAAAAAAAAAAATTATATCGCAAAGAGTGAATTTTGAACAAAGCTAGTTGCGCACAGAGTAGTCGCATTCATATAGTTCGCTACACCTGGGCCGCTTCACTATAGCAGCGGTCTTAGTGGCGAAAATTCACTCTCTCATAGATTGTCATTGTTATTCAAGTTTTCTTCAAGATCCAGGATTTACATATTCATCATCGTAATGTTCGCTGAAAAACTATGGGGAATTAACCGAAAACTGCGCTGTCTTTGAACATCACAACAGTTGAGATGCGTTCACAATGCGAAATAAATGTTCGTTCACCATTTCACCAAAAAATGTGGCGTGATTGGATATTGTGAATATTTATTTTGCATTGTGAACGCATAACATCTGAACCGCCTAGATTAATACCCAAATTTTAATCGATTGTAAGGTAAAAGAGGAACATTAAAATGAATTAGTTAAAAATCTAAATTTTATAGGCAGATTTTAAATATTTTGAATAATTTTTTTATGTTTCTCTTTTAACTTACACTCGTAAGAAGTTGAGAGTTGAGCGGTTCATCTATGGTGATTGACAATGACAGCTCAGTATATAGCTATTTCCCGCGCAAAGATTTTCATATTTGATTAGTTTTTAATACGACTGATAAAATACATTTGTTTGAAACTGAATTCAAACTTATTGTCCATCATATTTTTCATTGGTGCTGCAGAGACCCGGAAATTTTTTATTTGTACCCGTTTGACATGCTGATGCTGTGTTTCCAGCTCGATAAACAGGAGAATTTATAATATTAGTGTGTGAATAATTGCATGCCATCAGAACAGTTTTCATTTTAGATCCATTCACAGTTGATATGAATTTCGATGCAGCACAACCGATAGCATGAGCTTTTTCTTGAACCACTTGTGTGAAGTGTCCGATTACATGTTTCCTAAACATGAGAAAAAATTAAATGAAACAAATGAATTAAATTCATAATAATCGTCAATCGAACTCACGGATCTCCCGTTTTATATTTGGCTATTAAATCCATCCACCCATAATACTCCCCATTTGGATGCTCTTTTTCGAACCACATATTGGAGAATTGAGAAACGTTTTCTTCGTCTGTCAATCCCTTAGAGTTCATGCTCTCCCAACGAATGGCAATATTTTGACCAGCATATGGATATTTCTCTGTAAATTGAACAATCGAATTATTTGTCGAACTCAAGACATCAGAAAAAAGACTTTTTAATGTCCAATTTATTCCACCTGTATTACGGCATTTATCGTGTGCAAATACACATGTGCGAACATTCAGTTCCGCTAATTTTGCCAATTCAGGATCCCATTTCATTGTTGCCATACGTACAGCTGGTTCGTAGTTATCAGTTTCTCCCAAGGCTTGCTGATTTCGATTTTTATTGTGTACATTTAAAATGACTTGTTGAAGACTTGGTGTCATTTTCACGAGTGAAGGCTCTGAACATGATGATCCCCAGCCCTAAATCAATTGGACAATGTATTTATAGTCAATAAATATAAAAAAGAAATACGAAAAAGTCGTTTGGGGTCGGGATTTATAGTAGAACCAAACTTCTATTCGGCCAAATTTCTGAATTTTGAAAAAAGTAAACTCACCCCGTCCCAAAATGGATTTTTGCATCCAATGTGTGGGGAGCTTCTGCAGTTCAAATCATCACTACAATAATCGACAGCAAATGCAGAAGCGCTTACCAAATACAAAACTAGTTTCAAATGAATAAACATTAATTCAAGAATTTGATCTAATTTTTGTGGAGAATTTTTAATTGAAATTACCAATTAAGCTTCTGAACAACATATTCCAAATGTTTCTCACTGTTTCAAGATAACATCAATACGCCGTTCATCGGAAAGTTCTCCTGCTTTTATAATGTGCTGTGATCGCACTTGCCTATCGTATACAACTAAGCTCATTGTTTATGATTCAGTACTACGATATCAGCGGGACCTGTTGATGGTGCAAACAATTTGGGTATTTTTTGCATTGTTTGAAACTAACAGTCAACACGCAGTAGTACTATCATTGTGATTCTGTATACAAATATTTATTAAGAAATATGTGAAATTGACGAAATGACGCAGTTTGAAGCAAAATTTTGAGATAAGTTTAATTTTTCCAAGAATCAATTAAACAAATAGAGTAATTTGGCAAATGTTTTCCCTTTAAAACATGTACCAAACAGATATTTGATGACGAAACATTCAAAATATTCATCATTGTGATTGTGGATGTATCAGATTTATTTCTGAATAAATATTTACAAGAAAAACATTGAAATGCGATTGAATAACTTTTTTCATTGCTTTTATTAAATATCTACACCTGGCGAACCCACAAACCTGTAGAGTGTTAAATTTCAAGTCAAATGGACGCGTTACTAAGGAAAATTTAAAGCGCGTAAGCATGATCCAGCCATTGCCATTCGAAATATTTTACTCAAGTAAAGGAACTGGTGTGTTTTCTTTGGTTATTTTTATTTATATTTTATAATTTCCTTTCAACTATGAATCGTTTGAAATAATAAAATTTATTTAACATCCAAATTTCAATGAATAACGTATTTTTCTATTAAGGAAACGTGAAATGGCATGCTTTTTGAAACGTATGCTCTCTTATTTAATGGAAAATATTGACATATCTTTAAAATTCGAGGTGTTCCAATCATGCATATATGAAGGGATGAGAGCGAAAGTGATCAAAGTGATCTCACCTCCTGCTCTTGTTCATAAAAATTTCAATCAGCAAGAAAAGGAAGTGAGATTACTTTGGAAACTTTTACTCTCAACCCTTCATATATTTGAGACCCTTAGATCATCCGCGAGAATTTGTTTCAGAAATGTTCATCTCTACACACCAATTTTAATTGGTTGCTATTTGAATCACTTGTAAGTGGATTGATTTTACTCTTTTCTGGGAATGAATATTCAGTTTCATATGTCTAAACGCAAGCCAAAAATATTTTTGAATAGCATCACGAGTATATCTAATTTTAAATTATTCATATGTAGATTCGCCCAATTTCCAATTCCCGATTTTCGTTCCAGTTGTATGTTATGGAAGAATTAGCGAAATCGAGTTGTTCCAATAATCTCTCTTAACTATGTAAATTTTGGACATAATCTTTTCCATGGTATTTCCTATTTATTTCTTTTTAGTTTTTAGGTAAGGACAAATTTAGAAACTCGAAATCTCAAAAACAATCAAATTGTGACTTTTAACGGAGCCTATAGTTTAATGTGTAGCATTTTCAAATTAAAATTTTATTTCCAAAACTCACGCTTCATTTAAATCACTTATTTGCACAAAATGTACTGTAAACAAAAGGACATTTTCTATTCTCGAATAAAAAATATCATTATTATAAAATTCTGTAATTCAAATCGAATAAGTGATTATTTTCGTCGTTTTTAGCTCATCCACGGATCGAGTGAAACACTGTCACAAGTTTGAACACTGGATTCGTATATTTTAAATTCACTTCTTGGTAATCGTACACAATAAATAATTAGAATTTTTGCCTCTATCAAATCCAAGTTTCAATCTTAATTAATTGATTTGTAAAATATTTGATTATCTGCAGGTAATATTATTTCAAGAATTCCATCAAATTACTTGATTGGAATTGTATTGTGTTGCCTCAGTAAAATTCGATGAATAAAAAGCAGAGATTTTGTTTTCGGTCTACATGTTTCGGGCTATGCCCATCATCGGGACCTTCTAAAAAGCAAACTCAAAGGATTTATCATCAAAATGTGTATAAATATATTGACGTACATGATGAAACAAATAAATAGTCACTGGCCATTTGTGGTGGTACATATAACCAAATTGTAAATCGACTGCTATGCGTACAAATCATTGTTGCAAACTCATTCAAATGAAATTTTATCAGTGAGATGGAGAAGCAAGTATTTACATTTAAAATAACACAGACATGCTCGCCTCTCCATCTCAACGATATAATTATAGTATACATTAGAATAATCTTTTTTGTCGCTCTTTTCGTTGCAAGCCGTTCGATCGAATCTGATAATTTGATTAACTTCATGAATTTGTAGCTTGGTTTTGTTTTTTTTTACTGAGGCAATACAATACAATTCTAATGTATAGTTTATTTTGTTGCAAGATATTCCGGATTATTATTTGTGTTCTAACTAAAAATCAGGTCTAATATAAACTGCTTGATAAATTTCATCTTCGCTGCACAAGCCTGGATAATTTGGATTGGTTCCGCTCTGGCAGTTGGATGCAGGCTCTCCCTCTTGGTAAATTGGATAGCCATCGAGATTGCCGACGGCGTAATTGCAAGCAATTAAAACCTTTCGCGCACCACTTTCTACATCCGTATATTTAGCAATAGCACAACCAATTTTATACGAATCATCTTTGACCACCTGAGTAAAATGTCCAACCCATTTCCTAGTATGAATCGGATCAGATTAATTACAAATGAAAACATTTATTTTATCTCGATAAATGTGTGGCAAAAATATCGATGAAACCGACCTGTCCCTTTTCACATCATGAAAATTTCTGATATTTTCCATATCGGTGTCGGTATTTTCATCAAACCAAAATCCTGGCACCCATTCAACAAGAAATTCGTTGTCATCATCACCGTGGATGGCTAGATTTTGTCCAGACATCCAAAAGAGACGGGTGCTATGGCAAACGTCATGTCGCATTTCACATTGCACCACGTTGTATTTCGCCAATTCAGCTAATTCATCATCCCACGTCTGTTGGGGAATACATTTGGATGAAATTAACGAAATAATTTGGTTTTGTTTTGATCGGTGCGCACCATTGTGGCCATCCGGGATGCTGGCGCATAGCCGAGAGTTTCACCCATCGCTTGTTGATTTCTCAACTTGTTGTGAGCATCCAATATGATTCGTTGAAGCTGCGGAGTGAATTCAAGAAATTCGGCGTCATCTGTACAACGGGGAAACCACATCTGCATTTCGAAATTTTGCATTATACATCATTTAAATCACGATGGTATATTGAATTATAATATCTTTTAATTTTTCCAATCATACTAGATTAACACCGCAAGCAACATGTTTCTGGCGACCAGGCGGGCAAATGGTTGGGTCACAATAAGAATCGTCAGCTTGTGCAGCAATTACATTCAAACACACAACTGTAATAGATTTTTTTTAATTCGCTTTTTTGAACGTTTGAATTTGGCTTTTCCAAATTATACACAGTAAATTCTTATTTAACTCCAATTTCTCTTTACTTACTAAAGACTTTAGCAGAAAGGAACATTTTTTTAGGATAATCAAATGGCAAAGTCAGCAATTTTAACATTATATTTAAATTTTCTGATCTGTTTCCAATTTTATGAATGAAGTGTTTTCAAGCTCATCGAGTAACTTCTACTGATAAATTAATGGAAACTGCCAGTTATTTATATTGAATTAATACGAAAATTTCTATGCGCTTCCCATATCTTAATTATTCCATCTTTATTTTTGACAAACGTACTTTATCAAGCATATTATGCGGCTTTATTTCGAAATTGATAGAATGAAACAATAGAAATCATGCATTTCGTACTCAACGATAAAGAATATCGTGTTAATTTGCACAAAATGTATTTTCTCAATAACGTCAGAATATTTGAATATTTATTATCTAATTTTAAAAAGATTTACTTTTCCATTTTATGATTTCTAAATCAGCAGATTCAGCTATATTATTTGCTTCTAAGCCAGTGTTGGAAGAAAAATAGAAAAAAAAATCAACATAAAGTGAATTTAATCAAATATTTGAGCCACTATAGGAAAAAATATGAAATTTGCTATTGATTGCATACAAAAAAAACCACGAATTCATTTAAAAAACATTCACACTTCAGAGATAAGCACGGAAGCGTATATATATGAGCATTGTTACGATATTGAAAATTTGATATATATTTTTGTGACGCACAAATTTAGTAAATTCACAATCATTAAACCGTTGTGCACCGCATCATATCGCAACTTTTTATTCGCTTCATTCTTCATTTGTATCACCATCGTTTCAGAGAAAAAGAAGATGCAAAACCGTTTGTTCTTTCGAATGGATAGCTTCTCACGTGCGCTATTGGTGATTTCCATCAGTTGGAATATTTGTGATACATATTATTTGTATGCTATAATTGAACTAATATTTGAATTGCGTCAAATATCGATTCTTCTATTTTGTATCCAAATGCCACAAGTAAAGCACAAGCATTGCATAAGCGTATGCCATTTTAAAGGAAAAAACGAAGTAGCCTTTTCAATTCCTATCTTTCTTGCAGAACATCGATAGATTGTGGAAATTTCTTTCAATGCAAAATTATTAGTACAAATCCGGAGAAATCGAATAGTCGAACAAAATTTGAAGTGAAATCACATGCGAAACAATGTCTCATCCATATGTGAGTAAAGGCTGAAGTTGTCGCTTATTTTATTAAATTCTTCTAGAGTTTTGGTAAAAATAATCATGCCAATAATAGGTTCCGATAGGTCCTGATCCGGTAAAAATAACTTGTCCATCGTGTATGACCATTGTAGTTACGGATATAAATTACGAACCTTCATCAAAGACGCATTTATACGCAGCTCTGTTTATTTGGGTGAAATAACTCACATTTGTATCAAATTCATCTAAATTATGCAATTTTGTGAATTTTTTCAGGTGTTATTGTTGCGCGTGTATTCCATACTGTACTGACTCTCTAAAAGATGCAATTCATCGTTGTCCCAAATGTGGCGCATTTATTGGAAAATATTCTAGCTGAGACATCATTTGCATTAATAATATCTGTAAAATATGGATTAATTATCACATGATTTTCAATGATATTTAAATTTGTTAATTTTCCACGTCCTCTTCAACATTTTCCTTCGTAACGGATAATCTCTTTAGCATCCGCATGACATCTTTACGGCGTTTGAGCTATCGTGAATTTGGGTAAAACCATACGACAAATTTTTTATTCAAAATTATGCTGAAAATTTAATCAGTTACATGAACCATTTATACTGTCTTCCCCACAGCTGATTAGAAGACATTTTACTCCATATGATATGAGCGAAGAAGGTTTTATTCTATTATCTGAATCGACGAAAATAAAAGTGAGACTCTACAAAAATACACAGAAGTTAGAAAAGATTAAAAAATACAGTGGAGTGAAACAGGAGAAGAAAAGAAAATGTATTGAAATTAGAACATTTGGAAAATAATCATAAAAGTGAAGCATTGCAAATGCAATACTTTGTAGTGAAATACGGTGATGTTTCAATTTGAAATTCTCTTTTTCTCGTTTTTCACTTCTGTGTATTTTTTATTGTATTTTTTTTTACACTTCTCTGTGTGGGTGAAAATATTACGATCGGTCCAATAAATTCAAAACCCTCGGAATGAGTTTTCTATGTGTTTCGGACTTAAAAATACGATTACAACCATTCCCGGGTCAATTTGTTGTCAGTGTGTGGCACGATGTATGCAAAAATTGGTAAAACGATAACTCACTTTTATTGGCTCAAGATCAAACTTACTTTTACGCGCAGCTTTATAACATATAAATTTTCAGCTCACTCGTTCACATAGAAATAATGTTCAGATTTTCAACAGTATTGATTCTTATTTTTAATCTATGTGCTGAGAAATGTGCAGAAAAGTTAGATTTATTACGTATGCCATTAAGATTTCGTTCGCTTGAATAACTGTCTTTTGAAATTTCTGCCAACTGTATGAAATAGTTAATAAATTTTCGAAGCCAAAAAATGTGTGTTATCTTATCTAAAATGTGGTAAAGATAACGAGATATCTTAATTTTTTTGAAAAAGATATACAATTATCTATATTGTTAAAAAAATATTTTCTCGATTTTATCTAGATAAAAAACAATTATCTCAACCAAACAATTATAATTAAATTATCTTTTGCCGGCTCTTAATAATCATTAGTAATGGGTAATGTTGTTTTGTTCTCAAAAAACCTTTTGACATTGTTAAAGAAAAGATTTGTTTTGATATCAACAATATCAAGTGCTTTCAAAGCAGTTTGACAATATTGATGAATTTATTTTCACATGAAGAATGATGAGAACATATTGTAATAAGATGTGTACGTATCATGAATCCATTACCTCATTCGGCATCAGTGATTGATTTGGATTTAGTGATGGTATATTTGCGTTGGCCATCGTGGTTTCGGGTTATGCGTAGCTCGTACCCTGGTTCATCTTGAAGTACTTCTTCGATCATTTTTAATTCATCTTCAGTATAGCCAACAAGTGGTATGCCCGATCCGATATCGATTTCGCTGAAAGATTTTATAACATCGGCGAATTTACAACGAGCCTTTTCTCCTATTTCAGCCGTTGGTTTCTTGTTCACCTGTGGTTTTATCTTGAATGCCCTTTGATAGAACATTTTCTGGTCATTTTTGTATTTTTCCCGTTCATTGAGCATCTTATCCAACATTCCATTCACCAATTCGCTGCTAGGATTGATGTTTTGTGCTTTGCGCAATATTTCAATTGATCGATTGAAATTTTCATCCAATTTGCTATGTGCAATGGCCTCATTTACCAAAACATTGATATTTTTATCGGCATCATTGTCGAGCTTGCGCAATTCATTGACCATAATCAATGTTTTTTTGTAGTTTTCAGTTTTGTTGTAGCAATCGATGAGTTTGACATAAATGCCAGCCAAAAACTTATTTTTTTTGTATTTTTCGTCATCATTTTTGATGTCGCAGCGTTGCACATTTTCAATTATCTCCAAACAGAGGACAATTGCATTTGAGTACGATTTCTTCTGGCACAATTCTTGAACCTTTAGTAGCAACTCATGTGCCTTTTCTTTCACCACGGAATATTGACGTTTTTCGTCTTCGGTCAGATTTTCACAAGCGTGCGCTGAACCAATTTCTTGAAAATCGATCAATTTTGCAATGAGCAACACATCAGCCCGCGGTTTGACTTTGATGCTACCAGCCCAAACGCCATGCTCACCATACATCAATTTGTAGCCGATGATAAAGTGAGCCTCTTCACCTTTGCGCATTGTTGCAAGTGATTGGTAAATTCCCCGCAAAATTTCATCCGATGAACTGATTTTGATATTTGTGCCGCGCAAATAACTTGAATCATATGAATTCTCTTCCGATTCGAAAAATGTGCTGTAGCTCCAAAAAATGCGGCATCTTCGTTTTGTCATTAGATCGCCGGTTCCTTCGACCATCACACGCTTGTAAATATCATAATTTGGAATTTTCACCATTGTTTTTTTGAGCTCATCGAAACTTTGCAGCGATGGTGCCTCTTTCACTTCGGGACCTTCTTCGTTTTCATCACATGCGTCATCGTCCGCCAAGATTTCTTCATCGAATTTATTCATCATATTTTTACCGTCAAATTTGAAAACGATCGGATTTTTTAGCAAATCGCAAAAATTTATGGGCTCTTCTAATTCCATTGCTGTTTTAGCTCAACGCGTCTTTTCAACTTTTACAGTCAACTGATCACAAACAAAGAAAGAATCAACTGAAATTGATTTCGTTATAAGGAGTTTCTCTAACCTGTTTGAGCATGTGGTTTGCATGACAGTAAACCGCATTTAAATGACAGCCATGCGCTTGAACTGTTGACATTTCATCGGTTGCACGTGTACGATTTGTCAATGCGAAAGTGAAAATTTGGCGCGCCAAATCCGTTGCCGAGCTAAATGAGTTTTTGTCAAGAATCAGTTCGTAATAAAAGTTGGATTTCATGATCGTAGCAATTTGTTCTGTCGTATTTTATTGCGGTCTACACATGAATCCGAGTCTAATCAATTGCAAAATATAATTATTAAAATGCATGAAACTCATTTCAGCAAAAGATACTTTTGTATTTCCAATTTTTCTGCTAAAATACATACTCCAACAAAATTGAGTAGCTGAAACATCGTCAGTGTTTCGCATAAACATATCATTTTGCAGCACAATCGCAATTTGTATATGATAAATGGCACATACAAATAAAAAAGGCATAAAATCTGCTGTGCATTGCATTGAGCATTAGCAAAGAACTTACAGATCCAGCACAAAATAATAATACATTGACGAAGTTGAATCTGGTTGAGCGAAAAACATTAAAATTAAACATTGAAACATTATTCCTGATATTTGTTCCGAGGAAAGCCATATATGAATTGAGTACAGTCGTCCAAAGAGAAGCGTTTCATTGTTTGGAATTTCAAATGTCGGTCTGTTCGTTTTTTAATTGTTTCGTCTCAAAAGATTTTTCATTTCACTTTAGTGCGACGGCATGAAGTTCAAATACACTTCTTGATGTTTACGTCTGCTTATTTGCATTACATAAAGCAAAACAATACATTGGTCGTTTTGTTTAGGTATTTACTCAAGTAGAACTACATTTAGAGCATTTATTCGCCGATAAGATAAGCGGTTATTGCACAATAAACAAATTTGCCAAATTCCTCGCAATTTTCTACGTAACTCAAACCATCGCCTGAACAGACGCAATGCAATTGCAATAATATCGTGTTTCAAACAGCCTACACTTCAAACGAAATAAGTTTTGTTGTTAACGAAATCCTCGTTTTTATTTTGCACTTTAATAGACATATATTATTAACGTTACATTATAAAAGTGAAATCTTATATCCGTATCTGAAATTGGAAAAAACTCCATGATTTTGTATTTGTTCCTAATAATTCGAATGATTCTTTTTCTAATCGATAATTTTGGAGATATTCAACTTGAAATTACAGTTTCAAAAGAAAGGTTGTGGAAAAATGTTGAATTTTTTTTTTGGCGATTTGCCGATAGCATATCTACAGACTAAACGGGACAGACAATCCATTTGAATTTTAGAGAACTGAACATCGATTGTATCATCGAAGAATAGCTATTTAATTTGTAAAGGTTCCAATATATGATCCGCAACTTGGACAATAATGATTTCCACTTCGACATGAGTCGGAAACATATGGAATAATCGCACACGGAACCAGCCTAGGTAATAAACATTCAAAATATTATTTAAATGCTCCAACAAACTATGGCAATTCTTTTTTGCTGTACTCACCCAAATATACAGAACAATAATGCCAACAGATGTGTTCTGCAGTTCGCTTCATATTGCAAACGTGTTAATACATTTTTATGGCAATTCAAACAGATCGCCATCGTTGGCTGTGGTCCGAGAGCGGCATTCTGGTGAACGTGTATGATGTGCACTTTAAGCATGAAATATGGAAGAAATATTCAAAAAAAAAAAATGCTGATGAAATCATTGTTTTGTAGATGTTTGTACCTGGTTGTTGGGTAATCACGGTCGAATGCGTTGGGGGTGGAATAGAACTTGGCAAGAATTGTGGAGGATCTGGTGTATATTGTGGAGGGGGATGCGGATATCCATATTTATTATTATAATCCATTTTGTTGCCGATTATGCGTTAATTATGTCTTTGGAACGCCTTCTGTCTGAACATTCACACGTTTTCCTCGGATCAAATGTAACAAATAATTGCGACTCTCCTCCGATTTATTCAAAGCAGAGGATTCTCAGAAGTATTATCTCTCCATATCTGTTTCTGATAAGTGACATTGACGCACATTAATTTTAATATAAACAGAACGGTTGCTTTCGAGAGAAGATGAATGGGTGAGAACGAAAACCGACCTCTAACTATTGTGAAAACAGAAATGAGACCCGGAAAATTTTTACAACAAAAATGTGACCTGGAATTTTGAAGAATAAAAATGAGATCGTGAAAATGTTGAGGATAAAAATGAGATCGAAAAACTTTTAAAATATGAATGTAGAAATGAGACCAGAAAATTTTGAGAGCAAAAATAAGCCCGGAAAATTTGAAGATAAAAATGTGACAATCAGTGAAAAAAATTTGGGTCTCATCTTTATGCTAAATTTTTTTCTGGTCTCATTTCAATTTTCATTTTTTCCTAGTCTCATTTTATTTCTCACAATAGTTAGAGGTTGGTTTTCATTCTCACCCATTCAGATGTGAGAACGTTTGGGCGAAGCAGAGAATGCGATATCAATATTCCTATATGTATATATATAAATATAATATAGAAATATATTATATTTCTGACGCAGCGTTGTGTGTGCGTGCGTCAGTAGCGTTTCGATGTGTTTTTGTTGCGCATGCTAGAGTGAATCAGATGTATACAAATACATAAACATTCAGTTCTTTCTGTCGTTTGGAACATTCACACGATGACAATAGAATATTCGTGTGATAGATTGAAGTGTGACAGAGAGAATACAATACGCAAATACAACTAATCGATTCTAACACACGCAAATTGCATTTATTTGTAGTTTTGGCACGAAAATTTGATACTTCATAAGCACCACAATCTTATATACTTGCATATTAAAGCTATTTTAGGTTCAAATAAGCACTGAAATGAAATAACAACAAAACCCAATTTATGTGTATGTTTGTTGGTTTTTAATGAAAAATTAACATGAAAGGTAAGAAATGAACTATTTATGCATTAATTAAGTTTCAAGCTATTTTTCTTCTCAAGTTGCTCTCTAAAAATGAAAAAAAATCAGAAATGAATAATGATAAAAATAACAAAATCGTTACAGATATTCAAGAGATGAAATGTGATGTGTTTTTTTAATTACGTTCATGCCTTTGATGAAACCGAATCTATTTCTTCTTTTTTGATTTCGTAAAAAATTTCTGGATTTAAATTTATCATTAAAATCGCTTCTAACATTTCCTCAGAAAGTTGAGTTCTGAATTTGGTTAAAATTTTGTCCAATCGCGAAAAGTCACGCTCAGTCTGCACCTCTGTGTGCGGTATGGCATATACGGCCATAGCCATTTCATACACTTTCGGTTTCCTTCAAATTTTCCCAATAAAATAATACCGATTGATTTAAGGGTACTGATTCAGGATTGAATCTCTCTAAAACAGATTCAACATCATCTGTTGGTCTTTTTGGTGAAATTATCGTGAATCCACTTTGAATACTACGATTCAAATATTGTTGTATGTCGATTGATGTATTGAACGAATCGTAACTTGATTCTAGAACTACTGAATCAGCGCATATTGATTCGAATTTAATTGATATTAACCGTCTCCAAAGCTCTTTTAGTTTGTTTTTGGCATCTTCTTCAGTTGTGATTTGACCGTGCTTGATTATTTCGTTCCGAAGACGCGGATCCAGAAATACATTGCAGATCATAGCGCTATTATTGAATATAACACGCTTTCGACTTTCAAGAGTGCTGACCAAATGCTTTGCCAAGGATGTTTTTGTTGGTTTTCGAGCAAAACGTTGAAGGCGAAGTATCATTTCTAACCAAATGGCATAAACGTCTGACATGGTCAAGTTTGCGCTCTGTAAACGGATATTTGCTTGATATGGAATGTGAAGGATGTGAACAAGCTCTATCACGATGTCCCAATTCATCCAAAGATACCAGCATATATCCACATCTTGTTCCGCCAAATATTCAATCGCATTTTTGTTTTTCAAAATGTCTGATAACTGTGGAAAAAAAAATTAATAGCAAATTATATTTGTATTCTCTACATTTCTCATTATTCCGTTTTGCCATACCATTAAATAAGTCGAACACCATCTCGTTTTCACATCTAACCGTGGCACTTTAAATTTCATGTTTATTTCATTTGCTGTTGTTTGCAAACGTAAATGTTTGGCCACCCGACGACATAGGGATATGATATTGCTGTGAGTTTTTGGCATTTTTTCCAGAGCGTCGTGAATGCCTAATTGCAGTGTGTGCGCCGAACAGTTAACCCCAGTAATGTTCCACATAGCAACGAGTGCATGACTGGATTTCAAACTGCTCACAATATCGTCCAGGAAATTGTCATGTTCTGGTATTGCTTCTTGTTCTGTGGTCTGCTCATCATCGGAAACATAAGCACCAAATACTATATCTAGTGCATGGGATATATCTTTTTCGGACAACAATTTTTCGATTTCTTCGTTTACTGTTTCCTCACACTCAAGCAATAACATATCGAATGCTGCAGCTAACGTTCAAAGCGGTAAGTTATTGGTTTGATGTTGCCTTGGCTCTATGTTTTATTCCGTTTGTCGAATTTTTGACGCAAAACAGGAGCCATAAATGAAAATGCCAGTACATCTCAACCACCGCCAATCAACGAACATGTCTTAGGTGACAAAGAATCAATTGAAATGATTGATGGCCGAAAATGGGTGGTGAAAACATTCTACGGCGATGACGATTCTGAAGATTTTCAAATGATATATGAATGGGGAAAACCAATTGAGCTACAAGAGATTGGTTATCAAGTAAAAGTGAATGACCCGATTTCTGGAAACATGCCCTACAGAGAAAGTGTAATTGTCTTAAGTATCCATTCATTTTATTTAATTATCATTTTCGTGTGCCGTTTTATTCATTTTAACTATTGTCTATTTAGTCAACAAAAGATCGCGCATATTTGGTGTTCGGTAGCCAAAACGAAATTACGTTGAAACAAAAATACATTGCTGGTCTCATTGCGTTCAATGCAGACAAACTCCGAAACAATCAAGCCCTGGATAGATTGTTTATTAAAGCGTCCATTCTTGGCGCATGTTCGTTGCTATCGATCCAAGCAGATCGCAAAATTCCGAAAGCCATATATGGTTTCATCAAAGGTATGAATGTTACAAAAAACAAACATATTTCAATTGTTAAATGGTTGTGACGGTGTTTTTTTTTTTCAATATTTGATTTAGATTTGTTCATTCATCGGATTGCCAACGACATCGAAAATAAGCAACCTCGCTATGAAAATTTCTACTCGCTAATTAAACTCGCATACAAAGAAATTCTTGACAACAAATTTGATTGAAAAATTCATTCATTCCTTTCTATATTTCTTTTAACTCATGCATTTTTTATTTAATAATAAACAAAAAAAAAGCGGCAAGGACCCGCACGTGAGAGCAACTTGAAAAAAAGAAAAGATTCGACAAAAATAGCTTGAAACTTAATTAATGCATAAATAGTTCATTTCTTACCTTTATTATTACTTTTTCATTAAAAACCAACAAACATACACATAAATTGGGTTTTGTTGTTATTTCATTTCAGTGCTTATTTGAACCTAAAATAGCTTTAATATGCAAGTATATAAGATTGTGGTGCTTATGAAGTATCAAATTTTCGTGCCAAAACTACAAATAAATGCAATTTGCGTGTGTTAGAATCGATTAGTTGTATTTGCGTATTGTATTCTCTCTGTCACACTTCAATCTATCACACGAATATTCTATTGTCATCGTGTGAATGTTCCAAACGACAGAAAGAACTGAATGTTTATGTATTTGTATACATCTGATTCACTCTAGCATGCGCAACAAAAACACATCGAAACGCTACTGACGCACGCACACAACGAAACGCTACTGACGCACGCACACACAACGCTGCGTCAGAAATATAATATATTTCTATATTATATTTATATATATACATATAGGAATATTGATATCGCATTCTCTGGGGCGAAGATAATGAATGTGAAGTGTATAACCATTTTTTTGGCATGATTTATTGAAGAATTAAACAAAATTCGACGTAAAAGACTGCTCGTAGGGCTTTTGACATAAAAACACTTTCGCACAATGGAGCTCCAATTTTCTTATCACAAATTTTACATAAAAATATCCCAAGTGTAGTATCAGGTCAACTTGCTGTAAACTTTTTAACTCTGTACCAAACGAAGAAAAAATAATATTTTCTTGCTCAAAAACATATTCTTTAGTGGGAACATGGCCATTTGCTATAGTCTATGCATATTCTGCGTAATTTTGACTGTCGATTACAAATTGAATGTCAATTTTTATTCACTTTCATCAAGATTTAATTTTTATTCAGCTATGCTGCTCATTCGAATGCCTTGTCCATCTTACTTCATGAAGCTCAATACTTCTTTTTACAAATATTGGCGAGAATCCAATTTGATGTTGAAAAATACAATAGCGATAACTAAACCAGCCTAAGATAAGCAATATGTAAACAATAAATGATAATGAAGATTGTAAATTTGCTGTCTCTCCTAAGTAATGCAAGCCACTCGCCATCAATGTTGATCAATATGAACAAGCAGAAATAGCATGGCTATCTTATTCCAATTGGAATTAGTGAATTTTATTCATCTTATCTTGAATCTTCCGATTGTTGATAATATTTATTTAAATTGTGTCGTGTTTGTTGCGGCAAAATAGTTTTTGGTGTGTACATTAATTGATATGAGCAAGGTGGCACCTGAGTTTTCATTACTTGATCATATGATAGCGGTAGATCTAATTATCGTTGATTTTACATTTGAAGTTCAGGATGCAGAAGCTGTTCAATACGAAATGCCTAAAACATGTGTTTATCAAGAGTAAGCTTGACAAAAATGTAAAAAAATATTTGTTCAAGTACTGCGACATCGGCGAGAACTGTAATTTGAATGAACAATTGAGAAACCATATTCAACGCAAAAAAGCAGAGTTTGCAAAATTTATGTTCTCATTTATGTGTATGCGTGAGTCACATTGGAATCAAATGTGTGGACAGCGGCTGTGAACTTTAAGCGCGTCACTTTATTGCGCGACAGACATAAAAAGAAAGAATAATCGAATATTTTTGGTTCGTATCCATCCGAAGTCATGGAAGCGAATTTGTATAAACTGCGGACACAAACGACTACTACGAATCCAAACATCAATATACAGGGTTTTCCAATAAGAGGTTTCATTTTAAATAGCGGGCTATTCAAAATGAAACCTCTTATTGGAAAACCCTATACAAGCGTAAAATGAAATTGTCGATTTGCTCTGCAGAAATTCACAATAGAAGTAAAACGCCGACTCTTATTGGCGCCTTCCGTCGATGCTAAACCGCAAGTGAAAACAATCTGTTGAGCACATTGATGTGTGCTTGTTACTCGATTTGAATTTTGCATTATATGAAAATGGTCAGTAGATTACATAGCCAAACAATTTGACAAACAACGTCACGGAATATTTTATTCCAGTTGGACATCTGTATTTTGTTAAGCAGCATTATATTCTAGAGGACATTCTATTTAAATGCTTGAAATAAGTTTGCATCAAAGAAAGCAAGGTTATTCAATGAAAACAAATGATTCATTGGAATATGTTCCAATAATGTCTTCTATTATACTATTACTATGCTCTTTCCCTCTAACAATTTCCCGTTTTTCATGTTCGTTTTTTTTTTTACTTCAAGATATAATGTTACAAAGCAATTGGAGTTAAAAAAAGGTACATAAAATCCCAGTATGAAACGGAATTATTCATTTACTTACTACACCTTCAAATCATGAGGTTCGCTTGAAATATCGTTATATAGCTATCAAAATTAGCAGTAAAACAAAGACAATCGAATACCAAATGTAATATTTTATTTATTTACTTCATATATATTTTATACAGATTTAGGTATAGGAATATCTATGTATAGACTTTCTATTCAAAACCCAATGTCTGCTTTTACTGTATAAATGATTTTTTGAACGCAATTTTTAGATTCAAAATAAGTTCGATTTGGACATAACATCAAATGTCAACATCGAATTCTTTTAGATAGGTGCACCACAGTTCGCGCAATGCAACCTCGGCTCACGGCACGATTTCGAACAATACACACACGGAGCACAGATAATACAACTGTTTGAAAAGAGAAAAAAAAAGTGAAATTGTGCAATGATTTCGAAATTTCGACCATCTCTTACAGAAACATACAGCACAATAAAAATGCACAGTGTGTTGAGCATGTAGATCTATATGCAACCTTTGTTCTCAAAGGCAAATGACATGAAGCGCATGTCGCCGGAAGGCCACCAACGTTGATATCTGAAATTTAAACAAATCCATTCAAAAGCGTTTATTCGACTCCTAGAACGGCAGTTGTTTTCTTATTTTGTCTGAATAGTAACTTACTTTGGATTATTGGCTGCTGCGATAGCGGTTGCATGTGAGCTACACTGTTCATCACTTGAGGTGTTTCCATCATCTGATGCGCGGATGGTTCCATGTGAGCTGGTGAAATTGGTGAGCATTTCATCGCTTCTTCATACGATGGTGCAGTTCCTAACATTTCCGAGTTCGGAAACGATGGTGCACTTTCAACAAATTCATCCATGTTTTTTACTTTATTTTTGAAAATGTGCAAAATAAATTGAACAGTGACGCCTAGAGTGAAGAAAATATGAGCGAAACGGCCAAAACCATAAAGGTCAATCTCGTGAGTTAAGGAAAAAAGGAATGATATACATAAAAGATTGCTACCATTTTTTAAAATAACTTACGAAATGTATACGTAAGAAAAGAATGCCAAAAAATAAAAAACTACAACCAATTGACTTGGACTCAAAGAACCGAATGCAGACTGCACTATGTGTTACGGAAGATCACTGAAACCGTTGCGTCTATCGCACAATTCACATTGATTATGTCGACTAAGTTTATTGTTTTGGGTGTGGTCTTGAAGTAGTGAACGTACAAACTGGACAAAGAATTCGTCGCCTTTAAGCAAATTAGATAAACTGACACGAACACAATTAAATTCCGCTTAATAAGATCACACACACAAATCCCTGTCAATTCATTATTTTTGTATAATATTCACTAACACAAGGAAACTGTATTAAAGTTTTTGAGCAAATCCTTAGATGTAAAAAAAACATTGAAATCTGCATACCGCTTTCTAGCAGAACGCGAAGAACTGCAATAATCCAAGCAAACTATTCAAATTGTCACATCGACTTAACACTTCGCTCCACACAGTTGTGTGCGCAGAATTTGTATGCTTATGTTTGAGTGTTCTTAGCATATTCGTATACAGATTTGAATGTACACAACATCTTAGAATTTCTGTATTCTTTAATACGGTTTCCTTGTGTTGGTGTTTATTATTCAGAAATCAGAACCAGTTTGTCAGGATTTGGCGTGTGTGAGTGAGATAGATTTTGAACAACGGGATGCGATTTTCAAACGGACTGCTGAAATAACACTGTCTCTGCTTTTTGTACGGCACCACATCGGTTGCGGCGTGTCGCTGTGACTACTTGAAAGTTGACTTTTCAAATATTTGAAAACATGTAGAATTGTGGCTGTGCTTGTGATATTTCCAACGTTTTGAGCATGTAGTTTATAATATTTATATTCACAGTTGTAATCAAACAATGTATTTTTCCGGTTGTACATTTCAGGCCATTCTCAACAGCCACCTAATATTTAAAGCATACACTTCATGGAATACGACGCGTTTCGCATCAGAGGACATGAGAGTGAAAGGGAAGTCTATTGTTTCCTCACGGATCATGGATTTCTCTTCTACTCGCTTGCATACTAGTACCAAAGGTGTTGGATGGCAGGCTGTTGAAAACAGCCAGGACTGTCCACCCAGCCAATTTCATTGCTTGGTTGTAATGTGCCAATGTCCAGCCAAGGTTGGACATTTCATGAAATGTCTGTAAAATTACCATTTACACCGTAACATTGGCAGTCATTTTATTTTCTGTTTTAATTCATTTCAATCGTTTTTTTTTTTTTTTTGAAATGGAATTGTGGCTGTTTTTATTGGTGAGACTGCCCTATGTTTGATTTCCAATGTGTAATATATCATGTGTATTCCCCTAATGAAAAAGTCAAAGATTTGTTCTTTCATTTCATTCTTTCATTAAGAAGGAGAGGCGAAATACTCGCCAAAATCAACGATAGATATATACACGAGATTTTGAGATTTCGATACAGTGATCCGATGCATGTAAATGAAATCAAATAAAAAACCTCTTTCCGAAGTAAACACTCGTTCCGCATGAAAATACAAAACACAAAATTCGTAATATCAAATTTCGTGCCGCAGAATATATGAACCGATGTTCAGAAATACATGAAGTACAAAAAACTTAAGGATAAAAAAACGTTACGTAATCGCACTTGTGTTATGTTCGAATATTGATCTACCATATCTTGCAAGTGTATTTTTGTGACGTCTTAAATCAACCAGTTTTTGCACTTTATGTATTTCTTTACAACATGCAAAGCGGTTCATATATATTTCGACACGAAATTCGATATCCCAAATTATGTGTTTTAACCTCGGAAAGAGGTTTTTAATTCGATATCGATAGTTTTGAGTTTGCGATCATGTTTAAAAATGCTTCGTCAATTAAATATCGTATAATAATTTTATATTTGGAATGTTTTTAAGCAGTGATTGAAACCAAACCGAAACGAATATTTGTTTTCGCTGTCCGAACAAACAGGAGCAATGAAAACTTTTCGAATTGGTTTGTAAGCAACATTGAGACGGCATATCATTATATGCTTGCGATCATTTGACAATACTGTGTCGTTTGCGTCTGTATGCTGTTGCATAGAAAAGGACAGATGTTGTTGTAAACCATTACGGAAAGTTTCGCTTTCACCGTTCAGGTTTGAACATAGTCGGATCAAAGCAATGAAACCGTTTCCAAAATGGATTAAATGGAGATTGTCAAAACAGTTTCAATCACTGGCTTTAAAACAGATTTTTCCTTAAGTGAGTGAGACACAGTTGACAATCAACTATCTTCAACTGAAAAATGTTTAATTGCATTTTAAATGATGAGTGAGTTATGTACCCGATAAATTACATCACTAATTCTACCCGATAAATTACATCAACTGCTATATCTATTGTAGCAAACTATGTATGTGAATGCGATACCATAACGCAACGCATCGTAGAAGTGTATCGCATTCACATAACATACATAGGTTGCTACAATAGCTATAGCAGTTGTAGTTACGCAATTGGTTCTCAATACTAATGCGTTAAATTTCAAATACGTATGTTCTATGAGAGTAGGAAATCTGAATGTTTTACGAAAAATGAACGACAACAAAAAACAAGAAACATTAAGGTTTTTTTTTCTTGTTTCTTTATTTGTTACGGTAGTGCGTTGTATTTTTCCGTCAAATATTAGCGTTTTCGGTAATCAAATGATGCCATCCAACGTAATGATAGAATTATGCGTTAGATTCAAAATAACGTCCACTCCGTGATTTAACAAGCATAAAATATATCCAAAAAATTATAAATACATGTTTGAAATAAATGACTCCCCCACACCATTCAATTTACCTTATTGCTATATGTTTTTAACGCTGTTTGTCCTGGCCTTATATTGGTTGGAAAAATGAGAAACAAACAAGGAATTGTATCCATTCAAATACGATTTGTATATTTCATTCGATTTATAAAGATTAAAATGACGCCGACACATAAAAAAGTGCCAATTTATTTTGTATTTTCCCTGAAATTTAAGGCGTTTCACGAATCTTCACATTCAATTTGTAGTAATAGTGCGAAATAGAAATTAAATGAATAACGCATCGAACTTTCGAACGGCATATATTTTCCCCCGATATGAATGCAAAAAAATAATTGAGATTGATGTAAAAGATTAAAAGCTTAGTTGAGTTCGGTATGTTCCAATGTATGCTCGACAATTGCGACAAAAGTGTTTGACATATTTTGTTCTATTGTCGCAGTATGGAATGCAGCTGCAGCAAAAGCATCTAAAAAGTAATTTTTTAAATTGAATTAAAACGCGAATTTTGGAAATGGGAAAGCAAATGTACCCCAACAAGCACAAAACAATCGCAATTAAGTGTGTTAGTACGCTTGGTTGGTATTCAATTATTGTTGGCCCGTGAGTCCCGCATGATGGACATGTAATGAATGTTGGATTTGGTCCAAGCAAGACGCTTTGAGGTGGCAAATCCGAACTTTGTTGTGCCACATAAGCTCCAGCGTTTGCTGGATACGGATTTGAATCTGTGTTCCCAATGGTACTTTCAGCAAATCCAATTTTTTCCTGCATCACGATGTTTTTCGTTCACTTCTATATTTAATAAAATTCATGCCAACAGCAAAATCTAAACTAAACGGAATTTGAATAAATCCAACAAAATTGCGTCAGTTCTAAGAAATACTTTTTTGATGTAAAAAAAAGCCGAATGGCGCGCTCCACGGGAATCCAATATATTTCTTTATACTAGTCGCAATCAAGCACAACAAACAAGCTTTTTTTCAAAACGCAGCTATCTGCTTTTTCTTTAAATGGATATTATGATCGAATCAGTGAAAAGCATTTGACATTTCTTCTTACTTTGTTGTAAATTGATTCGATTTATTTTTGTTGAAATTCCGAATTTTAACAGATTTTTTTCCGGATTCAATGAAGTTTTACGTAATTTTCGCGATGGAGACGATTAAATGCATTTGTTAATTTGTCACTGCGCAGCATTTAATAATATTTCATTTAACACTTAAACATGAATGATCAGATATATCCATCCTATCAATCGAATCACGATCATAGCAATCAAATGAAAGCTTTAAAAAAATATATTGCCTGTTGAATATTAAACTCAAAATTAAGTATACATAGAATATACTGGTAAAGTGGCCTAATTTGGACCTAGTCTCTAATTACGAGCTAACTGCTAAAATGAGCCTTATTGCACATATAAATAAAGGTTTGGGTCCGAATTTGGTGCATAAAAAGTTGTAGGTCCAAATATGGCCACTTTACCCTTAAACTTTCTCTATATTTTGCTATTCTACATGTATGTTTTGAGGAGTATAGCAACAATATCACGAAACCCGTTTTAATTGATATTCATATAAGCCAAATACAAAATATATAATTTGACACACACCAAATATATATGCAGCTAACGGAAACTGCGGCAATCTTATCTTACGTGTGTTCCGTTTAGGATTCATAAATATGAATATATACAAAGATACATTTGAATATTTCTTCTATCGCCGCATTTGTGTGAGCGCTGAAAAAAGTGTTTACATTTTTATCGCAATGATCTGTGAATTCATTTATGTTTCATTTCTGTTTCGTGCCTTCTAAATGATATGTGCTTGATAAATATGTGATTCCTCTGATATTTTTGTTTTTTTTTTTTGGACACAATTTCTCGATGGATAGTTATGTAGTATTGTTCATTCTTCTAATTCAGATGAAAACAGGAATTTTGCCTTTTTTCGAAATTCGGGTCGTTCCATGACCATTTAATGGACCAATGTCTATCAATTCATGCAATTTCTGTTCATACAGATATTCTATCGAAATAAAGATAGAAATTATGAGGACCACATGTGAAACAGACATCATTGAGTTGTTGTCAAATTCAAGATTTTTCACCAAATTATTTTTAGGCAGAATTAAAATCGACTGACCAGATACGTTATCGAAAGTGTTGTTCTAACAGCGGACTGATACTGAATGAATGTGATACTATCAATACTATTTCAAATGATGTATAAATGTTTGAACTAATTGATGCTCTAATTGCAGTTTGCTCAATGTTTCAAATCAAATTTTAATTGATTACTAGAAAAAAATCTGTTTACTCTTAGAAGTAGACCAAGCTAGTGATTGGCAAGAATTTGAAATTTCCACCACTTTAAACGTAGATTTAATTATAGTGAATCAAAGAATTCATTGATTGGCACACATGAGGCATAAAAGGTAACATGTTGCAAATACAAGAACTGCTCAGCGTTTTGCATTGCAATTGCATTTGCTTTTGTATTTGTTGGCTCATCGCAATTAGTTTGGCTACGTGCTTAACGAAGAGATAAGAGTCAGTTACATAAAATCACACCAAATAGCTTATTCGAACAAATGAACGTTTCTTACTTGGTTGTTATGCAATGGCGGTGATTGGTACAAAATTGTCTGGTTCAAGATCAGGTTTCTTTTCACTCTGTAGTGTTGTTTCTTTACTCCTACTACTTGTGGCAGCCGAATATGATGCATAGGCTGTGCAGAAAACGTTTGCGGGTGGCAAGTCTTTTGCAAAATTTAGATGAATTTGATACAAATGTGAGTTAATTCTTCCAAATAAACAGAGCAGAGCTGTGTATAAATGCGTCTTTGATGAAGGTTCGTAATTTACATCCGTTTCTACAATGGACGATACACGATGGACAAGTTATTTTTACCGGATCAGGACCTATCGGAACCTATTGTTATCATGATTATTTTTACCAAAACTCTAGACGAATTTAATAAAATTAGCGACAACTTCAGACTTAACTCACATATGGATGAGACATTTCACTTCAAATTTTGTTCAACTATTCGATTTCTTCCGATTTGTACTGATAATTTTGCACTGAAAGAAATTTTCACAATTTATCGATGTTCTGCAAGAAAGATAGGAATTGAAAAGGCTACTTCGTTTTTTCCTTTAAAATGGCATACGCTTATGCAATGCTTGTGCTTTACTTGTGGCATTTGGATACAAAATAGAAGAATCGATATTTGACGCAATTCAAATATTAGTTCAATTATAGCATACAAATAATATGTATCACAAATATTCCAACTGATGGAAATCACCAATAGCGTACGTGAGAAGCTATCCATTCACAAGAACAAACGGTTTTGCATCTTCTTTTACCCTAAAATGATGGTGATACAAATGAAGAATGAAGCGAATAAAAAGTTGCGAAATGATGGTTTATCCGGAAATTTGCCGATGTATGCTACGCAGTTATTTCAGTAATGCCGTCTGCCTTGAAACGATTCAACACGGTTTGGATTGAAGCAGCAAAACAGAGCAAATAAGATCACTTTCGTATTACCGTTTTTTTGACACGATGGACACGTTATTATCGCTGGCTTTGGACCCAATGGAACCTAAGCGATCCATTTCAATGGTTCAATAATTTCACTATAAACTAATCTTCAGTCTATTCAGATTTTTTTTAAAGCTCACTTGATATGGTGTTATCAACAAATAGCACTGAAAACCGGCACGATTTTTTCGCCGAATAGCTATTCAAAGAAGTTTGAAATTATATTTCTAAAAAACATGCTATGAATCGGTGAAACTAAAAAAATGTGTATAATTCATACATTTGTATTTGTTATGATAGATGATTATCATTTCTCATTTTTTTCATGAGCTTTCACACAAAAAAAACTGTTGTGGTACTGGCAAAAGTTTACCACAAATTAAAGACAAGAAATCACAATTAGATTTCAATGAATCAATAGAATAATCAAATCCACATTGAAATCAAAATTGTCTTGCGAATTATAGAAACATTGCATGAATAAGCAACAAACAACCAACAGTCGAGTGAGAGCAACGATTGAGCGAAAGAAACAATACATGCGCAGAAAAGTGAGGACAGAAATTGCATTTATTTTCTACCACAACGTTCGTACCAACGTGAAGATTCGTACCATAGCCTGTGACGCAGAATCAGTATGTCGACCTTTTCACTCAAATATCGCTAGTGCGTTGTTTATTCATGCACTGATTTGGTCAATCTTGTGTGAAGTTTGATTTGGATTTGGATTTTAATTTTCATTTTTCTATTCATTCAATAAAATCCAACTGTGCCTAATTTTCGAAAATATGTGTTTAACTTATGCCGGTACCACAAAAGTCAAAAATTCAACCACATCTTATTTTTGTGTGTTCAAGTGTGCCATTTTCAACGTAGATTTTTGATCTCAGTTGGTTCGTTACACACAAATACTTATTTCTGATACAAATATCAGACGAAGACAATTAAACGTAACGCATATGTACGTACAAGTACACAGTACATACATCTGCAGTTTGTTTATATATTCGTCAAATCAATTGGGTGTGAATCCTGTGGAATAGGTGCACCTGACTTGGTCTGAAGTATTCTGGAAGTGAAATCTTCCCTAGTATGAGGATGCTTAATCTAAAAATGTTTTCCAAAATTCCTTTTTGAAAACCATTAAATTATATTAGGCAAATTTGCTGCATTTATTTCGAATATGGTGTCGACAGTTATGAGAAGAAGAAGAAGAAGCAATACTTGCACAACGTCTGTCGCCCGATGCCCGAAATCAAATAATGTTTGTTTATTTAAAAAATTGAATTTGAACAGTTCGAGTTACAATTGATTCGATGACTTATAGCCGTCATCTTATACTTTTCATGATGTGTTTTCGCCACAGCAACGCTCAAGTGACTGCCCAAACGACTCCCTTTTTCAACTTTTATTCCGAGGCACTCATTTGTATCTCGATAAAATTTTACGTGAAGTGGTTTATATATTTAAAATATTCATATATTCAAGCTGAATTAAGATGTGTACATAGATTAAACTGCGTTAATTGAATTCAGTATTACAATATATGAATCAATATATTATCAAGATAAAATAAATCTTCGGGCATCTGTTTGATCGATCATTTAGGATTTGTAAGTTCCAATGTATGCCCCACATCTAGGACAATGATGATTCTTATTAAGGCACGAATCACAGCAATAGGGTACACATACGCACGGCCAGCACCTGTAAATAAAAAGCTTTAGTCTCTAGTTCGATAACGCCGAGGGGGGAGAAGCATCAAAGTGACCGAGAAAACGCCAAAATGACCGACAAAAACATAAAAAATATTATTAATTTGAAATACCGAATGCATACTACTCTCTCTTCATCTCTCCTTCACCTTGCTTCCCCCTCTCTTTCTCTCTTTCTCTCTCTCTCTCTCTCTCTCTCTCTCAAAAATGTTCGATCTTTTTCGGTTAATGATGATATTTTGTTAGTATTTCTCGGTCATTTCGATACTTGTTTCCCCCTCGATTAACATTCAGCTATAAACATAGACTTACAGAAATAAACACAAGATCAAAGCAATGATATGCGTGCGAGTAGATGACTGAGTTTCAATTTTTGTCATGACAGTAGAAAGACAACTTGGACAAGTGACCTGCATAGGCTCCGGACCCACTGATAACGTAGCTAAAAATCAAACATATTTAACAGAACTGGGCCCTTGTTCACCAAATATGCTCACGAGAAAAAATTCTCATTGTTTTCCATTGTATGATAAATGAGAGCTGTGATACGTTTGAGCATATTCTCAAAAATTGTTGTTGTAAGGTTATAGTAAAATGTTGGGTAACAAGATTTTTGAATAAATCTTTTACTAATGTACACATTACAACAACAACAAAAAATTGAGAATATTCTCAAACGTAATTTAGTAGGTCCTATATCAAATACATCGGAAAACAATGAGAATATTGTTGCGGGAGCAGATTTGGTGAAATTCGACCCTGTTCCAAGTGGTTCATTCATTTTACGCATTCTGATGGAATTTCAAGTACATAAATATATAGGAAAACGCAACAGAACAAGTAAGCAACAGTGGCTTTCAAACTAAAAAACTTATTTGGTGTGGAAAATGTACATTTATGAACCCCGCTGAGAATAAATTTACGAACCTATCACACAGCTAAACGTAAGAACTTTAAATTCTTCATTTTTGTACTTCTTCATAAAAAAAGTACCAATATTCCATCAGTTAGAAACGGAATGTTTGAACTGAATTAGTACTTGATACTTAATGTTAGAACTAGCAGTGCAAATGAGTTATATTTTGAATTTTCACTTTAGAAATATGTACTAACCGATAGAATATTGGAACCACTTGATGAAAAAGTACCGAAATGTCTAATACAGGGTGGGCCATCTAACGTTTGCATTTTGAACTACTGTTAACAGAGAATGGTAGCTCAAATTTCATTCAATTTGTGTTCATATTAGTAGTACAAATTGAAAACCGCGCATTCGTTACTAACTTCATATCTATAATAGATGTCATTATTTTGACTTTGACAGCTATTGTATCTTAAAGAGGATAAAAAAATACATTGAAAACGATCTGTCAAACTTATCATTCAGTTGAATACACAAGTTTATTATTGCGTTGAAAATGTCGAGCTACGTGCCTACAAAACAGCATTTGCGGGAAGTTTTACTTTATTTGTTTAATCTGAAGAAAAATGCTTCCGAGAGTCATCGTTTGTTATGCGAAGCATATCCAGAATATGCTCCGTCGATTAGAACGTGCCAGGAGTGGTTTGCGCGGTTCAAAAGTGGTGATTTTGATGTGGAAGACAAAGAGCGTCCAGGCCAAGTGAAAAAGTTTGAAGACGAGGAGTTGGAAGCATTACTCGATGAAGACTCGTGTCAAACGCAAGAAAAACTTGCAAAATCATTGGGAGTGACACAACAATCCATCTCCTATCGTTTAAAAGCCATGGGAATGGTTCAAAAGCAAGGAAATTGGGTGCCATACGAATTGAAGCCGAGACATCGAACGCCGTTTTTTCACTTGTGAACAGCTGCTTCAAAGGCAAAAACGGAAGGGTTTTTTGCATCGTATTGTGACTGGTGATGAAAAGTGGATTCATTACGATAATCCGAAGCGAAAAAAATCGTATGGTTACCCCGGCCACGCATCAACATCGACGCCAAAGCCGAACATTCATGGCTCGAAGCTAATGCTGTGTATTTGGTGGGATCAGCTCGGCGTGATCTATTATGAGTTGTTGAAACCAAACGAAACCATCACAGGAGCATTGTACCGAACTCAATTGATGCGTTTGAGCCGAGCACTGAAGGAAAAACGGTCGGAAACGGTCGCAAGACACGATAAAGTTATTTTGCAACATGACAACGCTCGGCCACATGTTGCTCAGGTCGTTAAAACCTACTTGGAAACGCTTCGATGGGAAGTCCTACCCCACCCGCCGTATAGCCCAGACATTGCCCCTTCCGATTACCACCTCTTCCGATCAATGACACATGGCCTGGCTGAACAGCATTTCCATTCTTACGAGGAATGCAAAAAATGGGTCGATTCATAGATAGCCGAAAAAAGCACAGATTTCTTTCGACGCGGAATCCGTAATTTGCCAGAAAGATGGGAAAAAGTTGTGGCTAGCGATGGACAATACTTTGAATAATCAATTTGTAACCATTTTTCCATAATAAAGATCGAAATTTTGAAAAAAATGCGCGGTTTTCAATTTGTTCTCCCAATAATTTAGTTAAAGGTTTGACTTTTGCGATGGAGGGACGCTATTTGCTTGAACAAAATTGGAAAATATTGAAAACTTACTTCAAAAAAAAAAAAAAAAATCCTCTTTTCAGATGAAGCCCATTTTCACCTCGGAGGCTATGTCAATAAGCAAAAT
Source organism: Obolodiplosis robiniae (assembly GCA_028476595.1). Classification (NCBI taxonomy): domain Eukaryota; kingdom Metazoa; phylum Arthropoda; class Insecta; order Diptera; family Cecidomyiidae; genus Obolodiplosis; species Obolodiplosis robiniae. The sequence continues at coordinate 32,265,757 of CM052017.1, forward strand.
TGTCGCATCTGGGGTTCGGAAAATCCATACGTCACCATTGAGAAGCCAATGCACCCACAAAGAGTTACGGTTTGATGCGGGTTTTGGTCTAGGGGGATCTATCATTTATTTTATTTCTTTTATCTACACGCGTAATACGTTTTCACTTATGAATTCGCTCATATGTACGTCAATTCACTATATTCATCTATATTCAACAATATTCACTGTATTTTTTCAGTGGATATTGTTGAATACAGGTGGATATAATGAATTGACGTACATATGAGCGAATTCGTTTATTTCACTTTTCGCTGATACTACACTGTCATAAATTTTTGACATTTTTGTATTGGTATCACTGGTAGAATGGGGAATTCACAATATAGCTTGAATTCTCCGCATTTCACCAGTATGCCGTTAAAATACATATACATACACAGTTCGTCTATGTGGCGCGCATGTATGTGTATGTATTTTACCGGCATACTGGTGAAATGCGGAGAATTCAAGCTAAAGGGTGATTTTTTAAGTGGTTTCTTTTTGAAAATCGAAAAAAACGCAAAAAATTTCGAAAAGTGAATCAAATCTTTATTGAAATCGATAAATTGGTTCTTGCCATTTACTTTTTGAAAATAATTTCATGCCCCACAAAAAATAATCCAGGGGCGTTAAATCGCACGATCTGGCCGGCCAATGAACGGGGCCGAAACGAGAGATGAACTGTTCGCCGAACTTACGGCGCAGTTCGTCCATGGATGGACCCGCTGTGTGGCTGGAGGCGCAAGCGTTGCTCGTTTGTAAGTCTTTTTATCTTGAAATTGCAAAGCATACTGAGCATTTTTGACTGTGACAGACGTCAGTTGGAATTTGACATCTGTCAAAAAATTAAACGTCAAAAAGAAACCAGCTAAAAAATCACCCTTTATATTGTGAATTCCCCATTCTACCAGTGATACCAATACAAAAATGTCAAAAATTTATGACAGTGTATGAACGACGTTTAAGTCATTCGATATTTGACAGAAGTGTCAAAAGATATTCAAATATTCGCCGGGATCCAATAAAATCCGTTCAAATTTGGATGTTTAGGCTTTTATTCTATTTTATCGTTGGTTTCCAGAGGAATTCATTACTTTAGGATTTGAATGAACCCCCTAGGTTTTGGTCCGGCGGCATCATTGGGCCATTTTTTTTTTGAAAATGAACAAGGAGCCGCCGTTACAATCAATGGCGAGCGTTACCGTGCAATGCTCAACAAATTTGTGTTTCCACTTTCCAAATATTGAAGAGCCAAGACATTTGGTTTCAACAGGATGGCGCAACATAACAGTCGAACATTTGGGCACCGTTTTCGAAAATCGAATAATCAGCCGAAATTCTGAAGTCAATTGGCCTCCTCGGAGCTGCGATTTGAGCCCGTTAGACTATTTTTTGTAGGGAGCTGTCAAGTACAAGCGTTATGCTAATCATCCAGAGACGATTGATGCCTTGAAACACGAAATCGAAGTTGCCATTAATAAAATTCGAGCCGAAACAATCGAAAAAGTGCTTGAAAATTGGGTTGACTGAATGGCGAACTGTAAAGCCAATCGTGGCAGTCATATGATCGATATCATTTTTCATTCATAGATAACAAAGCTCAAGCTTTCTAATAGAAAAAAAAGTTTGGAAGAATAACCATTAGTTTTTTTTTGTAGCCGATTCAAAATGCAAATTTTATATGGCCACCCTTTATAAAGTATTTGACGTTTTACTGTGCACTGTAATCGCAAAAATGGGACTTCAATACATGCACTTTCATCATACATAAACAAATGAATAAATAAATAAACATAAATGCACTTTGACAAGTTAGCACGCAAGAAAGAATCGATCTGTGGTTGCAATAACGGCAAAAAAAAAAAAAAAACTCTCACTTTAGCTAGTAAATTGATAAGGTCTTGAATTTATTCCAAGCGGATCATATGTAGTCGATATTTTGTAGACATGTTATTTTTTCATAAGAAATATTGTATATGGTATATTATCGCTTTCAAATATATGAAATTTAAAAAGATTAACTTTAATCAAACATTCATGGGCTCTATAGTTTATCTTATTACAATTAATTCATTAAAGTTTCATTCGTTCAATTGCATCACTAGTCTAACCGTATATTTTCCAAGCTGTTGGGGCGTTATGTTAATTATAGAATAAGCAAATCAATGTTCATTAAACCAACAAATTAAGAAGAAATATGTAATACAATTATGAAAATAAATAAGAGTAATTCGACTGAAACAGACGGCATGAAATCGGTAATGTACAAAAAATGTGCTCCAATTCTTGCTGAGATTCTATAATATCATACAAACGGGGTTCTTGAAAATGGAAATTTCCATAAAGAACTAAAAACAGCGAAAATAGTACCAATTTTTTAAAAAATAGGTATAAAAATGAAATCAAAAACCAGAGACGACGCAATGGTCCACGTTTTTTGGCCGGTTTGCTTAGCCGGCTAATGCCTATCCATTAGCCGTAGATGTGCACAAGTGTTACGCTTACTCATAAAGAGTAGTGCGGTTGCCGCAAGCACACAGACGCATGCGCTCTCTCTTAATCTTTGTGAATTTTCCTAATTTTGTGTACTTACACGTAAATGTTTCTACATATCATAGAAAGGTTTGAAATCGAATAAATAGGCGTTATAATAATAACAGCGTTATAAATGATTATTTATGATCAGAAAATGGAATTATGAATGTATTTTTGCATTGTTTGACTTGCAAAAATTAACAATATTTAAATGTCACAAATCACAGTTTGTGATTTTGCATAATGCGGTTTTGAAATATGAGTTGACTGAGTTTAATGGCATGCGCTACATGCAAAAGATGAAGTGACGGTGTTTGTGGCGGTTGCGAAAGTGCAACGTATGATGCGGCACATGCCCACTTGTGTGCAGTTGGCCGGCTAATTAGCATGCCTATGGGCTTTGCGGCCCATGCGATCGGGTCTCTGTCAAAAACTATTAACTGATTTCAATTTTAAACACATGTTTTCTTCGCTATGTGTTGCATTTTCCATTTTAACGTGCAGTCCCGGAAAATCATTGGATTTATTTTGATTTTTATTGTTGTGACGACAATGTGTCTGTTGTTTTTGATATTGCATTAGTGCAGGCGCATATTCAAATATTTCACAATTTTCGGAGAACAAAGCTGTTGAATTATTTGCATTCGAAATGTCATACAAGTTTGATTTACGAACTGCGGGCACAAAGCAAATTCGCGAAGCGATAATAATATTGGAAGGATTATAATCAATGTACTACGCGGATTTACGTGATTGCCATTGTTTGAGGGCTTGCTTTTGTTTGTAGTGCAAGTGAGCTGTAAATTTAAGAGAAAGACGTCTGCTCTCGTTGGAGTTTAAAACAGAAGTGCCTTCTTTATTCAAATTGATGGTGTTCTTATACCAAGTTCTTGTTTTTCAATACAATGATGTCATGTATGATCTAATTTGCTTTATTACCCGACGTAACGTGACTTTCCTCCAAACAACAAGAGCGGCGCGAATTAGCCGTCTCGGTTGGAATACAAAGTTGCGCGCGTTCGGTAATTAAACTACAATGTTGCAATGTAGTAAGTAGCAGGCGACAAATGCGAGAACCGTTTGCCAATCGATTTTCCATGGTTGAGCTACTTGTTAAGTAGCCGATTGGCACGCAAGGAACGAAATAATCGATTTTCTCAAATTATGCTTGAGTTTGACAAATGGTTAGAGTGCAAAATGATCTCATTTTTCTGTTTGCTGATCTCACTCATTTCATGATATCAGGAATGAGTCACTTTGCCTTCGCATTCCAAACAGCCATGAAGATATGAAAAAAATGCAAGAAAGTGGTCGCTTACTTCGTGATAAGCATTTTACGCACAACAAAGTTATCGTTATGGATGATGAATCATATTTCACTTTTTCTAACACTTTTTATGTGAAATTTTTTTGTATACTGACAATTGTGAAGCAACACGACAAGATGTTAAATATGCCGGCGACGCGAAAACCGAACCGAAAAGTTAAATGTGGATTGCCTGGAAGGACGTTCCAGCCCTACAACAAAGCAGTGCTGTTGCAGTCAATTCTGACCTTGCATCAGGCGGTGAATAACTCTAATTTAATAGGAAAATGTTGGTAAAGTATGCAATTTTTATGGGAAAAAATGTACAAGATACAAGAGTGGCTCAAAAATCGGATAATCGAATTAGTATCGTAAATTGACAATCCACCGAATGATCCACAGGCACGACCATTTGAACGATTTTGGGCGATAATTTCACGTAAAGTTCATGAAAATGGTTGGAAAGCACAGAACGCGAGAAGTTTTAATGAAAAAAACAGGAAACTCATTCCGCTAGAAATGGTAGCGATAAATAGGGAAGCGCACTAAATAGCAACGCTATACGTAATATTATATACAACACAAATTAAGTCACACGTTAAAACGCGTAGACACAGTATCAATGCGGTGATGTTGGACAGTAATTCGATGAGATTCGTTTGCGCGTATGCGCAGGTGATGTTGGACAGTGCGCCATATATAATCTTCGTACGCGCAAACGAATCTCATCGCATTACTGTCCAACATCACCGCATTGGTACTGTGACTTGATTTTTGTTGTATATAACATTATGTATAGCGTTGCTATTTAGTGCGCTTCCCTATTTATCGCTACTATTTCTAGCGGAATTAGTTGCCTGGAAAAAAAATTGTTTCGAGTGTGAGCGTGTTGGTGTATAAAGCGGATACACAGACACGTACTCGCAATCGAAGAAGCAAGAAGAAGAAATAAGCCGAGAGTAGTCTTCGATGTTCGGGAGTTGAGCAAGCATGCAGGCAAGCAAGGCAGGCATAAATAAGCGAAAAATATAAGCAAGCTATGCCAGCCGCACACTACACAAACCAGCCAATTAATGGTTGTTTATATTAAAAGAATCAATAAATAATATTCGAGACACAAAGGAAAATCCAATAGTTTATTTTGCTCTCCCAAATTTGTTTAGCTCTCGAACAAAAATGAATTGAATTTCACGAAACAAATATCCGTATGCGATCTCTTCTAATATGTTAATTATAGCGGCTTTCATTTAGTGTAAGAACTTCGCGGAAGGCCCCTATTTTGCATATGATACGACGGGAAACCGTCAAAATTGTCAATATTCTAACCAATGCACATTAACTTACTGTTGATAATGGTCGTCGCTGGAATATGTGGATGAGCCATGTTCTCGAAGAATCAATTGTGGCGAATCTTTTGAACTTTCGTCGGAAATATTTTGGTAAAGTAACTTGAATTGTGTTTTGTAACGAACTACTCAACGGCAAATGAACAACTGAAAAAGCGAAATGAACAACTGAACAATTGCGTTTCGATCTTAATTAAGGTTCACATACAATAATAAAATACAATCTTTGTCACTGTGTTTATTTGTCATATAACCACTGTAGAGTCTCGCATATTTTAAATCATGGTTCACTTGGTGCGACGTTATGTTCGACAAATAGAATTGAAATGTTTGTGTGTTGTTGACAATCCTTCTTCCCTAACACCAATACCAAACTCTTGGGTATTATAGCTCGGGTTTTAATTTTCAAATATAGGGTGGGCCATATAAAATTTGCATTTTGACATTTAAATTTTGACATTTGAGATATTTTGACATTTGAGCTGTCATTCTCTGAATAAACAATTTTTTCAAAATGCAAACGTTAGATGGCCCACCCTGTATATGAAAATATGGCAATTCGGAAGAATAAGGATTTTTTGTATAAAATATTGAATATATTGGAAATATCAATGAAATATTCAAAATATTTACATTTAGATATATTTAGACTGCGGATCCGTCCGGGAAAATTCGGGAATTTTCAAAAAATCCGGAATTTTTCACTTCCGTCCCGAATCCCGAAATTTTTACATTATTGGGTGAATTTTCCCGAAAATTAATTTCATTCTGCAATTCTCATATTTTTGTATCCAAAAAATACTTGTAAAATGAACGACATTTTACATGTAAGCGAATGAATGTATTTGTGTATATAATCGTTGACAAAATACGTGACTAACTCGTTATTGAATCGCTTTATCAAATAAGAAATATACAATTCATTTTGGTTTTTGGTGAATCGGCAGTTATCAATAATTCTTTGAATTCAGCTTGATTTTACAGTAGTTTTAACTCAAAACGATATATAGACATAAAGATAGTCTAGAAAGCAAAAATCACTTTGCACTGTTAAACATTACGCATTTGCTCGTGATCAACTCACATGTTCTGTCGTTGTAATTCAATTGCAATATATCATTTCATTAATTAGAATTGATGCGTTAATTTCTTTCAATTGTTGTGAACGAATTCCAATTTTTGTAGGTACTTCAAGTAAAAAAATCCCGATTTTCCCGAATTTTGTTCAGATTTTTCAGATAAAAAATCCCGATTTTCCCGATTTTTCAGCTTTGAAAAATATCCCGATTTTCCCGAAATTTTAAACAGAAATTCCCGAATTCAGGAAAAAAACCGATCCGCAGTCTAGATATATTACATGTAAATACGATCATTTCAAATCAATTTCGTCTCTTATTGAAGGTCAATGGTGAACAATTCGATTTGACCTTGAAAAGTTATCATTTTTGGAAAGTTAAATAAAACTTTATTTCATGATGGAAATGTTTGGAGAAACTTTCCCACTTGCTAGTGTATTGTACTAATCTCACCTAAAAGTTTTAAGTCTTTTCTTTTATTTCTTTGCTTTGCTTTCAATTCTTTCTGTTATTTGCATTGTATAAAGTAATGTTGTGTTATGTTATTTTACTATGTAATTCCCCTGATTCTCCTGAGTCAGGCCGGTTTTTGCAATGGTTTTCTGAACCCAATCTTGGTGTTTAAAGTCTTTTCATAAACACCATCCCACCCATGTTGTTATTATCTCTTTGCTAAAGTCGTACCATGGAAAAATTAAATAAAACAAAAACGGCTTGAGATATCAAATTGATTTTGGCTTTATTTTGAAGCTACATTTATGCCATTATGTATGAAACAAGACGTCATTCAAATGACCACCTCGACTACGTTTGCAGCTCATCATAAGGTCGGCCCAATTTTTGATGATCCTGTCCAATATCTGCGGCGTTATCCCAGCAATGGCGTCTCTAATATTGGCCTCAAGAGCTTCTAAAGTGGCTGGCTTGTTGGTATAGACCAACGACTTGACGTATCTCCAAAGGAAGAAGTCGAGAGGAGTCAAATCGCATGATCGCGGCGGTCAATTGACAAAACCTTCACGCGAGATAGTCCACTCACCGAATTTCTCTTCCAGCAAATTCATTGTTTCGTTGCTTGTGTGGCACGTAGCGCCGTCTTGTTGGAACCACATCTCGCTGATATCGACGTTGTCAAGTTCTGGCCACAGAAAATCGGTTAACATCGTTCGGTATCGCTCGGAACTACGCCAAATCGTTTGTTGAGAGTCATCCTCAAGACTGACCGCTATGGCGTCTATTTTTTCTTCGTTTCGACCAGATCTTGCTCTGGTTGGTGGCTTAAAGTCCAAGAAAGTGTACTCACGCTCAAACTTTTCCACAGTGCGACGAATGACTTGGGTACTGAAGTGATGATGACGACCGAGTTCACGACTAAAATCATGGACAACTGAGCCGGAATTTCCGTAGTATTTTTTAATAATGTTCAAACGATCGGGAAGCGTGAAACGATGCATGGTGAAATGGCAATGTATACTGAATATTTTGACAGCATGAAGTAAATAATTTATTTGACAGGAGCTGAGTAATCCCCATTGAAAAATGTATCATCCCTTTTGGGTCACCCTTTACATAAATAAATGGTTGAATGCGGCTTTAATAATGATTTTATTTGAAAGTCAATAATTGAATGAACAATTCAATGTGTGAAATCATATGTAAATAGGGATATTCTGGATGAAAAAGAGCAATCAACAAAAATCTATTTTTCAACAAACACGTTTTCCAGGGCAAGATTTACTTGCGTATTTTCCTCAAATTCGGCCCAAAATTCTATACTTTGCGAAGACATAGAGAAGAATTACCAAAGTCTAATAGAAAATAACTTGAAAATGAAAAAATGTAAGTCAGGTCACACGTCATCAATACTCCATAAATTTCTGTCAATTTCAATATTTCTATGGATTTGCCAATATTTCAAAAGATATTAAAAGATCGTCAAAAAACCTTCGAAATATATTGAAATATTGCAAAAATACGAGAATTAAGCAAAACAATTCAAAATATTTCCCCTTAGAACAAACTGATATGTAAATACCAATAAAACGTAATTGAGATAAGAAGAAATGTCTGTTTGAAGAAAAAATATACATGAGCACATATATATCAGCAAACGTTTCCATGTAGCTTTTGGTTTATTCGGTTCAGATTTAAGGCAAACATTGATTGTTTACGTATTAAAGGGTTCAGAAAAGGCTACTTTTTGTCTCTTCTAGAGAGATAATATTGATTAATCATTTGTTATGAGTTCATAGGATATACTTTAAGTGAATGGTTCAAAATAAATAACTCTCAATTACCACATTTAAAGTTTGTGCTAGAACAAAAATTATTGCTTTTAATTGCTTAAAATATGTTGCTTGCATCATGATTCACACGAAATGTTCACTGAAATCATGGTTTTCTTTAAAAACGAAAAGAATTCGGATTATTGTAATTGACATCAATTGAAATAATTTCGACTTGACGTCATCCTCAGCGAGTACATACAGTACTAAATCGATAATCTTTTGGTGTTGGGACTGTACGCATGATTAGTGACGATAAAATGAATTGGGGAAAGTCATCAATTTGAAGAACAATTCAAAGCATCGAACTAACGTATCGATTTGAACAACGGATCGGTGCTTTCACTGTGTTCATAGCAACTTGTCTATTCAATTTTGTTGCCTATATTTTACTGATGCTAGTGTTGTGATCTTTGATACGTATTTCAATGCACATCTTGGTTGGACCTCGATCGCATTTTCCGCAAGAAATTTCGTTAATACCAAATTTTTAAAAATTATCGGTTTTGTCTTTGAGGCTGACTAGCAAATCTTGCACTCCCAAGTGGCTTAGTGAATAGACCGCATGTCAGGCGACCACAAGTCAGCTGAGAATTGTGCTTCAAATAAAAATTAACTTCAAACAAATTTTCATATGCAATGAAACTACTCATGCGACCATTTGCAATATTAAATCACTTTGCTGATTCGAAGTCATTACTGATTTGAAATATGAAACTTCAATTGTTTTTTAATTTCAATTTAAAGATATGAAAATTCAAAATCGGAGCAACCCGAGCTGTGTGTTTTGATTGTTCTGTAAATAATCAATGAACAAATTCCGAATTGAATTGACTTGGTTTATTTTCAATAGAAATATTTCCAAAAATGTAGCGTTGAAACGGAAGATGGCGCACATTAAGTTAAAACTCCACCTCGTTCTATTGAAAGTCGTTTTCAGGATAAGTGGAGCATCCCAAAAATTATGTGCGCTGGCGAAACGTTAGTACTAAAATTAATGCCAATACTAATTTTCATAACTGTATTTTTGATTTGTTTTTTTGTTTTGACTTGATAAATATTTGCTTTTCTAAAATGTAAAAGCAAAAGTTGACCGAAATGAATAAAAAGCGGAGGGATTCACTTTATTTTAATCAGCGTTATATTTCGACAAAAGACAATCAATTTATTCGACAAACTAAACCAAAAGCTAGAAATTTACAACAAAAATTGTAAGGTTGTCATTCATGCGGGAAAGGCGTCCAATTTCATCATAATCTATATAATAAACCAAGTGTTTTTGTCACGACAATGATGAATAAGTGAATTTCAGAAAATTAATAGCGTATTCTCTTGCTCTTGATATTCGCGCGTGTCGTTTGCTTAATATGGGGATATATGATATTGGATAACAGTCATTTGTTGGGTTTCTCTTTACACCTTGTTATCGTGAGCGCAGTGAATTTGTGATCTGATGTTATTTGAGCCAGCCGCATCTAAATTAGTTCGGCATCGCCAAAATTAAGCGGAAAAACTATAAATGCGAATATCTAATTCGAAATGCATATCATTAAAGCAGGAAGTCGTTAGTGCACGCACTCACACACATTCACACGACTCCATTCACCGAAAATCTTAAAAACAAATACATAATTCCGGCATGCTGCACGGGTATTAGACTGTCGCACCGATCTCATATTTACCCATTGTTTGGTTGGCATCCATAAAATGTTGAATTCGTGATTTAGATGACATCAAAAGTGTACGCGTCATTCTATACGGCACCTACCTCGCGTTTCCAATGCTGTAATCGTTGATGTTTATGCAAATTGGTACAACAGTCGAACTACTGACAATTCACTGAAATGCGAAACTCAGCTAATGCCAATGGGAAAGTCAGAAGAAGAAGAAATAAAAAAAAGAATATAGAAATAAAATAATATAGAAATAAAATTCACTGTAAGAATGCAAACTGATGCCACCAGATACGGCATATAAAAACGTCTTGAAGTAAGAAAATGCGGGAGAGAAAGCAATTGATTGCCGCCGTTTACACAGCACTTGTAATAGAAACTGTAAATTTAGAAAGCGAAAAAAGAGTGAAAATAATACAAGATTCTTTGGCAAAAGGGTTTTTTACAACCAAAAGACCAATAAAATGATGAAATACATCAAATGAAATACAAAATGTACCAGTGAACCATTCAATGTACTAGAAATGACCAAACAAAATCTATTTGAAATGCATATAAATCGTATAGTCAGAATGAGAAAGAGAGTTAGTTTTGTGTAGTCCATACTATGTACGAATACGTCTATCTCGTTCTGTTTATACGTACTTTATGTATTTCAAAGGTCAGCAGATTTTATTTTTTTATTTTGTTAGTCATTTTTTAACATTAAATCTTTTACTGGTACTTTATGGATTTCCTTTGATGTAAGAGTAGCGTGACCATATTTGGACCTAGTGTCTGATTGCGAGTTAAGTACAAAAATGAGCATTATTGCATATATAGAGTGTCAAGTCTGAATAAGACACAAAAAACGTTGTAGGCCCTAATTTGGAAAGTTACCCTTATATCGTTAATTTTGGTGATTTTGGTAGTTAAAAGATTTTAAACCCCTTGGTTTGACATCACTTGGTTTTCGAGAGTGCATTGGGCTGGAGCAACTGCCATAGAAAACGCATGCCTTTGTATGATTCAGTGATTTTCACTTGAGTGAGTTGAAAAAAATCTACTGAAGATAAGGCTAAAATACAAGCATCTTAATGATCACATGTCGGCGATAAACAGCGAGAGGGTGTCTGTGTGTGTGTGTGTGTGTGTGTGTGTGTGTGTGTGTGTGTGTGTGTGTGTGTGTGTGTGTGTGTATTGGAGAGAGAGAGAGGTGAGAAGAAGGAATTTGAAAATGAGAAATTCAAAGCTTGATTCACAGAGATTTCGGGCGCGTGTAACGGTTTTTTCTCCAGTGCAAATTGTGTGCATGTTGACTTGTTCAGTTTCTCTTTCTCTCCCTCTGTGTCTTCTATCAACGCAATTTCACTCACATCTTTCGTATCGATGAACAATGAATAATTTCAGCTTGTATGCGTGAATGTTCATCTCAGCGAATAGCAAGAAAAAGCTAGCATACATTGAGTAACGACAAGGACTTTTCACTGTACCTACAATGTAAAAATGTGGATAGAGCAACAGCATCACTACCACCATGAGTATCAGCAGAAGCAGCAGCATCATACACAAAAAATATTGAGTAGAACATGAAACAGCCAGTAAAACGGAAACAAAACACACACAGTGAGCTGGGTACGCTTTCGAGACTTCATTGCGCTCGTTGGAATTTGAGCCGAATCCATCTCAATGGGCAAATGGACCAAACAGTTTGATTTCAACATTGAACTAAATCGCTTGTGTGCGCGCTCTCTCTGTCAGTCTGTCTGTCTGTCATCGCTTTCGCTTCGTGTGTGCTGTGTGATATACGCCAGTGATCGCGTTTCGTTTATCAAAACCGGACATTGAAAATTTGATTACAATAAACTCGATTAGTGTAATGCAATTTAAAATTGGAGTCTGTTTGACGCGTTCTTTAACATTTCCAATAAATGTTTGCATTGACAATTTGATGAGTGAGTAATTTGAATATTGAATAATTTGAACAATTTTTTTCGAATTAACAAGTTTCATTGCATATTTGTGCTATGTGCAAGTGTATATTGATGATTTTCTCACACGTATGGTGAATGTATTATTAAATTAATGGCAATTAGTGAAATAAATAAAATTAAATTGCATCAAAATAAAGCACCCTAAATAATAAAAAGAAGAGAATAGCAACAAATATTGTGGAAAAAGACACGATTATATGCGTAAGCCTCATTCTACTCGTACTGAAATAGAGATAACGGACAAAAAATACCACACAAATTAACGAGCCAACAGTTTTATTTTGTCGCGACCATTCATTGGTGGTGTTTTCATGGTTGATGCCATCAAATGAATGCGAATATAAATGAATTTACGCACCATATATTTCAATATTTCTAAATCAACGGTATTATGGGATGCTTAGCATGGCAATAATATTCAGCATTACAAGCATCCACCAAACAAAGTAAAAGTGATAAATTATTCATTTGCGGCGATCGAGGTGCATAAATACTTGGTTTGATGTGGCAAAAAACGAGAGCGCACACCACTTAGTTGCCGTTCTACAATCGAGGACCACAGTACAGCAAGCTAGCCACCAACGACACTACAAACTTCCCAATGACTCAAGTTATATATATGTAGATATAGAATATATATGAACATTTCAAAACCATCCAAAAAATTGAGACGCACACATAGACACTCACATATATACCAAACAATCGTTTGCGATTTAATCCAAATTCAATTCAAATGAAACAGAAAACGACAGGTTCAACTAATCCGATATCCATACGGCCACATTAAGTGATGAATTTATCGAAACAATCGAAAGGAAAAGACAAAGAAAACGAATGAAAATTGGTTAAGGTGAAGAGCATACAAGCAGGACACACATTACAAACAGTCAATCCGAATAAAAAAAAACACCAACACACAGTGAAATTCTTATTAAAATGAAACTGGTGGAGTAATAAAGAGTGCTTGTTGATTAGTGGATAGTGAAAATGAGAGCATTTCTTTGGCAAAGTTTATTAAAACCATATATCATTTAATCTTAAGTAAGACACAAAGCGAAGTAACGCACTAAATTGTAGCACCCCAAAGAGTGGCTGAGTTCGTCGAATCCAAGACATTACGAACACACGAACACACTCACTCACTCACGCAAGCCAAACTCACCCGATCGAATTGAAGTAATAAATAAACGGTACTTAATAGAATATAACAATCTGGTAATTCCATATAAAACGCAGTTTTTGTGGTGCTTTTACATTGTGCTTCAGCAAAATTTCTTCGAAGCAAAGAACATAACAAAAAAGTCTCCGAAAACTTCACTTCATTTCTCTCTCTCTCTCTCTCTCTCTCTCTATCTTCTTCTCCCGCTCATCTTATTCATTTGGATAAAGAAGAAAGAAGTATTTTACAGTCGACTCTAAAAATCTATTCACAATACCGAATTTTAATGATAACGAAAAATAAGACGATTTAGAAGATCAACATTTCAATAGGAAAAAAAGGAATGAATAATCACATGAAGGCCAGCGAAATGATATAATATTTATAGATTTAGACTGAACGCCAAAGACGTCTCTCATCAATAATTCGTCCGAAACATTACAAACGTCGACGAGAAAAAAACCGACAGAAAGACAGAGAAGAACTAATTCATCAAATGAATGATGGTAAATCAATGATTTGTAAATAAAATTAAGATTCTGCTTCAGTTTTGAGCACAAGCACGATTCTGATTGTATGCAAAACATTTACTCTCTGTATCGAATAAAAATCATACACAACAGACAACAATTTAAATGCAGTGAAAAGATCCAACGTATAGACGTTGTTGAAATCAAGTGAGTACTTCAAGTTTTTCTTCGCATGTATTTTATGGATTTCCATTTTTTGTTTATGATTTTGCACGACTGGACTCAAAATGACGGATGAAAAATAAATGATCAAAACAAATAAATGACAATCATACTTAAAACCAAAATATTAAGCAAATATTGACAATCGCATTTTATTCACGTTTACGTGATTTCTCTCCATTTGCAAGAGATTTCATTTGGAATAACGAAGCTTTTCACGGCTGCAATGTGGCAATCAAAGATGACTGGTGTTTGTTTTGTCGACAACATGATGAAGAGCAGCAATTAAATGAGTGGTCAGCAATTATCATTACACCGGCGTGATTTATCTGTCGTAAAAATAGACTCTGAATTCTGAAAACCTTTCCTCCCGCGAACACTAGCGGTTACGCGATGCTTTCGTGTAGCCATACGATTCTCTCTCTCTCTCTCTCTCTCTCTCTCTCTCTCTTCGGCTGCTCTTTTGGCTCACAAGGAAATTAACCATAATGGTTCTCTTCTCAATTGAACTTGCATATTGAATAATTTATACGCGCGCTCAGTCGCCATTACACAGCCGAGGCGATGAGGTGATGTTTGGTTGGTAGTTCAAAGTTTTTCGAATCACACCAATATCATTTATTATGATAAATGCGGTATGTAAAATTCTCATGTTAATATTCCGAGATCCAGCGTTCGTTGTGAGAGAGAGAGAGAGGAAATGAAGCATTCATCACTTCACAGCATCCTTATTTGATACACAAAAGCATATTCATTGGATTAGCTCAAAGTATTCATGCAAAAAAAAATATATTTGACATATTATTTATTATAGGAACAATCGATTATCTTGTTCATTCATAGTGGAGCAAAATCAAATATGATTAATGTTGCTGTTTTTCTGTCCCCATCTGCAAAAGCATGATTTCCACCTGCAGCGTACGCATTCCGACACCATAAAGCAGCACCAGTCTTCTTATAATGGACAAGAAATTTTAATGAAAGCATACCCAAGGGTATGCATCTGTTTCAATTCAAATGTTCAACATGAAAATGATTTTTTCTCATAAAACTGACAACAGCGGATCATTTGAAGTTGTCAAGATTGATGCTGAGTGTTGAACTGCGTTTCCTGTCACTAAATTGCCCTAATAATCATATTTATCATAAAACTTCTTCTGAATCGTTGGAAAAAATGCAGTGCGAAACGAGCACTGTATCGTTCTTTTCTGAAATGTTAGTCTCTGAAAAATGCTTGTTCAAAAATTGATGCTATTCCTTTTTCGAATGAAAATTAAATGTGTTTCTCCCAAATAAAAATGAATATTTATGGCCGTAAATGTTTGTCAGAGGGGTGACGCTGTTTATTGCAAAGCTTTTAATCTCAACAATATTCCGTTAATCCGATGCAAATGCCTCAAATTTCAAATGTAGTAAGCATATTTTCCCACGGGATTTTCACTTTTGTCTCTCATATTTTCAAGTCTATTGAAAATTCCTCTTGCGATGGAAAAACGGATATTCTGAATTCACAACAACCATCTCCACAATTACTTCAAAACGCACATTTCAACAGCCAATCGTTTATTCGACAACAACAGAAATTCGGAAATAAACGAAACAGAAAAAAAATGGAAAAGAAACACAACATAATTTTAATAATCTGTAGAAAAGTGTGCCCGACAATAGGAATTACATATTTTGCCCGCAGGTTCAAGTGAAAAATTCCAAGCGTATTCAATGTTGTTGGAGGATTTCCGTCTTTTTGAACATTTTTTGTTCACGTTCGCAAATAAGATTCTCACATGCAGCGTATGGCAACAAGTTTCATGTTGGTGAAATATTCCATTTCATGCGGTTCGAAAGCTCTGAATTCGTTTTGCGGCAGAAATTGAACAAATATACCATATGCATGTCACAGAACGCATTTTTGTGAAACGCAAAAGAGCATAAGATTCAATTGGGTTTCAACTTAAACAGTCTGAAGATTTTCAGTTAAGTGTATCTTTGAATCTTATAAACTTATATACTTATCGTTCGTTATTTTTGGTCCCATTGATAAAAGAAATGGCGGAAGATTGTTTGTTGTTTGTTTTCTGTCCATTTATTTGCATTTGGTGGAAGTTTCATATGACTTTGGAACAGTTTTTCGATTGTTTGAAAATGTTAAAGCCGCAGAGAGTATTATTTGAATGGCCGTTCGATGAATGTCCGTGCACTGCTTGGTTCGAAGCCACACATGGCGGTGTACAAATCACACAATTGAATTGTAGCAACGTTCGTTAAAATCAACTCGAATTTGTTGAACCTATTTTTGAAATTGAAAATTGCACAATTTCCGTATGGTTTTTGAAATTTTTTTGTTTTGTTGTTCTTGTGCGCAATATCGAGTCTTAAATTGACAGCGCTGATCGAACCGGGGAATTGGTTGCACTCGATGCAAGCGTGTGCTATTCATGTCATGCAGTGAAACAAAATTAGAATTTCATGGGATTTGTTGAAGTACATTGAACAACACAATTTGCTCATTTAATTTTGCTTTGTATGATTTTTTCACTACACTCGTCCGATTTTCAGCAAAAGAAAAATCTCTCGTTCAATCGATTTATTCACAAAATTGATTTGATATTCAGCGGTGAAGCGTATTTTCTCTTTCGGCAGAGATAATTCAAAAAGCACAAAACAAAATGTGTGATTTGTCAAAATCCACTTACAAATCAATCTCAACGAATTGAATCACGTCCAACTATGATGTTTCAATTCAAGTTCTATCAATTTTATTTTTTACAAAAATAAATATATTACAAAAATAGTTGTTGCTGTTTTTTCTTGCAATTACAAACGTCGGTCATGTAAGTATGTACAGCGTTTGTTTTGCCATATTTTGGATTAAACCAAAATACCACATAAGTCATGTTCAGGACACGAATCGGATGGTCGGTCGGTCGTTGGTTCGGTGTGCTTTCGAATGTTTGTGCCATATTTTAGGTATCGATTGCCACAGAATCAACGATGAGTGAATGGCTGAAGAATGAAATAGCAAGAATCAGCAAGGAGGATGGGAACGAAAGTGTCCACCGTCCATACGTTTTTATTATTAGACTCAAAACATGCATCAACCAATTCCGTTGGCATCTTTTCACCACATCTCATACACATTGACTTTTCGCCCAACTATTTCGGAAAATCATCATAATCGTTTGGTCATTGTGATATTGCTATTGTTGTTTCAATGTGTAGCTAGTGCAAAGGGGCCACCAAAATTGCGAACACATTTTCATCGAAACTAATATGTAGAACGCTCACTTCCATACAAAATATATCATATCAAATTGTTTACATTCAACCCCTAGATTATTACATTTGACCATCGCAAATGTTGCCACCGAAAATAGAAAAGAGTTTGGACAAAAATAAAAGCAAAGTGTTTCACAAATCCAACGGTTCACCAGATCGATCTGACATTCAGTTGAAAACATACTGTCCACCCAAATAAAGTCATTCACGTTTCTCTTTCTATGGACGTGTGTGTGTGTGTGAGTGTGTGTGTGTCTTCATTTTATTACACGTGATTCTGGAGACAAAGACAATGTGGCAGAATGTCTGCAACATCTAGTTAGTGAATATGGTCCATATGTTGATATAGCAAAGCTACATAAATACAGCGAAAATCCCGAAATAAAATTATCACGAATGGTGCGATGAGCATGAAGTATAAGCAATAAAAGCAATGTATATGAACGTGATTGTGAATGTGCATTTGATTGCATGTGTATATATTTTGGGGTATAACAATGTCACAGGCATTACTATGCGATTGATCCATCAACTTATTTGAATCCATCGCTTAAATTTATCTACTAAATGCAATGCGACTGACGTATTCATGCTTGTCTGCTACAGCGTAAGCAGTGGTACAGTGGACGCGTTAGTGCAACTCTCAGTCATTATTGTAACACAGACAGCGTCGCAGCGAACACGAACACGCGTTCACTGTATCACTGCTTACGCTGTAGCAGACAAGCATGAATACGTCAGTCGCATTGCATTTAGTAGATAAATTTAAGCGATGGATTCAAATAAGTTGATGGATCCATCGCATAGTAATGCCTGCAATGTCAATCGATTTTGCTACCACTAGCCCCGATACAGTATGTTCTGATCAAGCGGACGATGCAAAATTGAATTTTGACACTTAGCTTGACAGCAGCGCCCTCTGTACCATTCGTCTATGGATGGTAAACACATTTCCCCTTCTTCAAACAATGACAGCAAAGATGCGGAGCCTGTCAAACTCGCTGTTTGAAGAAGGGGAAGGCGGGGAAGGTGTGAAATGTTGAAGCGTTTAGTACAATCATTTAGATAGAGATGGCGCGGTCCAACGACATTCACAACCCCTTTACACAGGAGAAGATACAAAGCATCGTCCGCTTGGTTTTGATTTAGGTGCACACATAAACGTAGGACCTCCAAACTAGATGGTATGCCATTTAAAACTTGTACTCGCAATTTAATTCATTTATTTTCCTTTGAAATTTGTCCATTTGTAGAAATTTAAAGTCAGATGAGATCTCAAACTCGTTATTATTGAAGTTTGAGGTCTAATTTGCAATAACGATTCTATGAATGCACCATTTTTAATGAAAACTAATGAATTGAATTACATGTTTATCTGAATACAAATTTCAAATGACATCTAGTTTTGAGTGTTTATATTTTTCGGTGATAAACGACAATTCATCTCGAAAGCATTATTTCGGGACTCATTGGGTAAAAACATCTAAGCAGCACGCGAAAGCAAACGAGAGCATCACCATCCGAATCGCTACAGCACAGCCTCTGCAACAAGGCATTTGTGCGTTTGATTTGGTTTGCCACTTGATTGCTGCTGATATAGATTTTGTAAAAGACTCATCATTTGCTCATTTCCCCCCATTTTAATTTTTTTATTCCAACACGATTTTTCTTCCGATGAGCATAATTTTTTTTCTGCTTTTAAACAGCTAGTCACCTAATTAGAACATTTGAGCTTCCAGCAAATATACATCGGCACATACCGATTTGTTTGCGACTGAATTACAAACGATTCCATTTTGTTTGCGGATTTTGGCATCGAAATGTGTGGTGTTTGTGGAATTCCGTATGGAAATGAATAGTAACGATCTTCGCATCGAAGCCAAACAGCAAAATTCGGGAATGCGTGATATGACGAAGCGCGAAATAACTTGCACAGCTTAAGAAACTATACTTAAACGTATCGATTTTACCATTTTGGATCGTTGCTTAATGCTTTTAAACGTCGTGAAACGTGCTCGCAATGTGCAGCGCAAAATACACCAAAGCCATATGAAACACGACACATGCAGCATTGCAAAGATCGCATGTAGAGAGAGAGCGAGAGAGAAGCGATGTCAGCGAGATACAACAACACTACTCATACGGTGAATGTACAGAGCGAAACATACGCCCGCATATGTTAAAAGCATTTTCTACTGAACTTGCGAATTATTCGACCATGAGACGAGAATGCCTTTGATCCCACACGAATTAAATATACACACACGAGTGAAAATGAAACAATAAAATGATTTGTTCATTTTAGCATTTAAGCTTATTATTTTAAGTAATATTTAGTCACCTCAGACCTTTGACATATAATCACAAAACAAAAATATGATAGGTAAGTGTCAGAGTGAAATTGAACGAGAACAT
This sequence comes from Obolodiplosis robiniae, assembly GCA_028476595.1. Lineage (NCBI taxonomy): Eukaryota > Metazoa > Arthropoda > Insecta > Diptera > Cecidomyiidae > Obolodiplosis > Obolodiplosis robiniae. Next base: position 32,285,517 of record CM052017.1, read on the forward strand.
AAGAATGGTTCATTGGATTTTTCTATCAAAGAAAAGTTGATGTAACATGGAAAAAAATTGTGCAACATTCTCTTGAAGTAAAAAAAGTGTGTAAAAGCAAACAGAAATGCTTTAATATAAGAAAGCGCGGATTTTTTTCAGTCTGAGAATATTTTTCAAATTTGAAAATTCAATCATAATGAATTATTGATAAATTCTATTTCGGGGGTCGCAAAAACAAGTACAATCTTATTTCACACCCATTCAACTGTTTCCATAGTAAGAGTGTTTGCATGAGCCACAGCACTTAACTACCTGAAATCGTTTCAAGCACTACGCACATACTCAAACTGGAAAGCAAATTGAAAATCGGATTTCGCTCGAAAAGAGAATATACAAAATTAGATTGAAAATTGTAAATTCCAACAAAAAAAGACAATGCTGTGGGAAAACACAAAATAAGGAGATTTCTTTGGCCACACAGAAAACCAACAAGAACAATGTTCTTCATCTAGATTTATTATGTTGGAAGGATAACAGAATGAAAATGTATAGCAACATTGAGCAATCGTCGTAAAAAACATGGCACAAAATTCAAGACGACAAAGGCTACACAAAGTGAATTACTGACAGTGATACAGTTAACACGATTTTCCAGCAAACACTAATTATTCGTTCCATTATCTTCTACACCTGTAATCCATCGGTTTTTAAGTGTCGACCACTTTTTACAGGATGAAAATTTTGAAAGCTCTGAATAGCTCAGCGTCATCTCCGGCATACTCAGTCAAATATATTGAAACGAATGGATGTCTTTCTATAATGTGTTGCATATTATTTTATAGATGATGCTGAAGCCTTAGAAAATTGGCTTTGCTACAATAAATACCCGATCGACAGCTATTACTCACTTTTGATCTTGTATCGATCAATTTCCCTGTATTTCTTAATTTGCATTGATGCAACGAATTCTAAAATTAGAATTTATCGGGCAAATACATTGCGTAAGTTTGATTTTCTGCAATTTCTTCATTCAAGCAAACGCATTTCTAATCGGGAAGAGAGTAAAACAATTCACGCTTTCAAGGGAGGAAAAAGTGCGAGAAATAAAAAAATGGATTTATTGGTAATTTTGAATTGACTAGTACAAAACGAAAATGTCTTTTGTAAGACCGGGATCCAAATGCATAGAGATTCCATAAATTGATGAATAAAAAAAAATATCCGAAAAGAAATAATTTTATGACGACAAAAAACTACGATTTTAAGTCATGATTACAAAGCAAAAAATCGAATAATCAACATAAATCTTTTGCTATTTGGGTTAAATGCATTCACCTCTTCGTTCGGCTTCAATGAATTCGAATTTTCTGAGCGCCACACAGCAGAAAATAAGAGAGATGTCTTTGAGCGGAGGACGAAAGCGGAGCGTATATAAAGAGTAGAGCAGCTAGAGGGAAAAAGCGGGAGCGAAAGTATTATAGACCATTAGAATTGGATTTATGCCATGTTTTATGGGTGCACGATGAGCATTAACAGAGTTTCTATGGCAGCCTCTCATCACCTTGAACTGTTGGAACGTCTCTCTACGGACCAGTCAAACATAAATTGGCATGCAGTGGAAAATGTCCGATCGAAAAATGCAAATGCCTCCCAATTTGCAATGAAATGGAAACATTCTAATCGATTCAAATTTTTCTCTCTCTCTCTATCTCTCTCTTTCCCTCTCTCCCCGCCACAACATGAAATCCAAAACACGTTCACATGCCAAAGCATTTTTGCAACATAATAAACTTGAGAGGAAAAGAAATATGGAGATAATATTACACATCAGTTGAAGCTTTGTTTGCATTTGCATGCGACGTACAATATGAAATACACTCACTCATTCACAACACAAACGATGTTTTTTTATTGGCATGTATATTTTCATGGCAGATTTTCTTCAACCAAGCTCATCAATGTCGTTGATCTTCTCTGTCTCATTGGCTATATTCCATATTTAGATTTATCCCATTTTATTGGGAACATGAAAATAAAAAAAATGTGAATCCATGGTTGAATCAAAAAATTGTAGATAAAATGGACGTACGTTGTTCGACACTTTCCATCATTGAAGATTATCTGTTTATTGACGGCGAAATAAGCGCTTTGTGAAAATGCACAATTTACAACTGTTGAGCAGATGTAATGGAAACTTGTGCAATGCTGTAAAATGCGATGTCGAGTATATTGTAGAGTGTCATCTGGTGTGAACACTGACGACCGGTTAACGATTTTACACGTGTTTGTTATGTGTTTAGAAGGAATGAGCGTGTAATGCTAGTGTCAAATTTGTAACAAAATTTTGCAGCTGCTTGTTGGAAATTGTTCTTAAATACAGGTGGGAATAGCTAAAAATACCATATCATCCGCGAGCTATCTCTCCGTGGTGGCTGGCAGTATTTTTGCTTATATTTAAGTTTGGACAGTGCATTTTCGGCGAAGACGTAAGAAAACCTATCGAAAATAATACTTAAAAATAAACAGCAATAGCTGCACAAATGATCAACATTTTCTTATGTTTTCCAATGCGTCCATTGTCAATAACTATAGTAGCGGCTGCTATCAGCATTCGGGCAGACATCGTGCAATACTTTCTATTTTTCAGCATATAATTATATCAAAATTATCTACGTTAAGCACTTGCTTGGATATAAAACTGACAAGCCATTTTATGTGCACAAACCCATTCGATTAATTGAATAGAAAAATAATCGCATTTTATTTGACCTAGGGAGTGTTTTTTTTATTATCAATTGGTTGATTACATGCAATTTCACATTGTCTAGATGATGTGAATCAACCGTTTGTAATATTTACTCAAAAAACGTTCACAATTAATTAAAATTCAATGACGCTCAATCAGATCTCTCTCCCTCTCTCGTTGTAGTGCACCGAAATTGAGGGCATTCCAAAGTGAATTTAGTCGAAAACAAAAAGTTCCATCATAAATGAAGTGTGAACTGTTGAAGTTGGTGATGAATAGCAAGGGGCAGATCACTCAAAAGTATTACTTTTTTTGTAGCGGTATTACTTGGTATTACAATTAGATTTTCTGGTATTACATTTCATAGTAATACCGCATGATATGATTTTAATGTCAAATTTTTATGTCATCGTAACGCTTTATACTATTTTGATTTACAATTCGAAATGTTCTACGGAACTATAAAAACAATTATAAATGGCAAATAATTCTTTTTGGACAGTAATTGAAGAAGATCTTTCCACACATATTCCAGCAAATATTAAAAATGTGTTCAGGTAAAATATAAATATTTGTCCATAATGCAAATAGTTTTTTGTTCAATAGTTGTGAATTCATTTTAGCGTTTGTGGATTTGCTAATCCAATATCGTTCAAAAATCTGGATGATATTCAAATTGATGCAGTGCAAAAATTTATTAGAGAGAAGCATAATATTTTGAAATCATCTTCAAATTTGAGCAGTATAAATCTGTTTGGGCAAATGTATGCAAGTGATCAAAGTAATTTTGAATTTATGCCCGGAGAAAGAATATTGATTAAAGAGATAGCAGCACACGTCAAAAGCAAGGAAATTTTTTTGCAGTTTCAAAACCAAATGTGCAAGAGTTCAAGCAATGAAATGACAAAGTCTAATCAAAAAATTACAACCGGCCATTTCCTACTGGATAAATTGATCGAACATGCAAACAGAAATGCAGCACGCAAACCTGGTGGATTTCGATATGACAATATCATAAAACGTTTTTCTTCGTATTTTCGAATGATTGCCGGTCCACTCGCCTACGAAACTATTCAAAGAAATTTAGATCATTCACTGCCTTCACTGGTGTCTGTCAACCGATACATAAAATCAGCTAATTGTCAAATAGTGGAGGGTGTTTTAAGAACCCAAGAACTGCTTCTATATCTCAAAGAGCGAAATTTGCCACTAACTGTGGTGCTTACCGAAGACTTGACTAGAATAATTGGGCGGCCACAGTATTGTGCTGTTACAAACCAAATTGTTGGCTTTGTTTTGCCAGTAAACCATGCAAACGGCATGCCAATACCATATTCTTTTCCAGCCCGAGATGTATATGAAATATACCAGCACTTTTCTAATACAAATACCGTCGCAAGCAATTTATGTGTGGTAATGGCTCAACCCGTAGGAAATGCTCATGCATTTTGTTTACTTGCATATGGTACGGATAATAAATTTACTGGAATGGACGTAATCAAAAGATGGAAATTCATCACGAGTGAACTAAAAAAAGTAGAAATATCAGTTTTGGTCATTTCTGCTGACTCGGATTCAAAATACAACGGAGCGATGCGAATGCTATCAAATTTGGGTGGTGTTGTGAATGAAAATTTCAAATGGTTTGCATGCGATGAAAATAGCTCAGGTCTATTTTATGTACAGGATACAGTTCACCTCGGAGCGAAACTAAGAAACTTTTTGTTAAAGACAATATTTAAAAAAGTGATACCCTTTGGAAAATATTTCGTAACGTGGAAGCACTTGCACATTTTGATACAAATATTCGAAAAAGATAAACATCAGTTGACTATTTCAGTTTTGAATCCGGATGACAAACAAAAATTTGATTACGTTATACGAATGTGTGATGCAAAGATCACTAAACTATTGAAAGAACATGTCGATGGGAGCCAGGCCACTGTCTTATATTTAGATATGCTGCGAAACATACTTGAAGCATTTTTGGATCGGACTCTAACACCACTTGAACGAATAGAAAAAATATGGTTTCCATTATTTATCTTTCGTATTTGGCGACAATTCATCGTATCCCATAAACATTACAATTTGAAAGACAATTTTTTGTCGACAAATTGCTATTCCTGTATTGAACTAAATGCGCATAGTTTGGTTTTATGTATGTTACATTTAAAAAAAATTAACCGACCTGATTTGTTCAAACCATTTCTATATGAAAGCCAAGCCTGTGAGTCCATCTTCAGACAGTTTCGTGCATTTACAACAACGTATTCAACTAAGACTAATTGCACAGTGAAGGAATCCGTATCACGTATATCAAATATTCAACTTCAAAATGATATCATGAATGGAACACAAATGCTTATCAATTATCCAAGATTTGAAAAAAAACAAACGGAGACATCAAACGAATGTATATCATTACCAACAGCTGCTGAAATTTTCAACGTAATTGAAAATTGCCAAAATAAAGCTATTGCCACCGCCAAAACACTAGGTCTTATCACCAATCGTCACCGTAAAAATTACATATGTAAAACACCATTATTTAAACCAAAGTCTAAAAGAAAATATGATGATTCAGTGAATGAATTCGAAAACGAGTCACTTCCACCAAATCTTGAAAATGTACAACTGAAAAATTACTTTGGGCAGCTCAAAAAAGAAATCAATGAATCCAGTCCGTATTGTGAAATCGAACGAAACTACATCGTCAGAAAATCGTCTCTGTGTTGGTTGTGGCGAGAAGAGTGTAAAAAACTGAGCAACGACCGTTTGCAGCGTGTTAAAGATCGAGTTATGTTTGTAGAGAATAAGAAGAAAACGAAAAAATGCAAAAAGAATGACATAAAGAAAATCATCGGTTACCCGTATAAAAAAAATAAAACAAACAAACGAAAAAATATTAAGAAATATTGAATCTGAACGAAAAAAATATTTCTCATTACTTGATGTTGTGGCCGGCGAGTAAAGACAAACAGATATCAAGTTTCAGTTTAATTACAATAAAGATAAACAAATATATATCGGCTCGATTTTGGAATAGAAAGCATTCGAACCACATTCGTGAGAATAAAATCTTGAATTTGATACGGCTCCGTTTGCTGCTTAATTTTTTTGTTTACAACAACACAAAAAATATCTGTTCAATTTTATTTTACATTTTTATTAGAGTAAAAAGGACAGAGACTTTTATAACCTTTAGTAAACGAAAAAGTTGAAACAAACCATATATACTTTGTCAAACGAAATATAAAATGTTAAGAGAGAAAAATGTATACATCCAGTCTTTTTTACTTATTATTTGTTATGAGTGCAGCAGCTCTCAGCAACAGCATATACGTCAGCCGATTCAATTTCACACACACTATCATAATGGTTGTAAATTGCATTGCCTTCTTCATAATACCCAATGCGATATGCTATGGCAATCGAACGATTGTGATTTTGATCGAACCTTTTTACTTTTGAGCATGCTGCGTTCTCTCGGAAAACAAAAATGTTAGTTGAATACATCACCGAGACGGCTAACAACGTTTCCAAACCGCCCCATGTTTTGTGATGTGATAGAACGTGTCGAACAAAGAATTTACTTTCGTTTTCCATATCAGTAATTTGTTTGCCTTTTTCTTCTGCATGTTTGAAAACACGATCGCGTAGGTGGTGTTGGAAAAAAGCATAGTTTTTTGGACACAAAATGAAATTTACCACATCAGCTCTTAATTGTTTTGTTGCTTTCTTGTGCTCTTTACTTTCGATTTTGTACATCCAAAGCTGATGTGCAATTGCACCGAACATGCAACTATGATCCCCTGGGATACTTGCAACCATTAGTTTTCGTGGAATATTCAGTGAAACATATTCCATTTCTGTTTGCAAATCGCCGTGTTGAAGTGTTGCTGCCATAACTGTGGTAATCTGCGTCGACAATTGCACATATAACTGTTCCTGTGTGTCTTCATCAGCATTTTCGATCATTTTTAGTTCACTATCGTCTACAAGAACTACACTTACATCATTGTTTGGGTCTGTTTCCTCCACATAGTTTTCTTCGTGCGGAAATGAATTTAAATTGGATGGATCATCTGTATTATTGTGCGAATCAATTTGCTCATTTTCATGATTTTGAGTTATCGGCCTGTGTTTACGTTTAAGATGTGTTGAGAGGTTTGATAGTACCCAACAGCCTTTGGACTTATCTTTGGTATTGTAATAAACTCGTTTAGAGTTTTGATTTTTTCGATTTTCGACATTGCAAATGATGCAAGTAACGTCACCGCTGATTTTACATTTTTCATCATCAGATTGCGATAACGCTATGTATTCATTTATATTCAAAGTTTCTCGAACTGCAGCATTCAAATACGGATCATAGTATGCGATAACTTTCCGAGCCAGCTCGGCTTTCAATTGTTCTAATTCAATTGGATTTGTAGGTGCCTTGCGCTTATTGCCATTTGCCAAGTTTAATTGTCGAGGTGCTGTTCGTTTTTTATTGCATTTTTTGGGTTGAAAAAAACCAAGTCCGGCATTTATACCATCACCGTCGACAATTCGCTTCACATGATCAACGAGTTCTTTGATCAGAACGATATCTCCAACTCGAAATTCGAATGCTTGTGTGTTTTGTGCATATAAATCGCCAAAGTAATCCATCATAACCTCTTCGTCGACAACAACATCATCACATGGGTCATTGACTCTATCATATAATTTTTGCCGCAAAAAATTCATTGTTTTATTTCTGATAAAATTAGCAACAATCAATATTTCCGAATCAGTAATATTCTTAAAACTGAGAGGATTTGCGAAACCACACATACTGAAAATAATAATAAATGATAGCTACAGTAGTTCATCACATTTTTTAAACAAATTTTAATATCTCACCTAAAACCATTTTTAATAAAATTTGGCACAGAATACATCAAATCCTTTTCAAGTTTTGTCCAAAAGAAATCTTGATTATCCATATTGAACTTTGTGTGTTGAAAGCATAATGAAAAAATACGTTTTCCGTTCAATTTTGAAATCAAAACATTTGACGTTTCACTAGAGCTTTACGCATGACATTTGACAAATAGTAGTGTCAACACGATAGCATATTGTTTATAAGAAAACGGTATATTTTGCAATGAATGTAATTCAACTTTTGTGAGATTTATTCAAATTATTCCAATATGAATATATAAAATTGCCATAAATAATAGAATAGATGGGGCATGTTGATTTGTGATCTATTTATTATTAACTGATTAAATGACAAAAAATAGTGTTCAAAAGAAAGAGCAATGATTTTGTGGACGGAAAATCAATCCAAATTATTTTCGCTTAGATTGATTATATTTTTTCAAAATGCCTGGACATTGGAGATGATTTTCTTCAACCCACGAGTCATGTGAAGAATCAAAACCTTTCCAGCGAACGAGATAAGTTCGCTTCTTGACAATTTTGTCGTTCAGCAACTTGTCTACTTCATAAAAGCTATCATCACTCGATTCATTCATGGATGTGTTGATATTTTGAGGCTGTACAATCGTGTTTTGCATCTGTTTTAATCGTGCTTGGGCTAAATCTCTATCACGAGTCAATTCAGTAATTTTTTCACGATCACCACAACGTTGTTTTTCATACGCATCATTTTTATTCGACATTCCCGAGCGTAATTCGTTCACTTCCTTTGTCATCGCCTCCAACTTGTCCTGTGATTGTTTCAGATCAAAAGTGCATTTTCTGTTTTCCGTTGTCAATGAAACAATCTTATCAATAAGAGATTGCTTTTCTTGGGCTTGTGACACTGAAGAGATTTGATCTGATGTAGCACTTGAAGTGAGCTTAGATTCAGGCCGTAGCACGGGTTCACACTTTATTCCTAATGATACTTCAATAGCACGCTCGGTCTTTACAGAAATTTGATGCGGTTTCACAGATGCATTTGATTTATACTTCTAAAATGTTTTAACAAAGGATAATCATTACTGTTGATCAGAATAATAAACATTAATAATTAGCAAACCAGGAATGTTTATATACCAATGGATCTAATAAATATTCGTCACATTTTTTTACAGCATCAGCAAAAGTAACACCTTTTCCTTTAGATATTAACTTCGCTCTATTGTCTGCATAGCTGATGACTTTTTTCGAATCAACGAACCCACTAAAATATAATAGCAACGGTGTTTCTAATTGAAATTAAAAATGATCCGTATATTTTGTAAAAGCAAAATTCAATATTATACGTACAATTGCTTTGACCCAAAAAATAGTACACACATTTTATTTCTTGGCGTCGGACCCATCATTGGTGGAGGCACAACAACACGTGCTGGCCAATAAGGAAAATATTTCATTCGAGCCCTAAATATATCAATGACATGTTTTTTAAAGAAGATAAGATCAATCACGCAAAATCACTTACCAAACGATATTGCTTTTGATATCCATTGTTAAATATTATTCAAAATCAAATAAATGCCGACCAAAAATGAATATATGCTTTACGACCGTACGAAATGTCACTGATATAGACTACTATTATGACACGTATTACATCTTCGTCGGTATTACTTTTTCTTTTGGTATTACTTTTTAATGTCGAGTATTACATTGCATTTTCGGAATTACTTTTAAGTGATCTGCCCCTTGATGAATAGCTATCAAATCTGTGCGGAATGCTGCATATCGTATGCACAGACTCTATCAAAATTTCCAACGATATTTCAGACACCAGCAAAACTTTTCTAATTGTTTGCTCATATTTGAATTAATGGTGAAAATAAAGTACGAATAACTTTCCAATTAATTGAAAACCCCATTTTCCAGACTTGAAGAAGAATTCATTTGGAACATTTGAAGAATGAAACTTAAATAATTCGATTGAGCCCACAATTTCCTCTGGAAATAGTGTGATATATAAATCGAAAGTAATATCGATGGAAAATTAGTCGGAATGCCAAAAATCGAATGCGCGTATGAAAGATTTTCGCTGAAAAACGGCGACGTCAACCGTAATATTATACTTTTAGTGGTTTCGCTAGTTTCAAAGAGCCTCATTTCAGGACCATTTATCATCATGTTCCGCCCCAATTTTCAAGGAAAACACACACAAGCCGTTGGACACTGAAATTCATGGATTTATCCTTCTTTCATGTGGAACAGTTTCGAAGTTTGGATTGTGCAAGTGATTTTAACGAAAATATGGAAAACCGATGAGGTCACGCATCTCATCGCACAAAGGAATACTTGTGCCAATCATTTATTTAAATTTATGAAAAGCCAAATCGATGCGGCGTGAATTGAGGAAAAGAGTATGTGCTTGCTCCCAATTTTACAACATGGTCCGACATTCATATTCCGAATACACAGTGAATTTACCATTTTACGAATAATGTCCGTTTGTCACAAGCACAAGGCGAATAGATGAAAACATTCCCGGAAAGTAACATCGAATATTGCGTAGCAAAACATAGCTAAATGGAATGAGAGAGAAAAAAAACGGCAATTCTGAAGAATTTTTTAATTTCGTGTTGTTCATTAATGTGAAATTTTGTGATAATTCATATTGGTGACAGGAAACATTACATTACTGCTATTTTTCAATATTTTTGACATTCGCTTCTTGTTCTCCTGAGACATGCCACTCAAATTTCATTCCAATCATTTTTGTGTCCGCTTGAAATTTGTGTGTGTGCTTTTTTTATGTAATTGGAGCTCAGCATTGGCTTTCCTTTGGATTGCGACAATTTAATTGGAGTAAAAATTTCCAGTCGTTGCCTGAGGGAGAAGCGCGTCCAAGGAGAAAAAATAATCGCATCGCGTATAGTCAATCAAAATTAATCATACGATTTTCCTGGCATTAGTTGGCTGGGTTGGATGAAAATGCTAACTGAATGTCCTTCTGAGAACGCGCAAAATTTATTACGTTAATCACAAATTAGTCTTTTGGCCTAAGTGAATATGTTAAAACAGACGATTTTGAAAAGTGTCTATCTCACTACCCACGCGCGCACACATACGACTGAGCTGTGTACAAAGGCCCATCCATCGGGCTGGCTGACATGGACGTAAATTTAATTCTAAAATAAATTTATCCACGCAGCAATGATTTCATTTTCATTTATCGGCCGACAGGAGTGTCTTATCTTGTCAGGTCATTGCAATGGAAGAACAAAGAGCACCAGTCGAGTTAATCTTCATTTTTCCCTACTTGATTATCATTCGTTATAATCAATCTAGCCAGAGATAGATATTTGTAGGTTGGCGTGAATAATATTCGCTACGTTGATCTTTAAACCGTGTTCGAAGCTTGCAGGCGGATTGTTCATCAAAAAGCTAATGGAATATGATGGGAATGAAATAGATTTTTGACTACTATAAGTATTGGAAGTGAATTGCATAAAACTGGACGAAAAGCAAAACGCTTCTCATAATGCTTGGAGAGCTTTTTTCATTCGCCTCTGTGAAAATTTCGTTCAAGATCTCCAAGCCTCGTTCAATTATGGTGAAATCACTGCAGTAAGCTAGGATATTCTTCATACCAGATGAATAAATTTATGGCAAAAATTGTAATTTGCTTGCGCACGACGATAAAATCAAATTACAAAAGGCTCTTGTACATCTGCATATACTTTATTGGGCAAAAGATACCTGGTCGGATTTTATTTTTATTTCGAAATAATGATGCAATTTTTCAATGTATTCCCATGGTTTTTGTGTGTGCCTGTGTGTGGTTAAATCGAAGTTCGACTTTTCTTCTACGTCAAAACAAGAGCACGAAGAGTCATGTGAAAAGTGAAGTAAAAGTAAAATGCTGTAAATCCTTCGAAGACCGCAACTGAAGAAATGGCAACGAGCTCAAAACAAATACATTATATCGCATGGGAAGACCGGGTCGAGTCGGGTTTTTTTTATTACCCATAGAGACAATACAACACTATTCGATTAATTCGACCTTTTGAATGTGGATGGACTCGGTTTCATGTGCTCAATAAATTCTTATTTCGTGTTAACACCCACATCCCATATGCTAACACACGTACAAATAGGAGAAAAATAGGCGAATATGTAAATTGATTTCCGCTGTTTCCGAGAATTATGTGCAACTAAACGTTGCTTAATAGCACCATGCTTCATATATATGTTTACGTCCGTTTTACTTTTGCTTTTAGATCTTGACGCTTATTGTGAGTAGTTAAAAATGGGGTAGTTCTAGTGAAATCGAGAGTAAGACAAAATTTCCATTGAGAAGTACACGCACAGGCATGCACATTCGATGAAGTTTTCGTGGCCACTTGAGTTGTCGCAATCAATTGCAATAAATGTGACCTAATTGATCGTTTTCTGTCATTCAAGCGATGAAAATTTCGTGTGCAAGTTACAAAACATTTTTTATGTGTGTAAAAATACCTGCAAAAATAATCAACTTTATCGTTTTTGAAAGCCAGTAGTTTGAGAGAGAGTGAATTGCAAGCTCAAAGCAGTTAAAGGTGGTCAAATGGCTCCCATTTTGTGTGGCTTTGTTCGGCCAGCGACCAACACTTTTTTTACAGAGATAAAGATAGATAAAAGAGAGAGAGAGAGAGAGAGAGAGAGAGAGAGAAAGAACTCTCTAGAAAAATATAAATGGTAATGAAAGCAGTAAGTGAGATATCAACAATTATAACAAGTTGCATAGATTGCTAAGGGACAAGCAGAATATAAACGAATAAAAATACATACAAAATATCAATTCGAAATCACAGTTGCACACAACAAAATAGCTGCGGTTTTGCAAAGATTGGAAAAATGCGAGAAATGTAGATGTTTATGCACGTGTCACACATTCAGCAAACCTCGAAAAAAATTATGCCAATGCAACAGAATCTGCAACATTCTCTCGCTTACCGATATACGGTTCGAAGTGTTATAGTTGCATTTCAGGGTAACATGTAAAATGCTTGAAAAATTGTATGAAAAATTTGTGCGATGTCAATGCCGAATGGTAATTCGCGCAACCTCTGTCATCGCACTGGTGCGCTCATATCAAAATTGTCGCATCTTATGAATTAAGCACACAAACATTTGCACCATCACACGGTCTGTCGACTATTATCAAAAATTCGGATGGAATTTTTTCATTTAACTTAATGGAAACGGGTGCTGTCATGATGCTGTCACAAAAACGTTGGAAAATCGGATGATATTCCTACACGATATTCCACGATTTTGTCCTATTTGAACATTCACGAGAAAACCTATCGTTCTTCAGTACCTAAATTAAGTTGAACGCGTTCTATGTTCGACGATTCTTCGATTTCAAATCCAGATCAATTGAATATTTCTACAGAAATAATGATACTTTATTTTTCTTTGATTAAATCCCAAAGAAATGATTGATTCGACTTGTCATTCCAAATTTTTGACGTTGCTGAACAGAAAATTGTTAAGTTTGCGTTGTATAAATGCAAAATACACTAGTTAGGATAGTTCGGCTCTGAAGATGTGCTAATTGACATATCTGTCGAAACGTTCAACAAATGTTTCACACAATCTACAATATATTCCAAAACACTTTGTTCAAGTATTCGTGAGTAGAAAGAAAACGAGGAAAAACGTTATACGAGTTTACACGATTGAAGTGGGTTGCTAAGTTATCTTTCATCAACAACTCATTTGTTTGCATAATCTCAATTCACAGTTCGAATCCTTATTTATTATTACATTTTTCATAGAAACGGAATTCATCCGCAACAGCGAACGGCATTACAATCAGTATTGCAGAGCATAAAATTGTAAAAATTCGGACCGAACGAGAAACAAACCTTTCAGAGAAGATTGAAAGACAAATCGAAAAAAAATGCAAGAATTTTTCAAATTTATGTTGTTTCTTACAAAAAAGCAAACAAAAACATTGTCTTGACTCATAAAAAAACGACAACAAAAATGCGCTTTCACCCACTTTTTCCATTGGCTTTTGTTTTTTCATCCCAATCAAAGTATAGTAATCATAATATCATTTCTACGAAGAACAAGAGAGAGGAAAAAAACTTTGTATTGAATGGCAATATTAATTCATTCAATGTTAAATTCTTCGACACTTTGCGTTTGTTATGCAATTGAAATACTCTCATGGGATGTGTAAACATTATTTAATGGTTTCGCTGCATGGAGTGCCATGAAGAACATATTACGAACATGGGTCCGCATGAGTAGAGCTCCATTTTGCGGTGTTCACTCTGGTTGACACTAATATGGATCGTACAATGAAGAAATATGTCGACAAATTACGGGACGTTGTGAACAAAGAGTCAACATGTGAGTTCATTTGGAATTCTATTGGATTTAATTTAGGCAATTGATTATATGTTTCTGCTCCTGGCATCAGAAATGAAATAAATATATTGTTGTTCAATTCGATGGAATGTCAATTCATTAGCAATTTCAACCAATATTTCCTCGATTAAGTTTCCAAGAATTGGTACATTTTGCATTATTACGAAATAATTTCTTTGCGAACCCACTTGCACCCGGTTTAAGAACACACAAAAGTTAACATTAAAGTGATATAAATTCGAAGAAGGAACATCAGAATATGGAAAGAGAAAGACAGTGAAAGCACACACGACTCTTTGTTCAGTTTGAGAGAGATTTCAATGAAATTGGCAATGTGTTGAAAACGTATCTAAGTGTCCCTAACTAGGTTTCAATCTTTTAAATCAATTGAAACTCCCCGAAGAATTCCGAAACATTTTTTTGAATCATCTCGTCAAATATTACCATATTTGTTAGTTATTTTGAAGGTAAAAGAAACAAACATTTAATTTACAGCCATGTCATGTTTATCTGAATCTGTGTTTATCACATTTTTTGAGTTGATTGGACTTTTCAATTTATGAGAAAATGTCATATGATTGAAACTCAATGAATAAATGTCATCACGCCTCAACAAAATCAGATAATGTACATTTCCTTCATCACAACGGAAAGCGCCTTGCACGTGTGTACGTATTTCAATACTTGGCCAAGGAATTGAGTCACACTTGACTAATTTTTTTCCATTTGCCATTCATTTCCAACATCCGCCGTACGTTTAGTGAGCACAATTTTACAATATAATTATTCTCTCAATGCAATTTTTATGTTGAATGGATTTTTTCTTTAATCAGTTGTTAGAATTAATCAAATACAAATGAGATATGTTGGCGGTCGATCGCCATTCATCTGGGCTCATTTGAGCCATTGAAAAAAATTGGTGATGTTCTTCTCTCAACAATATCAACGTCTAACAACCCATCAATGATTTCCTTAGCAAAATTGTCCAACTATCTGAAAATGATCTCGGCAACGGTGCTTCCAGCTGTTTCTTATCTATTCAAAATGAATCTTCATTCTCATGCAGTCGCAGTATAACATAACTCTACAAGCGTCGCAATATATTTAGAAATTGTATAGAGAACTTTTCATGTTGTATATACAAAATTGCATTGATAAAAATGCATAGCAAATGAAGTAAATTATTACAGCAGCAAAGCATGAATGGCATCCGATCGAAAAAAAAGTGATTTAACTTTATGAAAACTGAAAGATGGAAAACAGTATGATTGTCACGTTTTTGGTTTGAATATATAAAAAAAAATTGTAAAATTGTTGAAAAAATGGGAATATCGGTGTAGCTGTAGTCTAAATTTCGTCTAGAAAGATTACAAATTCGCTAAAACTATTCTTTGGTTTTTTTAAATGAGATTTTTTGAAGGGGAGCACTATAAAAATATATGTATTTTTCGTTGCAATTTTAAATGATTTTACGAAGCATGCAGTTTTTTTTAATTATTTCAAACCAAAAAAAAAAATACAAATGAATTACAATTTGTAAATTTATCTTTCAAATTCCCATCGACATATTCAAAATCAGCCATGGTGTGGCTGTTCACATGCATGCATCGCGATTTAAACGCAATCTCTTTGATTACACGCACTTATGCGGTAGCTATAGTCACATTGGCGGATCCAAGTCATCAAAAGGGACACAAAAAAACGCTCCTAATATTGACATTGTTCGGTGTAAATGAAGTGAGAAATCAATTTTGACTTGTATGGATAAACTTGGAATACATTCAAGAATTCATCCTCATTTCACAGTAGAATTAACCGCAGGTAGAAGGTACAGCACTTTTTTTAAGTTGAATGTGAATCATATTATGTTTAAAAGCTGTGCATGTCTGAAAGAAGGTGTTTCGAGCAATGTTTGAGTGTTTCAAAAAGAAAGAAAAATTCAATCGTATAATATTTTCGGAAGATATCTACGGTGATGATGGAAAAGTGAACATTTTACAAAACTATTTTGCCAAAGACGCCACTATCTATTCATCGGAACCGTGTCATACAAGTTTAAGTTGGTGGAAAATTATACACAAGTTTGTTTTTACACACAATTCGACATGCAAATGACATTACATTATTATTCTCATACATTCATTACATTGTGATTGTTGAAAAATGCATGGCATACTGTTGTCATTGGTTCAAAAATGTTGTCAATTTCAAATTGATTTGTAAAATATATAGAAGTGTAATAGAATGGAAATATGTTGTTTTTGTCGCAGATTTATTTGGAAAATGTAACATTGATTTGCGCAACATTTTATTACAGCACAACAAAATATGCATTTATTCAATGATAATTGAATTTTATGATGCGGCATTCTGGAAAATTGCCGATGCAAATTATCGAAAGGTTTTATTAAGTCAAAAGACAACATTTGTTTAACTATACGATAGAAATGGTGTACGCATAAGGTATCGCCGTCTGTGGCTTAATTTAGAGGGGAAAAAACTATCCATCAAAATTCGAGCTAGCAAAAAAGAGATCCATAATATAGAAGTTTTTTTATTGTCATTTGAGTAGGACTCAAATCACCTCAGAGGTTTCCCACCCTGTGCGCTGCCACGGGTAATGTCTTGTGACAAATTATATGTTTGGTCGGCGGCAGAGTGTCTATTGAACTGGTACAATGCAAATCTATATTGTACTTTCGTTGTTTCAGTACAAAAAATTACATCAAAATAATGACTGTCGGAGGCTTGCGTTTATTGCAAATTAAGTGCGATCTTTTATGAGTCGGCGAAAGCCACAGTCTGAAGGGAACAAGATGAGGGGAACGGTTGGGAGAGAAAGATATGGAGCAGCCTGCATCGAGGACAACAGTTTGATGTTACATTTTATTGATCGGATTCATTGGTCAGAATGCGCAATATTGATGGATCAATGTTGAAATGAATGAAATCAACAGTAACATTCAATGTTGCTCTCTACAGTGATTAACGCTTCAAGTTCTCATCGTTCACATTTAATGTAATACTAATTGAAATGGTTATGTCTGCTTATAACTGTATGCATAATAACACTTCATAACCTTGGAACGCAATGAATGAAATGAAAATAAATGAATTGAATGGGATAATGTTTTCGAAATTTCTTTCGGTTTTTATTCTATTTCGTTTCAGCATTTCACAATATAAACGGTTTAAATAAAAATAAGGTGCAAGCGGGAGATCCATTTTATTAAACCCCACATGCGATATGATAGTGAAATTATTAGTTTCTGTGAATTTTCATTCATTCATCCAATCAGATAGTTCAGGAAGTTATTTGGGAAGTTCATTGATCGCATGCTCCCATTCAATTGGTATCAATCAATCGGCCAAATGCTGTTTACCTCTTCGAGGCTAAACTGTTGGCCATATGAAATGAATCGATAAAAGTCTTGTAAGTCGCTATTGCGACGGGCATCAATTGGAATGACACCGTTTGTCTTAGTTTTGCTTGCAACGCAATAAAATGGTTTCTTTTGATGAACCAATATCAATTGAGGATAGGATCTTATATGTAATATGATTATCAAATAAGAACTACATAAATTGATTTTATTCAAGTACATGCAACATATCAAATATCTCGTAGCTTCGAATTGATTCAATTTTGTATGTAATCCGATTATATGCATAATATACAATTGGTACAAATCGTTGATCGTGTTCTTCAGATATACTTTCAATATCATGTTTTTTTCTTTATTTTTCTAATTTCTCTGATTAATGCTCTATTTTTTTTTCAAAATGATATTTTCAAATCTTTTATGACAGCTCTGCAGTATTTCCTTATGGTAAATTTGAGTGGCTTTTAGTTGATATCTGTTTTTATTGCTCCATATGAACGCGACTACGGCTGAAAATTTAACATGACAAAGGATAATTGCAAGTTTCTCTGTGCGATTATTCCGGGTTGCTTTTCACTATTTAATGTACAGAAAGAAAAAAACTGTTAGAATATTTTGAAGTTTGAATATTTTTTCGATAGCGTTTCTTGACTGAATTAGTGTTAGAATAAATGACTTCATTAATTATTCATTCAAATCCTCTTATGGCGCAACCACAGATTGAACCAAACACATTGCCTCACTCTTGCATTAAGCTTGCTTTCACCGACTCAGTGAAATTGCTTAAAAAAATATTATGGAGAATGAGAGAGAGGGAGAGAGAGAGAAAGAGAGAGAGGGAAATATTTAGAGTGGAAGAGCGTTGAATATACGAGCACCAAAGATAATTCGTTAAGAGAAGTCGAATATCTGGATATGCGTTGGAATTAATTTAATTTGCATTAAAACTCAATTAATTTTCAAATCTAATCCTGTCTGTTCCGATGCTCATTTGGGGTTGTTTTGTGTGCAAATGATAGTATGTTATTGGTGTGGCAATGTTTACGACAGCAACAACGGCAGCAGCAGCGGCAACTCTCTTGTTCCATGCAAACGGGTTTAGTGGAGAAGAACAAGCGATAATCGCAATAAAGTTTCAATGTTCAAAATTCACGATAAATGCGCATAAACAATAGTTGGCCCATTTCCCGACAAATGTAGTGAAATGATATGTTTCTTATTTGGCGGTTCGTTCCGTTAAGGAAACCGTTTCTGGTGGTTTTCGTTTGAGTAAGTCTACCCATGGAAAATACAAATCAAGTTTTTATACAATTACACATAGAAGGCGAATATTTTGGCCTGAATCACGCTTGAATACAATTATGGCTGGAACCGAGCACAGGCTCGGTAAATAATGAATTAAGGTCATCAAATTGCAGCTAAAAATGTTAGCGTTCGGTTTGCCGGGAAAATTTAATATTCAGCTCGTCATTCTTTCACTGACATTTTGCTGGGTCATCTTTGGATTCAATGTGCTGCTCGATACCATTCGCTCCGATAAAATTACTATGCTTCGGATTAATGTTTCACTTCTTGCAATTTTTCCATAATAATTCCGGTAAACATTTGTTGTCGTTAACATCGATTGATTTTTAATTATATGTGTTTTAATTTGTATGTGTAACATGACGCGTTTTTTGTGTGTCTTGCGATTGGAAAACTGTATTACAATGTGAAACGTGGTTGAAATGGCGCCACTGGGTCAAACGAGTAATAAAACAGCATGACTTTGACTAGCAAGCTCCTGTTGCACATGAGACACAGTGATGCTCATGGCGTGCGCGCGTGGGAGCTCTGATGATGGGACTCTCATCGGTATCGAGGCATTTGTTTCATTTAAAAATAATTATATCTTTTTGGGCGCTAGACACGAACCTCACAGTTGAATGATTCATTTGATTGCATGGGTATAAAGTTTCTGAAGAAAACAATTGCGATTTAATTTCATTTTTGCTTATTGAAGTTGCGAATACGCCAAAATAAATTCTTTCATTTCACTACGCTCATTTCGTGGTGTCAACGTTTCGTTCGCTCGTTCATTTGTTAGAACCAAAATTATGTTTATCCTTTGGTCTGTTCGTTTTATAAAAAAATTGTGATTATTTGCAATAACTAAAGATTAGTAATTACTAGCTAGAGGTCCAATTGTTGTGCACTTATTGTGAGGAACAGATGGTTGGTATGTTTAGCAAAGTAACAAATCTGGTCAGACCAAAAATTGCCTTAATTTCAAAAAGTGACAAAGAGACAACAACTTTTTCGTCATTTACATCGCCTTTAACTCATTCTCTTCTCCACAGAATATGCAATTTTTGAAGTCAATATTTGAAGCCCGATGAAAATAAAACCGAAGTTTCCGGAAGCACAACTCTTGATCAACAGAACTCTAATTTCCTCGATTAACCTTTTATTCTTTGCAAGTGCAAATTCTACAACGATTTGTTTTTCAACAAAATATACCTTAAAAAAAGAACATTTTAAATTTTTGCGAGCGAACGATCAATCGGAAACTATTTTCGTTCGAACGAACTAACGAACGAATGAACGACTACTACGCTTGTTGTTATATTGCTTTTAATTCACGACATTTTCATTGAAATTTTTTTCAGTAGATCCAGAAATCTTGCGTCTTGAACTCTACAATCCAAAAATAATCATTTCAAAAGAAAGTAAATAGAAAAGAGATGCAGATTCGCTAAGATGGAATGTTCTTGCTTATGGTTTCTTTCCCAATCGAACTGA
The DNA here is from genome assembly GCA_028476595.1 of Obolodiplosis robiniae. Lineage (NCBI taxonomy): Eukaryota > Metazoa > Arthropoda > Insecta > Diptera > Cecidomyiidae > Obolodiplosis > Obolodiplosis robiniae. Next base: position 32,305,725 of record CM052017.1, read on the forward strand.
AATATGAAGAAAATGGTTTCTACATCGTTGATAGTCAGTTTCAAATTTGCACACACTGAATCACATATAACTATGTATCAAAATTGATGGAATCATACTATCGAATCAACATATGTTTTAATGAATGGGGAGAATATAGTTTGCGTTCCGGTATTCGAGTGTCATGCTCCTATTCATATCCAGTTTGATGTGAAGTAGTGGGCGGAAATATCGTCAAAAGCTTTTAATGCACGGAAAAATATATGAAGCGTTCAGTGACTGACGACAATATGCAATCAACAACAATGCCCGGATATATCAGAAGTAAACAAGTAATTCCTAGGAAGAAAACTTGAACGCGGATGAGTCTACAATTTTGAAATTATATTTACATTTCTATACATATAAATTGAAATTATGTCCCCTAGTGCTGAGTGTAGTGCGTAGAAAAATTTCATTTTCCGAACTTTATCCAGCTGAATTTGTATGTTCATCGAACAAATTCTCATATAAGATCAAAAACGGTGATGTCAAGTCACTTTTTCCTACATTTTGGACTTTAATTTATTTATTATTTTCATTATTTTTTTTTGTCAACGACAAATAATTTAGCCGGACATGTTTTGTCGCGAAATTTTCAATCTAACATGTAATAATGCATTTTATTTTCCGTTTATTTTGGCGTTCAATGTCGATTTTCATCTTCACTTTTTTCGTCATTTTTGTCGAATCATCAAAAAAAATTAAATACGACAGGCAAAAATTTCCTCATCAAATGATTTCAACATCAAATATTAAATACAATTAAATTCCGCAAAGAGTCGAAGAAAGATAAGGAATTTTCATCATTGGGGTGCGTCGGTATTCCTTGACGTCTCATCTAGATTAATGCGTTTATTTTGTCAATCACAAAACATTTCGAATGAATGAGAAAAACAAATTTCATGTGACGTAAAGCCGGAGCCTCTATGAAAACGCAATGCTCATTTCATTATTTGTGGAATTTTTTATCGCATTCCTCACCAATCGGCTCAAGTCGGAAGTGCGGCCGGTGATTTTTTCGTACTCAAGTCATTGGCAAATTTATTCCGATATATTAAAAACTCTTTTACAATTTAAACTATTCACAGCAAATTTTGCCACCGAACCTCACCCAATTGAAAAACGAGCGTAAGGAAAATTATGATTTAAATTGATTGAAATGTAAATTAAAATCGAATGAACGTCACCAACAACAACAATCTCTGACGACGCACACATACGTATTCATACCAAAATACGCATATTGAATATTTATGAGAAGCTGTTGAATGACAGATCATGTCAAGAGACGCACCAGCAAATACTTTGCATTCACATCTTCTTTTCTCTCACATTCTTCCTCTCTGTATTTACACGGCAATAGTTTTCCATGGATTGACGAGATTGTATACAAGCACATATTTGTGAATTATCGATTGAATTGGCCCCGGTCGGCCAGCTGCCAGCCAGCAAATTGAATTTTAATTATAATTACGTTACCGCCGAACTTTCTAGCCAATCATATTTTTAAAAGATAATTACAACTGCTCATGATTGACAAAATGCGTACTGATTGAAGATGCCTCCGATCAATTTTTGCAACTTTCTATTTTATCGTCGAATAATAATTATTTACAGATCGTGGCTTGGCTCCGGTTGGTTTGTGTCAATGGCTAGCCATCATTTATCGCCTGTCGGTCAAGCAAATCAATTTCGACAAAAATCGGTACCGTAAAAACAATGATAAAACCACTTCAATGACCCGAACAGACTCAATTGCAACGGAAATTCGTGCGGCAGAACCAATATTAGATTTCATCTAACTGAATCAATACAAGTAATGCAATCAACTGAAAAAAAGAAACAGTTAATTAATCATCATCGAATCAAAAAATATACTTCGAATTTGGATTTGAATTGAACCGCGATTGAGAGGATTGACTACCAGTGAATTGAAACGTTCGATGTCGCATATTTTATTCAGCATCATGAGTACGTGTGTAGGCTGCCAATACAACCAGTGGATGTCTAGCGCGTTCCATTCCCCACGAATTACATATTATTTTCTTAAAACATCAAGTTTCCATTGAAGCATAAAATCTTGTTATCGAGAACGAACAATGTTCTTCCAATCTAGATTATTTGCCTTACCTCATGTTTTTAACTGCGCTCTGTCGTTTATGACAGATTAAATCTATGCGAACAATTATTTATTTTATGACCAAATAAATCGTAGGCCATTTAAATTTCAAATTGCTTGAAATGCTTTCAGTCGAACAAAACATCTATAAAAATTACAAAATATCAACACCTATTCCGTGAATCTAATTCTTTTCCAAATATTTCAGCCAAAACACCCAAACGGAGAAAAGATTTTAAGTTTCTCATGGGCCGCTTTGCAATGCGTAGCTATCCAAAATAAATGGCTGCCAAACGGCGGTCAGAGTGAAGCAAATCGTTCAAGCTGGAATAGTCCTTTGTTTTTGAATTTGTATCTCTTTTCTCATTTTCACAAATTTACAATAACGCTTTTTCTGTATTTATCATTTTTTGATTTTTCTATATTTTCGATGTATTAATCGAATCAGTAGTCGTTGGATCACTCGAGTTTCAACTGAATAGCAAAACACCTATTGGCGTGCGCATTAATCTATTTGAGTGGCTTTTAATCTCTTAAATTACTCAAAACATGAAAACCACAGCGGTGAACAATAATTTAATAATAAAATATTCATACGAGATTGAGCCGAAAACGTGTCGATATGCGATCGATCCAAAGAGAATACTCATAGAAAGTGTTATTCAAAGAAAATCCAGAAAAAATGCGAATCACTCACAAAAAATGCATACGTGCGCTTATTTTACGCCCGCATTTATGCCAAGTGGTCGGAGTTGTTTGTATTGGTTGGCTTGCTTGTTTATCCTTTGTTTATACTTTATGAGCCGGAGAGTGGCGAAAATGCATTGCGATAAATAATATCTTGAGAATTTCCAGAAGTCGGTCCGATGCAATGTCAATAAGAAGCACACTTCAAATTGAATTGAATCCCGTTGGTAACAAAATATACACGAGAACCCACATAAAATCCGAGTCGAAAAACAAGACTTGGAGTTAAATTAATAGTTATAGCTTATAGTGCTCTAAGAATGTGTCCCCCACAAACACATTTTCACGTGCGAACTCTTTCTCTATATGTGTGCGCGAGGTGCACACGAGACTTTTCATTGACCCAAATCAGTTTGTATAAAATTATAAATTTTCGCCATTGTTTGATATAGCGGCTATTGTTTTGATGCTTGCGACTAAAATTAGGCTTGAGAAGTTCATTACTTTTGCCAGATATTTTTATTTTTCATCATCGAAACTGGCTATTGTGACGCAGACGGTATGTATTATAACTATACTTAAATTGCTTTGATTCACCTGCCCAGCAAATAATAGGGAAATTTTGACATCTAAATCAAGTGCACAAAACCGATGGAAATCGTACACTTTGTTTGTACTATGAAATGCATTTTACATTTTTTGTCGAATCAGTTTTGAGCCCTCCGAACTTCAGTGTTGCATAACGATTCGGGCCAATCAAGCGTGCAACCGAGCAAATGCTATTCGAATTTCAGTGTTTATATTCAATTTGTAATTTGTCTGAGAGAATAATTGATTAAAGAGAAATTAAATGTGATTTGGTGTTTCGTTACAGATTGTGCCGTTGATTTTACAATTCGGAGCACTCAGCTGATGATGATACGCAATGTGGCCTCGGATGATGGTTTCGGCCTGTAGAGATCGAGCTTCGTCTTTCCTTTTCGTCCGACGCAACGAAAGTCAACGCTCAGAATCATCAAGGTAACGTAAAATATTGTGTTGCAGTTTGTATTTCGCAAACAATCGATAAAACACACATCTTTATTCGACCGCAGAATAAAATCACTCATAAATCAGTGTTGTTATTACAAACCATTTTTCAAAATGTTTGCTTTTCAATCGACATGGAATTTTAGAAGAAAAATTGCCTGTAATCAAATTGAGCTAAATTTGCGGAAAATTGAAACCACTGAGTAAAACATGTGAATTAATATTGAAGCCATTTTTGAATCTGGGAAAATTGCTAGAATAAATTATAGCGACAATATTAATAAAGAATGCTAAACATAAACTTCGATTCATTTCATTGTTGTAGGGAGAATTGAAATTAGCTCTTTTGTCAGAATAAAAAGCGCCTCTTTAGCTTCGCTAAGCAACAAATCTAGATATTATTTTGATTTGTATTCGTTTGTTCGACTTGAAATCAATCAAATTTGAAATGACGCCCTCTTTGTCGGTGGAAGTTTAGGTGGCGCCAACACAGCTTCAAACTTAATCCTTCATTTCTATGGCTTGCTTAAAAACGTAATTTATAAAAATTTCACAAAAAAACCACAGCATTTTCAATTATTGATTGCAATTCAAAGGAAACTCTCGATAAAAGGTTGAAAACATCGGCACGAAATTATTTTTGTTTGGCTCTCAAGAACTAAAAATAGTTTCGTGAGCTGAATCTCGACGTTGATGCGCTCGCTGTGTGTGAGCAATTGCGAAAGAGAATGAGAAACAGTAAAGTTGAATCAAAGAGAATTGACCAGTTGAAATGAATTGAAGTATTTAGGTCATAGTTGTATTTGCTCAAATGCTTTTTGCTCCTGGACTTGAAATGATTGGTGGTATCCAAACGATTTCGTTTTCGATATTTCAGGAATATCGCATTTCATTGGCTTTTTTCATTTGGTTGATCGAAGCAATGAGAATCGTAACTTGAAAAACGTATTGAAATATTGTGAAAAATGAGTTCGAAGCGTGATAAATGATGTAAAAATTACTCAAAAAACCTCGATATTCCATTGAGAAATATTGATTATTTGCTTTTTACATTCTCTTTTTCACTTTTCTTCATTCCTTTTGTACGTGCTTTGCGGCGAATGGATGTACAGTTCATTGGGAAACAGCAATTTTGGACATAGTAATATTAATTTATACAATAATTATGCAAGTGCATCGTATGCAACCTATACAGCACCTCAATATACAACGGCAAATCCGAATCGGTGTCCAGCTAATGCAAATATTAGGCCTACTTCTAGTGCTGGTGTTAGCGATGATCAGCACGAAAGCAAGACGACCAATAAGCCATTATCGTCGATACGGTGTGGACATCATATGCTCCGAAAATCGAAGCTCGACAATGGCAACAGTACGGATATCACGGTAGTAGTCAACAAACATGAACGGCAGTTCAATGAATCTGTGATAGAGGAGGGACATAATAATAATTTCGTAAGTACTTTTTATTATCGCTCTTTGATGTTGCAGGCGCACGTTTTCCATCGCCGAATGTCGCTGTCTCTAAGAATCCAATCGCAATCTTTTTTACAAAGAATATCAAGCCAAAATTCCACCTCACTTTGTCCATGTTTAATGTAATCGGTAGAGGATGTTAGAGTCTCTAACTCATAGAAGTATTTAGCCGTCTTTCTGAGCGAATGATATAATCAATTTTCTTTTTTTTAATATCGAGTCAGCTAAATACGCAAGTACGTGATGCTGCATGGAATCGACGAAAATTGATACAATCTCTTTTGTCCTTTTGCTCCACTCGACACAATATGATTACCATTTCAAGTAGACGGTGTATCAAATAACGTGCTCATTCGATTGAACTTTCAGGCGTAAGTGATGAGTCAATGTTTAATCGCTTTAAATCTCCATCAACTATGTTTGCGATCAAAATGGTTTCATTCACACAAGTTGTTTTCGAAGTCTTTTGATGCAAAATGCCCGAAAATGAATCCAAGTAAAGAAATTGAATTATTTATTACAATACCGAAAGCAGAGACAGCTATCTTTTTTTTTTGCTTCAAATAAAACCATCTGATGATTTATTTTGAATCGTTTTCGATTTATCATGCCATGTGAAACCACATTTTTTTTATGAATGTGCGCCATCTTTTTGACGCCATATGCTGAGTTTAGCCGGGGAAAATTTAAACACTCTACATTTTGATTCCCATCTAGAATGAGTTGAGTTCATTGTTTCTAGCCCTGCATTTAATGACCAAATCTTAATTAAAAACCGTGATGTTGTATACAAATGTTGACATTCGTTTCGCACTCTGGACAGTTCGGGGAGAAGATGCAACACCGTAAGACTCAAAAATAAATTACTTGGCAGTTTTGATTAAATTGTCTCGAAAAGTATACGAATTACTATGACTGGCAATAATATTTCAACGGCAGCAGCAAACAAAAAATCGAAACAATGAGCGAGTACTGTAATTTGGTGTGCTGGCTGGCGCACATATTTGTGCTACGCATACCATCCAAATGAGCTTATCTTCGTTGCAAATATCAATGTCAATGCGGCCATTATTTACTTTCTCACCTTACCTAAAACAGTAGTTTGTTCGACGGTTGATAGTGATTAATGTGCACGTCGGCCCTTTTTCATTAGGCACAACACCTGCAACAGGTGTGAGGTGGTATTCAAATACCATTTAATTTTTTTCCCTATTTGCTTGGCGCGCGCTGCGAGGGCTTTTTTGTGTGTGTGCATTTTCAAGCAATCTCCACATTTTCATTCATTTGATTCGGAAAATGAATGGCATTCACGGCACTTGGAGCAAAAAAACGTTTTTCATAATTTCGTTCATTAATTTCAAATCATTTTTAACACTGCTATTGTGGAAAATTACCCTACTGATGATTTTATGTTGAATTCAAATCGAAATTGAGAAGATGAAACGTCTCCGAAAATATTTTCAATATTTTTACGTTTAAAATTGTCAGTTTTGCGGATGAATGTGATTTCCTATATTTGTATACAAATGTTATAAAAAAAGAATGGGAACAAATTGGGATCAAACGAACATTTTGCCAGTAGGGCGTTTGGTAATTATTGAAAATAGCACATAGAAATGGAAAAAAAACGCTCTGAATTCAGGTTTCATTTAATTGCATATCAAAAGGAAGGCAAAAAGAGTGAAAGAATGATTCTTTAATTGAATGTCATCATTGTTTACAAACGCGTCAGTTGATACGTGACAATCAATTCCCCGCATTTAATGAATAATCTAATGTGAATGCATTTAAATTCACTGTTTACTTTGTGTTGATAAGAAAATGTTGTTATAATCATAATTATTTGAGACTCTTTGTGTATGAATATCAACTTTTGCTTTTTAGTTAATTCAGTGAATCAAGAATAGACTTTGAGAAAGTTGGCCGACACAACAAAACGTATTTGGGTATTTTTGTAAGCACTTTGTTTGCAACGATTCAATGTCTCTTAGGCCGTGCTCTAAGCCAATGCTGCTACTTTATTCAAATAATTGAAAATTGAACGATGGCAATATATTTTTTGTCTAGCATAGAATTTGCATGGCAAAAAGGAACGGCGTTTCCCATTGAATGTACGAAGTTAGGATGGAGTAGAGATGCTACTATGAGTAACAAGATGCAGCCCACTTTTGCTACTGCCTAATAGAATATTTTCAGAGAGGAAGTCAATTAATTGGGAATCTTCGTCGGTTTCTCACATGAATAACACAGAAAACCCCCGTTTTTGATCGATGTGCATTTCGGCACGTACACATCATCTAATGAAATGTGACGCCAATCCTTCCAAAAAGGTCATGTATACTTAAATCATTGTACTTAAGTTGACGTGTTACTACTTCATTTTCCATGCTATTTACCTCCGAACTTACGACCATTTGCAAGTGTACGTGATCGTATGTGTAATGGTTGAAAAGTTTTAATTTTCCCGTCTCTGTGCCATTCAATACAATTAATGCACGCTCACACAGAATATCCATTTGGTAATTTCGAAGAGTGACTATGTCGCAATAAGAAAAAGAAGGAGATGACTTTGTTGAAAACCGAGCAAAGGAATTAGAGATGTGGGGGGAAATGAGTGAGAGAGTGAGAAAAACGTGAGAGATAGATAGTGAGTGAGTGAAAAAGGACGTCTTGGAGTAAAGCAAAAATGCCGAAAATACAATGAAAAGATTGTTTCTTTCAAATTTGAAATCTTTCCATTCACAAAGATAAACTGCATTTTGTGATTGAACAATATTTATTTTATAAATAACTTTGAATTTCTTCAAAAACGTCGAAAAGTTCTTTTTTCCAATGTAATTGTTGTGTGTCATTCAGAGGCAACACTCAAAATAATAATTTTAAAGTCGTCATGCAGGAAACACGACTGAGTCATTCATTGTTGGTTTAAAGTTTTTCATTCCAATACGTAATTACGTATTTTTCATGCATTTTTCTCTCTCTCGCTTTTTCCCTTGCTCTGTTCTAAAATGCAAAACTCGTTGAAGTCGTTTGCGCTGTTGGTGTTCTATTTTTGCCATTCGTTTCACACCCACTGAAGTAAAGCTTTTATTATTCCGATGGAAATGAAGATGGTACAAACAAGAAAATGAAACGCTCAAACAAAACCTTTACCGCTTTGTTTTGATCAGAGAGACAGAGAGACAGAGAGACAGAGAGACAGAGAGACAGAGAGACAGAGCGAAGGCGAGAGAGCGAGAGAGCGAGAGAGAACAGAGTCGTTTGGGTGTTTCGTCACACAGTGCAACCAAACCGTGCACCGCACCAACGAATTGTGTATGGAGCAAAAAGGAGATTACATTAAGAAACAAACGAACCACTTTGTAGATAGTTTCTTTGAACGTTCATGAACGGCTCTCACCGTTTGCTTAGCACATTGTGCTTTGATGGCTATACTTGCATCAACTTTCGACTAACGCTCTTTTTGTAAGTAGTAGAAAAAAACCAACGGGGACACATAAATAAGAAAGTGAAAGGAACGACTGTTTTGCTCATGCATTTACATCGTACGGAATTTTAGCCAATTGAATGATGATGCTGCGACATAGTCAATACAACTTACCACAATAATCGGTATAATTTGTCAACAGTTTTGGTCTAAGCTTATCATTTGCATCCAGAATGTCGACATGAAATGTCATCCGTTGTTGTCTTGAATGGTAAATACGGTATGTGAAAAATAACCACCGTTATCAGGCTCATTGCCTGTAGTCGGTTATCGTAAGATGAGACGCTCATTCAGTATGACATGCATGTCGTTTATTGTTGCGCGCTAGCAACGTTCACAGAGAGAACAATGCGTATAGCATGAGAAATCGAAAATGTGCATTTTAGATTAGGTAAATAAATAACAAGTGGATGGCAATGACCCAAAAACAAAAGAAATAGGATAGGGAAACAAGCAGACAAACAGAACAAATGAAAATTGTAAAATTCGCGTAGGTACATAAAGAAAATTGCAAATTGCGAATACCAGATACCCCCATAGCAATAAAATCACAACTGCATATTGTATTCTCGTCGCTTGCATGCTATTTTATAGAGCGTAGATAAAGTAATGCACAAACAAAAAAAGATGCGCGAGTGTATGTTCTATATCGGTTCAAGTGTCGGCCTACGAACGGCGGCGGCTATCATCATAGCGCATTTAAATTGAAGCAATAAATATTTTCTAATTCAAAATGCCGATTTATCTGTGCATTTGGCGGCATCGCTTCTATTTGCCACCAGTTTGGAATTGTTTTTATAACTTGCCTTCAATTGCTGCGATTGTTGCTATATTTGAGACAGAAAACAATCACTTTAGACTTTGCCGAGGGGATTTAACTCAAAAAATATTTCCAAATGCCATACATGTATTGCGATGAAATTTATATAAGAAATAGCTGCAAATTGAGTTTGTGCAGCAATCGATGGTAGCGATTGTAATTACTTTTGCAAATGAATGTAGCATAGCGCCTAGAATTCTATATCCATGCAAATTCGCCTTCAGCGCTCCAATCTATGGCTTCGGCAAGGACAACGAATATATTTCAATTATAATTTGAAACAATAAAACAAAATAACATTAAAACGAAAGTATCGAATGAAATGAGGGACAAGAATAAGTTTGAAATGCGTGCATCATGATGGTGGATATGCAATAGTTTGTGCTATTTTCAATGCACAAGCATGAGTTCGAAATGGCAATGAAATGAACACAAAATATTTAAGAAGGGAATTCGTAGAAAAACTGTTTATTAGTGACCAAGCTCCCAAGAACAAGAGATACTAGCTCAAAGGCTCAGCGAAAATAGGGAAACAAGAATGAGGGAAAAAGTGAAATTTTTCAATGTAACGAACATTTCAAATTGAAACTTTCATTTCAAAATAAGTGTTATTGGTTAAGTAATCGAGTTTTTATGCTGAATTGAACCTAAGGTTACTTTTATATTTAGCATTTCACAAACTTCATTTGCCTCTCTCAACACAACGTTTGTATGGTTCTTTTTCTCATCGAGTCTTTCATTTGATTAGCTTTTTTAATTGTTTTCGCATTCAGTGGCAACAAATTCATGAGAAACCTTAGAAAAATTTGAGCCAATGAAATCGGCACATGAAGATAATACAAACGACATCAAAATTTTGATTATCATCGCATGGAAAAAAGAAATGCAAATCGACTATTTGGTTTTTTTATTTTAAAAATTCATTCCGTTTTTGCGTAAAACACAATTTTTGACTCGATTAGTTATATTTGACGATCATCGAATCATGAATACAATTTGTTTTACTTTTCTCTTTGAAATTTAAAAAAAAAAAGTTTCTCTCAAACATTGATTCATATTTTATGAAAAATTGGCATCGCTGGAGCGCGTTTAATTGGAATTATTTTCTGCCAAGCAGCACTTGAAATCTTCTGATTTGTTTTCATTTTCCTCCCTTCTACTCTCTTTTTATTTGATCCTTCACCGAAATATTCAAATTTAATGTTTTCTCAACTCATTTATCATTTTTACCAAGTATTTCCCGTGTTTCAACTTCAGCATTTATTCAAAAATCTCATGACCAAAGAATATATTTCATTTGTTGTGAGTAAATATATTGATTGCCATGCAAATAATTGTAAAATCGGCAATGAAATTTGATTTTGAGTAATTTGTTTCTCGGTTCTCGAACGGTTTTCAGCTAAACACTCTTCCGATTTCTTTCTTGGTTTCAAACAAAGCATGAAGAATCAACGTGAATTATATTTGTCTCGAAATATTTGTAAAAGAACATAAAATGATAAAATCGAATGAATTCAGTGTTTGTGTTTCTGGACAAGCCTGGAAGAAGCATTCAATTTTTTTGCTTGAGCCTCTATCCATTGCTCAAATGAAATTTCATACTTTAATTCATTTCCACATAATGGCTAGAAGTAAATAGCGAAAATAGCATCAAGCAACGAAATTTTGCTAAAAAGTAAAATGAGAGAAAGCAAGATAGACGGCGAAAAAATGACTAAGCAAAAGTTATTAAAATGGAAATTGCCCATTGCACGCACTCATCATCGATAGCTGCCACATTCAGTTGACTAATTGGATTTTCAATGGGCAGCTCCATTGGATTTGAAGTTGGATGTGACTGCTGAATGAAATTATATTGGCGACCAATGATCTTAAACGTCTCTGACTCATGCGAATAACGCTCGAAACGTTATTGCGATTATTGCGTCCAGCTCCCACGTAACAACACATTTGAATTGGTACGCATAAATAATGAAATTAGTAAGTAAAAAAGTTGCGAGATCAACAGAAAAATAATGAAACTCAATTGAAAAACCTAATGGAACAAGGGAAAAACATTTCCGTCAGACACATTTAATTGAATTCTGGACATGCTTTAATTTCCATCAAATTCACATAGAATTACATATGAATGCTGGTGAGTATATTCAAATTACAGAATAACCTGAAAATAACGAAAATCTTGCGAATTGCGGATTTTTTTTTCCGCCGTTGCGCTTTCCCATACAAAATGGCCTCTGAATAGCGGAGAATTTGTCAGTCCCGCCAGATTCCGTTATTGACAGGTAATTCTGTATAAATCATATTTTAAAATCATGGCGGCGCATATGAAACTAGCACTAATCTACTAAGCTTCTCATCCTGAGAGAACCTATGCTTAGCTGAACCAAATGTATGAAATAAAACGATCATGAATCTGACTGTGGCTGAAGCGATGAAGCGGTATTACATTTCCGTTGCAACTGCCCTTAGATAGAGAATGTCGCTTGCAATATTCGTTGAAACACTCCATTTCCAGTGTAATTACTAGTCACAAATTTGATTATGGGTGATAATTAAATGAAATAAGTGGCATTTACAACTTTATATGCTACGTTTTGCCCTCAATTCAAATGCTATTATGCAGGTCATCGTCGGAAATACTCGAAAGCCAGTGATTTCGACTCGTGAATGCTGTCGCGTAAAACAAACAAAATATATCAATAAATCGTAAATTTGTATTAAAAGTAAATAGCAAAATGCTACAACCTTTCTGAGCAAAAATGTATTTCTATCCTTTTCCGAATTGGTCGGTTCGCCAAAGTTGAACAGACATAAATCGAACGATAATTAATGGCGCACTCAAAAGACAGACAGATTTCTTGAAAACAAGGTTCTTACACGAAACCATTTGTTTTCCATAAAATATCCACATGACTCTAATGTAAACATTCAATAAATAACATATCACAATCAAATTAACAAATCTGGCGCCTATTTAACCCCATCTCTTTTCTGCATATCATGCTCATTCTGTCTGACTCACGGTTTTGGGTCCAAACTCATCTCAAGAACTGTCATCGCTGAAAAAGTGCGTGTCAAGTCCAAAAAGAGGGCAATACTTTTTGCAAACTGCGCTCAGTAACAACGAAGACAACGATGGAATGAAAAAAATCACATCAGCAGCCAATTATTGAATAATTTTCACTTCAATAAAGAACATTCATAGAGGAACAATTGATCAATATTTTGAACATGTCAATGTAACAGAGATGTCGTTCTCTGCGATAAGTTTTGCGATTTTTGATATCTTGCCAGACATTAACTTTCAAACTCATCCAAAGTTCATTTTCAAAGTTCACATAAAAAGTTAATTTACAAGAAAGATATTAGTTCGATATGCAAAGTAATTCACTTGTATAATCGCGAACGAGCGCGTGAATGAACGCAGTGCGATTATGTGTACTGTTTGCGTACAATGAAATTGGGTGCATAAGCTCGTAATCATTTGAGATGCGCATTGATTTTGCGATTTTACGGTGATTATAATATGTAAATTTGTGCAACTACCAATAAAATGGTTGTCACAACAAAATCGTAAGTCGGATGAGTAAACTATTTACAACGCACACATTTTTTTTTTGTTGCCACAAATTTATTTCTCGATCGTTTCGGATGCGGGCATATTCAAATAGATTGTGACAAATTGGAAGAAGGTCATATGTAGAGCTACATATATGAAAATGGCCATGAAATGGTATACTTGAAATTTTTTTGCGGTGCTGAAATATTTTTGTTATCTCAATTGATGCATGTGCAAATTGAAAATTGAAAACGAATTAAATGCGAAATGCGCGCGCACGCGCACGCGCCTGAAATGCATTTAAATCATGCAGTATGCATTTAAGTTACACCGATCAATGCTATTTAGTTCGCCGAAATGCCAAACATTTATCATTTGTTATCATTTATACATATATAAATACTGAATTGAATGAATTTTCGTTTAATCTTATATTGCAACGGCCAGTATATTTATTTTTAATTATGATATTCATCGCAAATGTTATGAATCGTAATTGATGTTCACCGATTACTCTTTTTTTCGGCTGGATTAACTCAGCCAGTTTCCATTATTCATTAGCGATAAATGACCGTGAAATGGACGAGCATTTGGTGATTATGATTTCAATAAATATATAAAAATGGCTAAATGAAAGCTACTTAAATGTGAACGAATTGATTGGAATTTATTTGTGGTGTGTGAGCTTCTGCGTTAATCATGTCAAAAAGCCAGGGATTATCACATCAAACGGAATGTGGAGCATCCAACGAACAAATCTGTATCCATAATATTATGGCTCATGAATCAGCATTTTTTGTTACAATTTCAAACGTTCATTTCTCTCCCTCACGATTTGGTCAGTTTATTATTTCACAGTTTAGCCAGAAACTGATTGAAATATATGTGATTAGTGTATTTTCTTGCCTTACTATACGACTGCAATCGGAACAAAAGTGAATCGATGAAGCGAAAATGTAAACGCGATTATCATGTGTAATTTTGATTCATTGTATTACGCAATTTCACGATGACATCGTTCAGTTCGTTGAACTGATCATTTCGAACAGATGCGCGCACGCACGCGACCAACTGAACGCTGCTCTTGATGTTTCATCTCCTCGAACCGATTCGAATCTATACAATTAAATGGTGTAATGAATACATAAATCCCATTAGCAAGGGATGATGGCAAACGATCTGTGCATATTAAAAAGGAAAGTGATTGTGTTGATAAAAAGTATGACGACTGTCGATAGATCAGAGCACAAGGGGCAGAACAGTACTAGAGTTGTCATGTTAGTACGTAAATTGTCCAAAATAATACTGTCACTCATCAAATTCTCTCTTACTCCCATTCTTTGTCAAAGCAACAGAGAAACAGAGAATTTGAAGTGTAACATTAATATGGCATTAGATGAAATTATATAAAATTACTGCTGTATTGTTTTGGATTAGTTAGGTATCAGAATAATTACTCTACTCTGAAGACCTTTGCGCAAAGAACTAATCATATAATTTCATCTAATGCCATAGCAAATATTCCCATAGATTTTCACAGTAGTACCGTTCTACCCCTTGTCAGAACCTCTGTCTCTCTGGATAGATGGTGGTATCAGATGCATCACACAATTACAAGACCGTTGAACCAATCCGGCGGCGGCGCGTTTTCAACAAAATCCACTGAAAATGAACACAAGAATAAGAATTTCCGCTTCGAGTATCATTCGAACGAAGAGTTAAATGCTGTGCTCAGCCACTGCGAATACCGGTTGTGTGTTCGCATTTATTTTGGAATTCCAAATCAGCGCATAGATTCAACGAGGGTGTTATGGATCCGGTGGTCGAGATGTGATTTACTTAATTCAATTGAGACACACAGCATGTGTCACATTCACTTTGGATCCAACTGTGTATGAGTAGTTGATGCTTTGGTTTCGCTATTTTGATGCGATTCTTCCTTTCGCTCGTATCATTCGGTGTTATAAGCTGTGAAAGATCTATTGGCAAAAATTGCCTCCTATGATTTTCAGAGGCTTTTTTTTCAGGCAACTTTGCCGATTCCGTCATCGAAAAAATTCAAAAAAAAATAACAGGCAGCGACAGTCGTATTGACGTTTTTGTTTTGCATAAAATGATGATTCGGTGGATGTGGATGGCGTTACTAGATGGGTGCGCGTTTTTCGTTCGCCACTTTTTCGTCGCCTGTTTCTCATGCTTTTCCATAAAAACGGAATGTTTATTATGTTGCGAGCGTGCGTGCTCTCATCATCACGATCCCAACGGAAGCGCAATCAAGATGTTTTAGTCGCTCAGTAACATATGCGCTGGGTGCGAGCACACCTTTCCACACTTGTTTTATCGCCTCGCTTTTTTTTACTACAAAAACGATGTCGTAAATAGAAAAAAAAACTCTTTTATTATCACCTTATTTATTATGATCCACTCGGAGATATGTTTTTTCTTATATTTCAAATATTATATCGCATCATTTTTTCGGTTGTCAACAGGATTTAACGGTTCGTTTCGAACGCTCTCTCTATCAGTGGATTGTCAAAGTCAACGATGTTTGGCAAAAGTCATAGTCAACGATGAAAAATCGGCTACTTTTGACGATTTGTTTGATTGATGGAAATGAGTTGCAATCAGGTTTTTTTTGAACTTCATTCCGACTAGCGCTTTGATTGTCGCTGCTGTCAAATTACCTGAATAAGAAAAATACGCATATTTTTTCTCGACAAATGTTATACAAAGTACATTGCACATGGAGAAATTCATTATGCTACAAACGACATTTGTCTCTACCAATTTCCTGAATTTCAACTATTACCATTTTCGGGGACAATAAACGATGATGAGTTTTGAAAACTTCACACATACAAATATTTTGTCATTTGCAAAAGGAATTTCAATTATAAATACTCTTCACAATGCAAAACAATTTTCTCTCTCTCTCTCTCTCTCTCTCTCTCTCTCTGTAAATGATTTACGTATGGTCGCACATTTTTCCATCCAAAGAGAAAATAATCTCATAACATTCTCGCAGAAAAAGTGAAATGGCACGGCACATGTGCATGACATTGAAGTACACAATCGTCCACATGATACAAAATATTACGTGAATTTTGCGGCAAATGAGCAGAAAAAGATGCGAAATAATTCGTACGATATTAAACTGAAATTGACACGATATTTTGTATTTTACATCTTGAACTTTATGTTGGGAGAGGATCGCGGACTCTATCCACAAGCTTTTTATACGATCACAGTTTAACATCAGCAAAACCATTAGAAATACGATCAAAGCAAGCAAACTGTCCGCTCTTCGACTCAACCTTCTTCACATATTTAATTTGGGTATGACATTCGCTTCATCTGTGTGTTTGTTGGTGTAGCGCTCGATGGATGGACATTTGCTCGATAGAGGTAATATATTTTTTCGACCATACTTGAGGGTCACTGTGAAATTATAGAAAAATTTCAATGAAAATCAAAACTACGATGTTCGAGTCTGTCGCAAAAATCTTTCGAAAGTTTCATCGGACAAATTCCAACAAAGATTGCATCAATTTTTTTTTTCTTTAAATTCATTTCTGCTCCAAATTATAATCCATTTTAGAAAGCAAAAATACTTTGAGAAGTGTGAAGGAAGCAGTTTTTTTTGCATCTTTTCCGACAAAGTTTTGACAACTACTTCCGGAAAATCGAGTGGACAGCGTGACTTCTTCTTTTTGCCGACAAATTGGCAAGAAATGCTGCCATTTAATTTATCATGCATTCTTCCCATCCCGAAGTAGAATACACTACTTTCCGAGAATGAAAAGCCATGAGGCAACTGAATTGATATTGTTGTCGCATTGGCGTAATGCATATGCGTGTCATTGAAGATTACATATTACATATTGAACGAAAATGCAAGAAATGAATCGGATAAGTGACTTGGCAATGCAATCACCATGCCATGACCATGTTTATGCATACGAAAAACGACAGAAGCACATATATTGCACTCATACATGAGTTCAATGGACCAAGAGTAATCCTTAGATGCACAATGTTTTATTTGGTTCAATGATAGAACATCTAAAAATGCATCTCAAGACAATTGTATATATATATTTCTGTAATCTTAACTTTAAATTTGGGTATTTTCAAAATACTATGCTGAAAGCGTTCATTGAATGCCCCAGGGAATAAAGCGCTAAGCACAAATAAAAACCACAAATTATAAACGATTTGAAACTATTATTTCGATATCTTCGAAATTATGCAGGCGTTCCCTTGATGCTTTTGACAATTAAATAAGAAGAACAAAAACGTAAGAATGCATGAATGGAGTATTATTAACATGCTCTCCGCTATTCAATTTGCTCTCCACTTTTGTATAAATAATAATCGGCTTATTTTGAGCAATATTTACCATCTAGAACTATGAGTCAAACTGTAGCATACAAAACTTCACGAATTCAACTCGTATGCGATTGAATTTGTTCGTCAAAAATGAGTTTATTCAATGTATTTGAGCTTTGAAAATGTAAATTAAATGTTCCTGAATGATTTTCATATGATATGTTAGATTATCTACTTACAATCCAAAGGTTCAGGGTAACTTCGTCCAATTATAACCTACTTCAAATTAGCAATGATCCCAAATATAATGGTGCAAATCGAAAAAAAATGCTGGACGACGTTTTTCTAAAGTAAAAAAATATCTTTCCCGCAAAAGATGTTTGATCTAACTTCCTTTACCATCAGCAGAACTGATCACAATTTATGAAATAAAGAACGTTCGTTGTAAAATGAACACCACATCCATTGGTTAAATAATCCCAGCATAGTTCTTTTGTGCAACTTCTTTCATTTGCATCTCTTCCCATATCGTTGCATGCCCTTTAAAGCCATTCAATTAATTCTTGTGATAATGCGAATGCGAAGCACATTCATGTCAGCTGTTTCAAGGACATGAACCAGCTGATATCAAAACCATCGTTCAGAACCTGAGCTTGTTTTTTTTTTTCTTTTTCCGCATTCTATTGCTATTTTACAAAAGCGGAATTCCGAAATCGTTCATGCAGAAAGTTCCTGAGATCGTATTATGAATTGTCGTACAAACAAATACGCAACATTTAACTCGTTCTTTGTATCCTTGTGATGCATTTTAACTTATCGCAAATTCATGCTACATTTTTGTTTGTCACGCAAACAGAATTGATGTTACATAGTGACAGCTCATGGTGCATTTATTTATTTATTTAGTTTGACGAGTGATTCCATACCCAACCATCATAGTCTCTAGTCAAAACAAAGTTACAAACAGACATCAGCTCAACAGATACGATAGAGCTTTTGTATGAGTTCACCGTAATTCATTTTGAAAGGGCGCTTTTTATCATACATATGTATTATGTTGTGTCCGACGCATAATGTATTCGATAATAAAATCCTTTTCATATATTGTGTGCGAGAAAAAAAACCACTCCACTCTTTTTCTCAGGAACTCGGCGGTTATTCATGCGGAGAGAACAAAAACTGTTTGGCATGCGACTTATTATTTTCCATCGACAAGGACTTTGAAAAAAGAACCTTTTAAATGTATAGAAGACGCGGAACAATTAATTATATTAAAAATGGCCACCACAATCGATCGGTAAAAACAACGCATTTGTACAAATTGAATGCAAATTTAATCAACATCATTTGATAGGAAATAATTGTTTTATTTTATTTCAAATGGATAATTTACTTGTTTTTTCAAATTCATTGGTGCTGTAAATCGAATTAAACGGAAATTAGGCCATACTTGATTCACCACACTATCGCTTATTTCGATTTAATGAAATGCAATTCTGTGGGACGATGGCGACGCATGTGATGGAATCAATGTATGGATTCGATATATTCAAAGAAACACAAACCAAACGGTTTATGATAATGTAGTCATATTTTTGCGGTGGTTGTGCTACATGGAAGAAGGATCAAATTGAAATGAATTGGTCGATTGGTTGGTTGATTGCATTGAATGTTGTTTTTTAGCCCTTCAAATAAAGGTGTGACACTTTCGTGGCCTGTGTGGTCAGCTCGATCGGTGCGCGTGGTGGACAGAGAGAGAGCAAACAAAAATAAAAGAATGACACAATTCTTAAGTGGTTGAGCGATGCCAAATACAAACGGAAATTGTTTGCACATTTGTTGGGAACGAGAGCGAAACGTACTGGGGCACATGCCAACCAATATCAGCAAATACGAATCACACTATGGAAAAAAAAAAAAAAAAAAAATGCGAAAATACTGTTTGGGAAAAATCCCATGATGAGTTGACGCTTTATTTGAACAATCTTTTTTCGCGATTATATTACGCTTTGAAAATCAATAAATAAACACAAGAATTTATTCGCATTCCAATTTTCTTTTGATAAATTGGTAACAAGCATGAATATCTTTGAGCGCTTTTCACTATTGCTTTATGTTTTCATCTAACAACAGCGAATGTGTGAGACAACTCGAAACATATCGGAAAGTCGTCATGTGAAAAACGTTCGTTTTGAACATTGAAATCGTCAACGAAAATGTCGCTGAGAAGGCGTATGAAATTTGACGAAGAAATCAAGGAAGTCATCACAATTCCAATTTCTGTTGTGTTTTAAAATTACGTCAAATTTTACGGTGTCTCCGTTTCAACGAAGCAAATGTGCGAACCATGAGATTTATAAGTTCATCTACCTTCTTCTGAACTAAAGGATTTCATCGAGCTCTGGTAGAATCCTTAGTTTTCAAAGAAGATCAATAGCAAATTTCAGTGGATGAGCTCTTGCTGTTATTCAAGATGCCTCAATAAAACCGAGATAATTGGGAATAATTGAAACATAGAAATGTCGTCAGTGGAAAAATCGCATGAATGGATGTACTAAATGAAATCCATACATTTATCCGTCATCCACCGTCTCTCGTCCATCGATCCACTTAGAATGTTAAGTAACAAGAATGCAAATAGACACATCTACACGTACATAATAAAACTATTCGAAGTGCTACGACTATTAAAGTTGTAACAGAAAGTGTGTGAGTGATAAGTTATAAGTTAGATTGAAACGTGGTAAAATACATGTGATAAAAGCACCCAAGAGCATAAACTTGAATGCTACTCTGTTTTTCACTCTCTCGTCCTGCCATTGTTGTCGCTCACTGTTTGTGTTATCTGTTGGTGGCACGCTTACTTTCACAGCGTCGAGCAAAGGCTCGAGCAATGAGCAAGAAGAAGAGAGCACAAACATAGGCACACACATAGAGAGAGAGATAGTGTGTGTGTTCAAAGCGAATGAGTAGCACGCAAACCATGGATAATAACGTTTTTCATCATCAAACTGGTTTACATTTACATGATGCGAGGATATCAATTAATATTATTATCGGCTATGATCCTATTTCAATCCATAAGTCAATTTTGACGTCGATATCCGTTTCTTGTTTCATTTTTGGACGAATATTTTTGTTTATAGCACATTCATACTCGACGCTGTTTTCCAAACTTGTTTTTTCTTTTGACTTGTTTCGAGCGCGCGTATTCGATGAAATAAAAAGCGCACGAATTTCCCCATTCTTTCGTATTTATCGTTCTTATATTCATTATATTATTGTTGGCGCTTGTGTTGTTGGTGGGATGTTTAACACTTGGACATTGCTTCCTTTAATCATTCTCCGCGAACGGCTATCGAACTTCATCAAATTTTGCACATAATAGCATGTTTTTCCCTACAGCAGTGTTCATTCAATAGATAATAGCCTCACTTAAGTTATTCGCTTCACTAAATTTAATGTGTTTTTCCAATACGTACACTATAAAAAAAAACTGTTGAATGCACGCTCTGACATTTTTCCATCTTTGTCACCGACGAATGAAGCGCGCACTTGAGAAATAAAAGTGAGACCAGTCAACCGACGAAACTAACAAAAAAAGCGTGTGTGTGCTTCTTTATGGATGTTTGTTGTGTCGTTTAAGCTCGCACCTTTGTGTAACTACATGGGCCGCAAACAAAGACTGTAAGAAGCTAATCGTCATTTAGCGATTAAATGCACACCGCATGTATTACATTGTGTATTGTGAATGTATTTGCAATATTCATTTGCTACTGCTTCTGTTGCTGCTTCTGTTGTTATTTGTTGCGTGAATGTGAGAGCGCCTCAAACAACGACGACGCACTCGACAAAGACAGAGATAATATTCAAACGGCTGAAGCACAGAAAAAAAGAGCGTTAATTTCAGGCTGCCATTGAGCTGGATTATTGTTTCAATTCAAAATAAGCAGTTTCATTCCGATTATCGAGTAAATCGCGCGTAGATTTTTTGATTCCGATAACATTCCGAATCGATGATATTACACAAATAATATTTTGATTAAATGCAGAAATTACGCATAAAAAAAATGAAATAAAAAGTATTTGTTTTTTGTTGTCTGACGTGTTTGCAATTTTTCGCGAGTGTTTTTCACTTGTGCTCAATAATGTGCACAATTTATCGATAATTTACCTTTGGAAAATGATATTTTGAATATTGTCTGAAGTACCATGGCGATTATTTATTTCGGAGAAAAATTCAGGATCTTCAGCATTATATTTCCTGCTGAACGAATGCCAATTCGCAAAGTTGAATTCATCGAATCGTCTTTCGATGGAAATGTACAAAATGAGACAAACTTTTCACAGTCGTTTTTTCTCGTCGGAAGTATATCAATATCAATTTTCGTCGATATTTTTCTCCCAAAATACAGCGATACGCATTCAATTTTCGCCTGAGAAGTAGTTCAATCCACACAAAATATCTGTTAGTCCATCCAAAAGACCAATTTTGCACAAACTTGTTCGAAATGGATGAAGCAGAAATAATTTGTTTGCATTTTTGCGAGATAATCTATTCTTCTTTGTGTTACATTGTTATAAGATCACATCCACACGATGTCGTTGCCAACCAAATGTTGGATGCATTTTCATCATCTTTTGTCTGTGATATTTCCTACATTTCTATCCATCCGCTTTATGCCATTTCGATTATTTGGTTGGCGTACCCAATTTCGGATGACAAAATGAATATATAACTCTTATAAATTTATTAACAATATAAGAGCTGGATTTGAATGACATGGATCACGTTTTGAAACGGTTATTGTATTGTATTTCATTCATTTGATACTAAATTATTTACGAGATTGTGAAATTGTGCAGATCCCAAATGTCATTGAATGAAACATAAAACCGAGAAACCATTCAAGGAACTTCTATTCAAATACTGACAACCAGCGAATATGTCCAATTATTTCACAACAAACATCCCATCATCATCCAACTGGATCAAAGAAGAATGCCAATCAAAAGTAAATCTCTTCCTCTCTCGTGCGCTCCCGTTCGGAACGGAATTCAGTTCTTTTCAACGATTTACATTCCTATTTTGGTCAAATGGAATCCGTATGCGGTGGAATAACACTTTTGCAATCAAGAGCTCAATCAAATCGAATGCCACTGAAATTTGTCTTACAGAATCATTGGGTACTTTAACTAGGGAAAATATGGTTTTAATAAACATAATCTTCACAAAAGAAAATACCGCCCAAATGAACATATTCACGAAATATGTGCAATGAATTTCACTATTTGTAATCATATTGTTGCATGAAAAATTTCAATAACAAATTATCCATAGCAACATATCAGTGGCAAAAAAATGTCAACCTTTTGAAAATGTTCATCTTCATGTTTTTTTTAGTCTTCAATGATTTACCGATTTTTTCTTCGGCCAATGTAAAAAGGTCGCACTTTTTGCGATAGCGTGCAACAATAAACATTCCAAAATTACTGAGACAATTCGGAAATTGTTTGCTTAATTCAATTGATTTTAATGCGCATTGAAGATATTAATTTTTGTAATTCAACAATTTAACATTACATAAAAAGTTATATTTACCGCAACGATATCGTCAGCATCTAATTATTATTTACATTTTTTATGGTTATAATGAAATTCATTGGGTTTGATATTTGTATTTTGCATGAAATATTTGCGTAATATTGCGTGATGCTGTTTATTCCATACAAAATATGCAAGAGCGCTTAGCAGGTGTATTGCACACTTTTCTGCGGATTTCTCCGAAATTGATATATGATGCTCAACGTAATACACACATTTAATCAGGCCTGAACGTTGTTGAAGGGTTTACGAGTTGTTTTAATCATAAAATGTGGATGCATTATCTATGGATCGCTAATATAATTAGGGTTTGTGGTGTACTTAAATCACGCCCCCATCGGTTTCGATGAAGAGCGTCACAAATTAATTGACACTGTGCTCGATTTGTTACAATACTGCCTTTAGTCAATACTAATGATTATTTCATTTCAATTATCGATGTTTAACCGCAGCTCAAACGTGATGATCTTGTCAACAGACGAATACCCCAAATCATAAAGCCACGTTTGAAATCAACCACCATCACCACTTACTTATCGTCTTATATTCGAAACGACAACAAACTTAAACCATGACAATCCTCTGCTCAGTTCAAACACCGTAGCTCGGTAGTTTTCGATGACATAAATGAATTAACAGTATTTCTAGCATGACTTATGAAATTCGGAACAAAGCAGCACAATTTTCATTTTGACAAAAAATGATTTTTCAGATATTTTCAGGCCAAAATCAAATCGCTCTGAAGTTATAAAATCACCCTATATTTTGGATTTTAACTACACAATTTTATTGGATGTTATCGTCTGAATAAAATCAACAGCTCGTAAATAGTAATTTAAAATAAATGTCTCGCGAATGCAAATATCGATTTTTGCCGATCGTCAATATGGAAATCGATTGGAATTTCATGCGCGAAAATTGATATTCAATCAGTGTTACTGTGCAAATTCTATAGATGCACGCCGATTAACCATGAATAACCGGTGGGAAGTTAAACAGTTTTGTTAACTAAATGACATGTGCTGGAGTGTAAAGCATAATTACACATGTTCAATATGGAAAATAGAATAGAGATTTTCGCGTTCACCAAAATTCAATGAGCGCAATATGATGCCTAAAATATGCAGAACGTTTTTTTATTGCGTCCACGGAATCGCAAGCAGCTAACGGCCCATTCTAAGCGCGGCTGTAATGCAATCAAACACGTTCAAATGAATCAATTATTGACAATGTACGATAACTTAAATTCAATCTGCATTCCTGACGAGCTCTCATGCCGTTCAGCGTATACACACGTTGCTCTCTGAATAAAATACCACTTTGACGAATTTGGAAATTAAGGCCGATGTCATAATTGCAACCAAAATCGGTGGTGTTTGATTTTTTCTCGTTGTCGCTTCACCGTGCGTTGATTGGCAAATGGAATTGCTAGTGCTTGTGTTAATCGTGATGTGTATGCTCGATTTTAAGTCATACAACTCATCGCGGTTGAAAGTGTTGCCGTAGCAATTTATTGACTTTTGATTTCCAGATCGTCTATTGCAATTAGCAGTTTATCTCCATGCGAATATGGAATTTCGATGTGTATGTAAATTTGAAGAAGATAATGCTGGGTCTATGCGAATTGCATTCGACTTACTGTTTTAATAGGCAGCGCACACACACGCATACACATACACGCACAAGCCATTGGTTGACGGTGCACATTTGCCGACGAAGAGTATGAAATTCGTGTTCCTTAACATTATTTCAACTATAAATTAATTTAAACACAAAATCAACACTGAATTTACCGCATCGCATAATACAGATGTGCAAGATTAATATCCATATAACGAGCATCTCACCAGTTGACGTTATCTTTGAAACCGCCAAATGATTGACGCTATCTTTTTATCCAAATTCGAAATGCAATTGAAATTGAAGTTTTGCATTTTTATGAGTTTCTCCATCGAATCTGACCAGTTGCGATGAACTTCATAGTTTGCGATCTGAGCAAATAGTTCATGTTGTTTACAATTTTAATGATTAAAAACGATGCGAATAATTTGTTGAATTGAAATATAGTGATGTAACAAGCGTGTATCCCCATGAGAATTCAACTCCGTCCAGTTTTAATCAATAATCAAAGCCATACAATTCGATTCATTCTATCGTTTTTTTTTTAGCATTTATTGGGAGATATAAAAAAAAAATTAGTTAAGTGTGTCAATTGCGTTGTGAAAAAAAAAACAGAAGGTGAAAAAAGACCACTAATTTTTTGCTATTCAAATGTATTTTGATTGGCAACTCGCTTCGGAAGTGTCCTTCTGGAAATATTCAAACCGTCATTCCATACATTTCAAACACGATTTACAGTGATAGTACTTCATATTTTCAACGTTAGCAAAGTGTACGTGATAGTGTAAGAAACGAATATTACAAGTCCAGTAATAATCGATCGAAGATGGTGCAAACAATAGATGTGCTGGTCCTTGGTGGCGACAATCGATTGGTAATTTTTCTCTAACGAAATCGTAAACTTGAATAGTGTTTATGTAGAACAATAAATGATTCAATTTTCAATAGATGGAGGTCATTCAATCTTTTCATTTAACAATTTTCAGTCTCCAATTAAAACAATCGAGTGAAAAATGGTTTGAAATGAACTTCTTCCCAAACAATTGTGTCACATCTGACAAGTAAACATGCAAAAGACAAAAACTTGCTGCTCAGATAGAATTTTTTCGTGCGGTGAATTGAACGGTGGATAAATTAAATTATGCTAAAATAATGCTCACAATAAGTATTCTTTTTTTTCTTTGGAATGATGTATTCCTTTTATTCAAAAGAAAAAATAGAATCCATTTAAATTCCAATTAATATCTAATAGTTTTAACTGTGAATGAACATTTGAATATTTCTTTCGAAAAATGCAATCATTTCTGAAGATGGTCGAGAAACGATAAATTTCTCTACTACTTAGCTACGTCCTACACAGCATTGACGTGAATTTTCTCAGATATTGAAGTGAAGCGGTTGGAAAATGTTGATTAAAATGTCATAGTTGAAATAAATAGTGAAATTGTTCCAATAAGTATCGAGGTACATGCAACTTGATTCTGCAGGTTACTTGATAGATGACCAGCGCTGTGTTCAAGTCAAAGTTGACTTTGTTGACGACACTTCCAATTCTATTTCAACCTTATCAACACACACTCTGTGTGTATTTTCTTGCTTTCTTTCTCGGAGAAGCAATTTGATTCATTACTTTTCACACCCAATGCAACTGGGATCAGATTCACAAATGAACAGAATTCTGTTGTTGTTCACCCGATGATGATTATCGAATCGATATTAATCCACACACGTATGGAATAATGCTGCGAACATGGTAATTTGATTGCAGATGTCTCTTGCGGTCATTTAATTATGTCCTTCCAAACTCGAATTGGGATTGCTATCAGATTTGTTTCGCCATTGTCGCACTCTAGGGGCATTTCACAATCAGATATTTTCATCATTTTAGTACATTTACGGCATTTATAAAGCGTTTGTATGATATTTCAACAAATTTAAACTCGAAAATACTCGCAAGTGTGTTCAATTTGATTCGAACCTATTTCAAATGTTGGGTTCATCGATATTCTGACAGTGATCAATATATTTTAGAGTAAATTCAATGTAATCCATCCAATTTTATGTATCTAAATGTGATCTTTTTCAGTATTGCAGTTTGTTCATAATGTACTGAAGTCGTTGTTTGGTGTCATATTTGTCTCATTTGCCATACAATCTGTTAAATTTGTCGGTTTTTGTGAGAAAAATCCGAAATTGTTCCATAAATTGAAATTTGCATTCATTATTTGTGTTGTGAAATGCCCCTAGGTCGCCCATTGAAACATCTGCACTCTCGATTCTCGACACTTTCGCATTCGGTTTCCTTGAGAGTGTTTTTCTTTCTACTTTCGTGTGGTTGTGGGAAAACTTGAGAACTTCTTAAAAGCTTTGTTGCAGCATCCCCATGAAACAGAAAGTGGGGCGTAGTGAGTGGCATTTTCGCTCGGTGATTAACAATGAAAATACTCAATTTAATCGCCTATATCTGATTCAATTACTTCACGTTTTTGATTCCCATCTTTGATTTTTCTTTCTGTGTTTCAGAAATATTCACCTTGAAACATATTGAAAATGTTCAGTTGATGTGATTGAAAGATAATATGAATTTGATTGATAAGATTATAAATCAATAGAATTAATAATAAATTCACAATTATTTTCCATTAAATCCATATCTGGAGAATGATAAACCTCTTTTGTTGCATTTTATGCATTAAATTCGAAGACTATTCTTGTGATAAATAGAAAAAAATGCGTATTTCTATTCATTCAACCGTATTTCTGGGCGAGAATATATTTGCACAATGCTCACAGCCGGAATCACATTTCCATAAACGCTTTGTTTTAAAAATGTACAGAAAATTAATTGTAAGACAATCAGAAACATTCAGTTAACAAACCGCATTATTGCGATCATTGTCATTGAATTTTAGTTTGTGGTTGACGTTAAAGCGTAGACTTAAAATGATTCGAAACGAATGATAAAACAGCAGGAACGTAGCCTTTCGATCATCTGTGCACGGAGTAAAGGTTGAAAAAGTCACTCCTAACAGCCTTTCAAGTTGAGGTTCAGGTCAAACTTTGACCGAAACATATCTATCAATCCAATTTGAATCATGTTGATATATTGCTGTACTTTAAATAAACATTTTCAAACATTATATTCTTAATGTCGGCCAAAAACCAGAAGAGTAAATATGTCGGGCTGAGATTTAAAACGGTTCGTAACATCTTACGTCATGCTCACGCCTACGAGAATTTTCCTAGGTGTGAGCAGGAGATAAAATGTTTTGAGTCGTCTTAACTCTCAGCCCTACATATCCAAAGAGTGTGTAACAAAAACATCCCTAATATTTATCGGTGTTCATAGTTCATATATGTTTTGATTCGAACGAAAACAACAATTGGAAGAACTATTTCTTGCTGCTGATAGCTTTTGTTAACCTCTGGCAGTTCCGAGTGCTACCGATTTTTTTTCCCAAATTACAAAATGTTTATTTATTGAAGTATTAATACTTGCAATTTTTTGTCTTTTATACGCTGCGTTGTGAACAATTCTGTTCATATATTCGAGTGTTTGTATTTTTCAGAATAATGACGGTTTTTATTATATAGGAAAATAAATGTTGGTACTTCATGTACCATGATGATCCATAAATAATTCATGGTGAAATGTGACTAGAAAAAATCTATGGTAGAATTGGCAAGTTTTTATCCAATGTTTCGTTGCGTATATGATTCGGTTTGGGTTTCTACATTGGTTCAAAATGAAAAGTTATCTATCTTGATACAATCTTTTCTTTGTGTTTTTAAAGCTTTTGATTATTGTTTTATTCCGGTGGCGGGTAAAATTACAGTTTTGAATTTATTAGACATCTCCATTGAATTTGTGGTTTAGTGCGCATTGCATATTTTAATATTAGTATCATTTGTCGCTAGTTCGATGTTGGGGTTTGCTTTCGTACTGATTTCGTTAGATCTTTATAATACCCTACATTTGAATTGAGCTGTTTTTTGGTCATCCAGTTCAAGTTCCCAGCATTGTCCATAATTTTCATTTTTTTTTTTTTTTTGTAAGTCAACATTCAGATTCGTTGGCCTCTTTTATGTTGATTGTAATGGTTTATGGAATTGTAGCGTCAGCGTGAAAGTCGAGCAGTTAAAGTATCGTTGGCTTTCGCTTATTCAGATCATTTTTTTCTTCTTTTGTTCATGAAGCAGTGAGCTTGTGTCAATTATATTCTCTAATAATTTGTGTGATTGATCTGCAGCTTTTTATGAGGGTGGTGTCTTTGATGGTGGTATGCCAATAGCTGTGATTGTTCCTAATTTCCATGTGTCGGGAGTGTATTGGATGTTGATGATGATGATAACGAGAGCAACTTGGAATTTGATAAGCTTTTTTTAAAGAACAATTTTTCACAAGGGAATGTAAGCGAAATGCATAAAAATATGAAATTCAGCGCTGACGTACGCTATGATTTTTGTCGCAAAATATATGTAACAGACACACGCGCAAAGACACACTGCTGGCATGATGTCAAAAATCAAAGCCACAAATGTTTCGTTGCATCATTTTTCGGAGAATAAAGCGATCCGCATGTTTAATCTGTTCAATGGTCTCAAGTTTGCCCGCTTTAT
This sequence comes from Obolodiplosis robiniae, assembly GCA_028476595.1. Lineage (NCBI taxonomy): Eukaryota > Metazoa > Arthropoda > Insecta > Diptera > Cecidomyiidae > Obolodiplosis > Obolodiplosis robiniae. Next base: position 32,335,100 of record CM052017.1, read on the forward strand.
AGTCGCAAATGTCCATTCTTTGCACCTAACAGATGGTTGCGGTATGTCAACGCAATACTTGTTCCAATGCCGCAGCGTGAACTCACTTGAATGCAAAACAATGCGAACGTTGAATCCCCCGATGAATGATAATTAAAATTTGAATTATTTATACATTTTTGTAGCGTCATCAATAGTTTGTAAAATCATCGATGGTGTGTTGTGCATTAAACGAAAAGTTGTGTTTAATTTTGCGCTACACAAAGCACTATTTGACAAATATTGATGAGGCTAACTTTTCAATTGCAAATCAAATGTGTGTATATACATGCTAGCTTCGATGTGTAGCTCTCTGTTAAATGATATTTTGTGTAAATGTATGAGCACGACTCCTATTTATGGTATTTGCAGATACGAAATAAAATGTATTTTTGATAGCACAATACATTAAGTGTTTCACAATATGGTTTTGATATGTATTCATTCACTTGCGAAACTCATTTGAATTCGAGATGCCGACGATGGTAATGAATTCACTGGAATTCAAAAATTATGCAGAAAATAAGGATTTTTTGTAACAATGAGTCACTTTTTGAATGCATCATGGTCTACCGCAATATCTACGTCAAATTATTGTGAAAAAAAAACATCGGACACAAATTCTGTGAAAATCGAGAGAGAAAAAAACACAAGGCTGAAAAGTAGAATATTGAAAAAAGATTATTTGTCTGTGTGTGCGAGGAGAAAACCGAAGCAGCCGTCGAGCATATTTGCGAATGTGGCAAGGATTGTAATGTATTTTCGAACTTTATTCGCAAACATCGATGAAGACGCACAAAGTGCACGTGTTGAAAAGAAACAATGCATTAACTTGTTTACAAATGATCTTCGCCCACACAGTCTTCAGCCAACGGTTTCTATCGTAACGGTGAAATTGCGTTTTTTTCCCGCGATGTTGCTGATGATAGCGGCCGTGCTGATCAGCTCAATTGAAGTGTGTATGTATTTTTTTGTTGCTGTTGTCAATGCCGATTAATGATGGGGCAGGAACCCCCGCTCTCTTTTTTGGAATTCAATTTATCATAAGAATTGACGAGACGCTGTGCAGCACAAATTCCTATATTCATGTTAAACACTCAATTTAAGACGCCAATCACTCAATTTTCGATGGCATTTGACAATGAACTCTGCTCGTTATTCATAAATGGAAGACAAACGCACCTTCTCCCCGAAATTACCGTATCGCAAATTTTGAGCTCAATCTTACCAAATGGCTGCCGAAACAAGACCCAATACACAGCTAATTATGCTGCTAATTTCAAAGTGAGATGACGAGCTACGATGAATGGTTTCATATCTCTATTTTCTCTTGCAGAATTGTCGCTTTTTCCCCATCAAAACACTACCTACCGAAAGAAATGGATCCGCATCATTTAGCTAAAATATTTTTGTGCTGGCTTTGACTTCTTTTGAAATTGATCTCAATAAAAACTGCCGTTCAAAAGGGGCCGAAACGTAGATCACAAAAAAATACTATATCATGAGGTTAATATAATAAGGTAAAGTGTCTGGCTAGCAATTACACTTTGAAAGTTAAGAAGTAAGCACAACGGAAAAAAGATGTCAAAAATAGCTGCAGTAGAAGATGTGCTGTAAGTTGAACCGTGGATGTTTCACAGTGGTAAAGTTTCAGAGGAGATATCATGTGAAAAAATTACCACACGCATTCCTCCACAAATTCCCATTAACGTTAATTTCGTTTAACAAACAAGATTGTTTCAATTACGATTTTATGGCGGTTGAAACAAGGGTTTTTGTCGTCTTCGTTTCCATATTTTCTTGGCCTCGTTTTTTTCGCGTTTATTCTTCGTTGTTTTGGCTTCTTTCCATTTTTTCCTAAGCAAATCCACCTACCTGCAACATTCACTGAGAACCTATTATTGTTGTATTGTGTTTTTACAATGCCTTTTCATAATATTTTTCCGTTGACTTGGAAAAATACGGTTCGCACTGTGCTAGATGCGTGCACCGCTCGACACCACCGCCTATGCTTTTCCATGTCGTTGCAGCTAGTCAAATAGCCGTTGCTATCGCTAAATGGCAATTAGCGTAATTTTTCCTTTAGTGTCGGATGTGTTGGTATTTGGCCAGAGGTTGAAATTGTTTGCATTATGAAACCGTTCGATAATTTAGAACCATCTCCGTAAGCTCCAACTTGGTTGGCGCTTTGCATGCGGCGACACATCAGAATTTACGTCATCGAGCATACAAATAGCGCATATTGCAAAACGAGCAAAAACTTATATTCCATTCCACATACATTTTATATGTATTTTGAAAGGGTCTTGAATGATTCCAAAATACTTTGGATATTTTCTCACCACATGAAAACATATTTTTCTGTAGACTTGAATCATAAAGAATTTTTAGGATAATTTATAAACAGAAATTTGACGCTCAGCGAATAAATAAAAGAAAGGAATGAGATAAATCGAGGAACATATTTTTGTATGTTAATTTTAATTTAAGAGTGTAAAAAAACTTAATTGAGAACTTTTGAAACAAATTTCGAAACAAAACGCTTTAAATTTAATACAAAACATCCTGGGAAAATGCGACAAACAAGATATCAGGTGGAATCAATGACATTTGCTTGAGTGGGAATATTTCGATGAAAGTACTGCGAAGTCACTTGATTTTCGATTGCATTACAGACGATTATCAAATCAAAATGAATCAAATATATGTTTGGACGATGCGATTGATTCTAATTTTTTTTTTTTTTTTTACATTTTATTCGTCTAGGATCCACAACTACCTTCGCAAATAGCAGGTTCAAACGGAACAGGGACAAATTCGTCGAACAAACTGGGTACATTTCGTCGTATGCTAAATGCGATTCGGTACTGCTTTACAAAACGGGGCCGTTCAAAAAAGCCGGATTGGTTATTGGACAAACATCCACATCGCTCGCGTTCCAAAAGTATACCGTCGGAAGATGTGCCATCAGATGCATCAGCAGCAAATATTTTATGCAGTCACTTGTCAGTTGATCCGTCCCTGCCATCACATTATCGGGTACGTATGAATGAATGAACAAATATATGGAGCATACTTTCGTTGTTTGTTATTGTTGTTGAAGCCGCCACATGCAAAATGCAACAAGCCACGAAGCTTGGTGATACTCATGTTCTTTTTGCTCGAATAACAACCGAGAAAAAAACAGATTAAATATTCACAATAGAATGAACTAAATAGGCATTCAAACAAAATTATGCTAATACGAATTTATAGGTAGAACATTTGAGCCTAGCTCTAACTCTCTCGCGAGTGGGCCTTATTCTGTGTCACATGTGCTTTTCACAAGCTCGTCGCCTTATTTAAATATGGAAATTTGTCGATCAATGCCACCCTTAATTCCGACAATTTGCACGTTTCTTGGAAATTTCTGTTGTTCCATTACTCATTGTGAATGTGTAGATGTAAGCATCTAGGCCGCGTTCGATGATTCTTCCGGTTCACATGAAATAGGACATCGGCGTCAAGAATAGCCCAGCATCGGAAAATATGTGTGTGTTGCATTAAAAATGACAACGAAATACAAATGAGCAATTTCCTTTGAATTTACATTCATGTTTTCCATTCTTCCTCCACATCTCGCGTTCAATGCTGATTAAGTGATATCAAAATATGGCCCGTATTGTCACCTCATCGATGTCAGCATGGATAACATATGGCTCTCGTACACACTCATTCCATTCTTACTCCCATTCACTCGATCTCAAAACTCACCTCTATAGAGCGATACATATATGTATATATGTAGCGCTTCCATTTAATTCATTCAGAGAGTGTTTGTGAGACACACCCCCCCTCCCCTCACACACACACACGCACACATAGGAAATGAGAAAAGAATCGCATGAAGAAAAAAAAAAAACATGTAAAATAGCTGAATCGATCTGAATAGAAAAGAAATGAGTGGTGGAAAAAATGATGAAAATCCACTTTCTGAACTGTCGTCGATGACACAAGACGTTCGCTCGCACATCAGTTTACATGTGATGAACTAACAATAACAACAACAATAAAAGATCTCAATTTTACATCACTGAAATATCCCATACAATTGTATACTCTTATCGTTGTTGCTGTTTTATTCTCTCTGTCGACAGTGGTTAGCTTTAGTGTCATTGGCTGTGCTGTATAACATTGTATTCGTGGTTGGACGTGCGGTTTTTTGGGAAATCAATCGAAATGTACCAGCGCTGTGGTTCATTCTGGATTATATATGTGATACTATTTATTTGATCGATATACTAGTGCATTGTCATGAAGGTAAGTTCATCTAACACTGACGGACAATTTTTTTTTTTTTTACAAACCGTACTTATTGTTTCTGCCGGGGATATTCTTGTTGTTGTTGTTGATGTACGTGATGATGGTGAAGATGCCGATGCCTTGATGGAATGAATCTATTGTTAATTTTTTGTTTCTTTAAACAAACTTTCGCCAGGATGGGTAGATTTGCTGTACAATTTTTCAGCAATAACGTATGTTGCCCCACTTCAGTGTATCCACTTGTGTTCTTCTTGTCTAAAATGTCTCGTTTTATTTCTTTTCGTTCACCCGACACTTGAGATGCGTGACAATGAGAATGATATATTCACTAGCATCAGACAGCGCACGGTGTGAACTGACAAACCAACTATGATGGATATTCGTTTGTCTTCATATTGGGGAGCCTAAGCTTTCATTGGAGATGCAAAAGATGACATGAATAAAAATTGGGTCTTTGATTTGGTACTCGTCGTTGATATTTAGCACTCGAATAAGATTCATGCCTTCAACATTTCGGATATGCGACTAAATAAATTGAAAAGAACCATGAAACATTTCCATCATTTTTAATCATTGATCATGAGAATCTTGATTTTAGCCAAAGCATCACAAAAATAATGGAAGTTTTGTTAAACTTTAACCTTCCATTTCATAATAATCAACAAAAGATAAAATGTAATCAGTAGTCAAAAAGAATTGGCATACAATTTCATGGTGGCCAAGAGAAGTTCGTAAACGCCAGAGATGCGGTTGCTTTTTGCTCAGAATTCTTGTTGTTCACGTGATTGTTTTCAACATTCCATTTATCAATTCATATTCTGATACGTTCAATGAGATGGCGAACATGGATAAAGCTATTTCGGTGATCCAAATATGCACGCCCAATAAATGTCAATGTTAAAGCGTGTTTGTGATTGTACCGCTCGTTCCAAACAACTTTCCACATAATTCGTTCAATATTATTTTGATGCGATACTCGTTACAATTTCCGCATGTTATATTAAGTAAATTCTTTAGACTATTTTTCGGCATTGGATTTTCAAGGGCTCGATTTTCACACACCGTTAAGTAAAATAAAATTATGGCATCTTATTATTTTGTACTGTGTTTACTTTATTACTTCCATGTCATGCCATTGTGCTTGTGTGACTTTCATTTGTTGCTGGGCTGAAAATTAATGAGCAAAGAAAGGGTCGATGCTGTGCCACGAATTATTCGCATCTGCTCGCATGGCAACGCCGCCATGTAGATGCTTACACACACCCAAATCGCACGCTCGCAAAGCGTTGCATTTATTTTTACGAGTCGGAAGAAGTGGCTGTTTGTGGTTTTTTTATTGGCGTGTGTATGTTTCTATGTACATGTTCATCTCTTGTTCACTATCGTTTAATTCGTGCATCGAAACCGAATTTCTCGGAATTACCATTTATGCAGAGAAAGAGGGACATTACGTGTGAAGGAAAGATATCAAGTGTGTTGGTGTCATTTTACAGATTGCTTATGGCAACAGTATATTCAATCAGATTTCGATTCCAATTCCATATAAGATGACCTCAAAGGAGAGGAGCATTTTAACAAAATACCATATATGTGGCTTTTTTCCGTACACCGAAGCGACTTCATTTGCTGTAGCTGACTGTTAGTCTGTGCCATTTTTTCATGTTCGATGCATTCACACTTTCACTTTTTTACATTACTGCCACTTTTTCTATCGCGCACAAACGAATTTCAGCAAGTTTGCCTTGATGCTGTCCATATTCAGTCACCAAACATGTTTTCAAATTGGGTGCAAATATTTATTTTCGGCAACTCTGATTTTTTTCTACTTTCATCACTTCAGTTTTCTTCATCGAAGAGATTGGCCATTGTCGAGATGTGTCGTCTGATTTTTTTTTCGAAATGATTCATTCTGAGACCGAACCAAAAGTTTCTTTTAAAATAAAATATGTGATTTTATTTTCTTTGTCGTGTTTTGCAAAGCCGATCGATTAGCTGGGCAAGGGACCGTATCATATGATTTCTTTTTCAAATACACGCACAACTACCAAGGAAACGCTCGACAAGAATAATATATATAGAAACTATTTTCGTATCTTCTTTTCCAAAGAATTTTTATCGCTGTTGGCTTTTATATGATCGTTCATTCGATAAGAACCACTCAAAAAAAAAATACAGAATTCCAACGAGAACCGCACGACTTGTGATTGTCTCGATTTCAGTCGCAAAACAGCGCCACAGTTGCATCGTGCAGCATAACGTAGATACTAACGTGTCTTTGTATAGTAATATATTTGATTGTATATGTGTTCTGCAAAGCAAAGCGTGAGTGGCGCTGTCATAGGACAAAATTCATCTTAAAACATAGTCTTATACGGATGGAACCGCAACAGTAGGCATAAAATACACGAAGCTGCAAAGAGCTTGCAGAACCAACACATCAAACGGACGGATAGCATTGATTCGACGACTCTTCAACTAATTAAAATTTGAGTCACGTATTAAATTATCATCAAATTATTTTCGACATTTTTTTTATGCTTTCATCCGCAACGCTAATGAAACGTAAAATTGTTTCGTTTTTTGCCTCAGTTCAACTGAGCGATATTTTTAGGAATCGAAAGCGTTGACAACTTACGCCTATTTCTTTCTATAGTAAATGACATTTGCTCTGATGATTTCTCAACTTTAAATTTCATCTATTCTTGGATTCTGAATTGCGATTGTAGGCAATGTTTTCGAACGTAATTTCAATGCGCTTCTGACTGACACGGTGTGTCTGAATGTTAAATGCAAATCACAGCATCGATGAAAATCGAGTATTGTTCTTGAAGATGTCACGTCTTTTAATTACACGTTTAATTCACAGAACGCCAGATTATTGTAACCGCATCAATACTTGGAAATAGCCGCAGTCTTCTTGAAAGTGGCATGTTGCGTTTATTCATGCAGATGAGACAGAAAAAACCGACAAATGAAATTAGCAACTGCCAAATGCAGAAGCAAGATTTGGCAAGAAACGAACTGTCGGAATCTTTACGAGGCAAATGTAATGGGATGCTTTGAATTGAACAACGACGAGGACCAAATTATTATTGAGCTATCCTCTTGATGTAGTTTCAACTTGAAAATTGGACTACATTTTACTTTTCTCTCCAATTTGTCTGTCTGTTTGTCAGTGTCTTTGTCTGTGCCTTTACTCCATTGTTTGTCTTCATCAAAACATCAGATTTCAATTAATTTTCTGATTTCGATTCGGAAGTGTGATACATAAGCCCAGTGGCTGCTATTGCTGGGATTTCTGATGTTATTTATAGACTTATCGCGTATTTTTTTTGCACTCACTCACTGCATCTCATTCGACGTAACTGTGTTTGCATGAAAACAACAACTTTTCGAAACACTCCCGATAGAAGTGCTCTGTTGTTATACGCGTGTATCTAGTTCTTGTGGTGAGAATTCCTCCACTCAACTCAAACTCGAGATGAATTGAATACTTGCAAATATCGATTAAATACGAACAAGCAATTTTCGACGATTTTTCCGCTTTTTCTCTTTCTCTCAGTCTGTGTTTCAGTCCAGAAAATTGTAGTTTTCAAGTAGTTATTGGTTTATTGGTTTGTTTGTGTGTTATAAAAAGACCGCACCAAATTAATATTGTTGTTTTTCTAACCGTGTTATTGCCACCGTAAAGGCTATTTAGATCAAGGACTGTTGGTGCGTGATGCAGCAAAATTGCGAAAACATTATTTTACAACCAAGGGATGGCGTCTGGATTTTTTATCGGTCCTGCCAACAGATTTCGCATACTTTTGGTGGCAGCCAAGCGAATGCAACATCCAAGTGCCATGTCCAGTGATTGTGCGAATAAATCGACTATTTCGTCTTCCGAGAATGCTAGAATGGTTTGAAAGAACCGAAACGGCAACCGGCTACCCAAATGCGTTTCGTATTTGTAAAGTGAGCAAATTGCAATTGTATCAAAACAATATCGTCAATATTTAACGGTTGCAAATTTTCGTGTGTATTTTAGGTGGTGTTAGCGATTTTAGTTTTAATACATTGGAATGCCTGTTTATACTTTGCGATTAGCTTTGCCCTCGGATTCGGTTCCGACAATTGGGTATATAATATTAATGGTAAAACCAATTCAACACTGTCACGACAGTATATTTACTCATTTTATTGGTCAACATTGACCTTGACCACGATCGGTGAAACGCCAACACCCGAAAATGATATCGAATACTTATTTGTTGTGGCCGATTTTCTCGCCGGTGTGCTCATCTTTGCTACAATTGTTGGTAAGTACTTTTTTTAAATTGAACATTTGGGTCCAAATTTTCGACACTCCAAAAGTTGCCGACCAACCACTTCCAATAAATTTAGAATTATAATTATTACCGAATAAAATTCTTTACAACCCTTTTATGTTGAATACTTTTGATCATCAATTTGTTTTCCTTCTGTACATTGTCGGTGTGTTTTGACATTTTTTGCATTTTACAACCTTTAATTCGATTATTTAATAAAAAGACGGTGTTTGAAAAAAATTGCTCAAGGATATTTTCTTTCATGCTCGAATAGGTAACATCGGTTCGATGATTTCCAACATAAATGTGTCCCGGGTTGAGTTCCAAAATCGGATGGACGGAGTAAAACAGTACATGGCTTTTCGAAAAGTAGGCCACGAACTTGAAGCAAGGGTAATTTGTTGACGTTTTTCCTTCCTTTCTATTCGAACAATTAATTAATCAGTTGCGGCAATTCAAATGATATTATTGAAACAAAATGTACATACATTAAATACTGCAACACATTTTCCGTCGAATTTTTTGTTATTTTTATTTTGAAGAATATGCAAAATAGAATTCCAAATAATAGCCTAAAACATTATCTATATCTTATTATTTCGATAATCGATTTTGCCCATAGGAATTCACAAATTTTCATTCGAAAAAAAAACGCTCGAAAATAGTGACATGAAATTATTTCCCTTATTTCCATGTTTCGAGCTAGATAAAAAATTTGGTTGGGGATTATTTTATTGAACTTTTGCTTAGTGAAATTTAATTTAATCACTTTTGTATGCTCAAAAAGCCGTCGCATTTCATTCCAAATACGACACGTGTTCATCCATATTATTTTGGCAGCAAAACAAATGAATGATTCACATTGAATTTCAAATGGGGTGATTTAGATTTTTGGAATTATTTGATGATTTTAAGTTTGACTTTTGCCAATTTCCAAGTCGAACTACTGATTTCTGTTGAAAACATTCAAAAATTATCTGTATAAACTAAGCAATGTATTTGTTGGCTGTACTCAACAGCCAGCTTTTTAACACACACATTTCACGCGGTACGACGCGTTACGTATCAAATTGTATCAGAGTGAAAGAGAAATCCATGCTCTCTTTGGAAGTAAGAACTCTCATGCACTTGAGTACGAAGCGAGTTGGATAGCAGCCAATTACATTGCTTGGTATAAACTCTAGTTTCGAATATTCTTTCATTTTTATTCGGTTCATATTATTTGGCGATAGGTAATCCGTTGGTTTGCCTATACGTGGGCACGCAGCGGAGCATTGGATGAGGAACGTGTATTGTCTGCATTGCCCGATAAATTTAAAGCTGAAATTGCGATTCGTGTTCATATGGAAACACTAAAACAAGTGCGCATCTTTCAAGATTGTGAGCCCGGTCTGTTGGAGGCGTTGGTGTTAAAGCTTAAACTTCAGGTAAATACGTTTACTTCGTTTGTTTGTAACATTCAATTGAAAATCGATAATATCTCTTTGTCACATCAAGTGCTATTATGTTTGCTATGTGCATTTTCATATGTGCTGTCGATCGTTCCTTTCAGCACCTTTCTTATGGATGTTTAAAACTTTTCCTATTTATTAAAGCACTTTTTGGTACAATCGGTAAAAATGTGTTATCTCATTTATTATCGGTGCTACAAATGAGCGTAATAGAATCAATTTCATTCGAGATTCAATAAATAGTACCAATTTATGGTGTTTACACGGTAAATTGAGATGAATAAAAGTTGAGAATAAATTCAAGAGAAATTGCTGGAACGATAACCTTTCGATGGATAATATTCCAATATCAAGCACAACAACAAACAATTGTAAAATTGCTTTGAGAGTTGAAAAGTGAGATTGAATAATGGTTTTTGATCACCCGAAGCTAGATACAAAGTCATAGCGATATACAGCGGTATACACAATGGTTCGCATCTTTTCTTATTTTAATTGGTCTTGACTCGCGTACATCTATTGTAATGCATTGCCATTCATTTAGTCATGATAGCTCAAATATTCAACACGCGAATTTTAGCACAAACAATACGTCTGGTAAGAGCACTCATGAATACATTACACCATTTCGTGTCAATTAAAAGCCACAACTGTTTGTATAATCAAATGGATACATTCATAGTAAGTGATAAACAGGGGTTATCGAACTGACCGTTCAGCGTTCACGAGATTTTGACATTTGCATTCGGAATTCGCTTCGAATTGTTGATAAAGCCTCCAAGAATCGGTTTATTTAAAGATTCTCGCATTTATTATACGGATATTGACAATAATTTACTTCCTTCGGCTGTACATGAAATCCGATCCCATGAGCTGCAATCACATTCATATTTGAGGACGATTTTGTTTTGGTGACACAAACATTATTTATTCTAGAAACCTAAAATAAAGCTGCATAGATCAATTAAACGTAAAAAAGATGACTTTCTTTTGTTTACTCAATTTTTAAACAATTTTCCTTGTGTAAACCAATATTGTCGTCATTCGCGATCATTCTAATCGAGTTTTATTTTATTGGAATCGCAGCAATAAAATGAACTGAACGAGCTTTAGAAAATCGTATTTGTGAATTTATTTTCATTTCGAGATGGATGGAGCCAAACTGGATTATAGAAGCACAAAATTTTGAATACTTGAGCCTTAAGCTATACTTGCTTCTTTTCGATCAGTCAACATGAATTATCATTCACTTTTCAAACATTTCATGGCAAACGCTTGTAAAACAAACCATGGAGAAGAAAACACATGCCAAACGTTTTTCGTTTATAGCCGAATAAATGTTTGTGTGTTTGTTGATTCAAGTGTTTTCTTGCAATTTTACTTTTTTTATCATCATATTTTTTGTGATTTGATGACTTTATGTCGAGATGGCTTTCTTTCTCTTATCTTTTCCTCTTTGTTTTTTTTACGTGCACATTTGCAAAATGTGATGAAGCAGGTATTCAGTCCTGGAGATTATATTTGTCGTAAAGGTGACGTGGGAAAGGAGATGTATATTGTTAAACGTGGACGATTATCGGTGGTAGCTGATGATGGTGTCACTGTGCTGGCAACTCTTGGCGCTGGTTCCGTATTTGGTGAAGTCTCTGTACTCGATATACCAGGCAATAAAACTGGTAATCGGCGTACAGCCAACGTTCGATCACTGGGTAAAAAAACAGTAGGAAAGCTCCGTTTTGTGAGATGGAGTGATTTAGAGTGCTTGTTCTTCTCTTAATCAACATTTGAATATTTTAATCTAATCCGTTTATGTTTCCATTCATTTTCTTTCTCTTTGGACTCGCTGCATTTTCACTGAATATGTATAACGATTCGTAGGTTACTCGGACCTATTTTGTTTGGCCAAACGGGATTTATGGGAGACATTAGGCGATTATCCAGAAGCGAGAGCATCGCTTACTGAACGGGGTTGTCAACTGCTACGAAAGGATGGTTTACTCGATGAAGATTTGTTTGCAAGTATGTTTCTTAATGCCACGTTGGAAATTGGATTTTGAACCAAATAAATTTCCTGGTGTGCCTATTCATTTTGCAGGAGCGTCAACGGCACAAGAGACGCTGACCGATGGCGTGCACAAGCTCGAGAAATCCGTTGATAACCTGAACATTAGATTGGCACGACTATTGGCCGAGTATTCAGCAAGTCAAGCCAAATTAAAGCAGCGCATTGCTAAGTTGGAATTAAGGTAATTTACAATGGCATACCAACGTTTAACGCATTTAGAACGAGCGATCAAAATCATGGATATTTCCGTCTTCAGCCTATCAAAACGTTTTTTATCTGGGCTTCAGGCGTTACAAATCCCTATTTGGGATTTTTAAATTACTAAATAGTCTTTTCGCTCCCATTAATAATTCATTTATTGATGCGTGTTTATTCTGAAAACAAATTTCGGTGTATTTAATGAAATTAACGGAAGACCGACGAATGAAATTCCTCGCCCTACGCCCAGATTTGTTGCGGCTTGACTTCATTTCGATTAGAAAACGATTAAGAAAAAGTTTTTGATTCATCAAATTTAGGGCGACAACGTAGATGCTAATAACGTTGAGTATTTTACTAAATTCGGACCGTGATATGAAGCGCAATTAATGAATATGAATAACCATTTTGAACCCAAACATGAACAATTATGCAAAATTCTATGCTAAAAATGTCCAAATTAATGTGACCGAAACAAGGCAACAAAGTAAATTTTGATTATTAAATGTATGCCTGGGTTCTGAATTCCGCGAGTCTGTGTTGCTGGTGACTTTTGCGATATTGAGATTTCGAGAACGTTCCAAATGCGAAGTTCACACATTTTAATCTTCTTTTGCACACTAATACATAATATGCGGATGAAAATTCTATCGTCGAGATGGAAAAGCGAGTAACACAAACTTGCTCGCCTCTCCACCTCAGAGATAGAATTGCAGAGCAATTGATGCAGCATTTTTATAAGAATATTTTTTTTAATGAAGTGCAACATTCAAGATGTATATGAGAAATCATTCTTAGATAAATTGGACGGAACGCAATTTGATATATATATTTACACTATATGAATTACTTAAAATCCAATATATATGTTCGATTCTTAAAAATGCCATTGATTGTAGACACACAAAAATCGATGCTAATTCTTTGAATAATCATTGGTATTGTGACTGAGTAAAATGGATTTCGCGTCGGCCAAAAACAACGCGAAACAATCTCAATGTATCCATGCATTGGCAGCGCATTTGATGCTCCGAAATTTATTGAATTCGCAATGTCTAACAGTTAGTATGCTGCTATTTTCGCCTTTTTTCAATTATTTTTGTCACTTTCACTGGCAACGCTATTTTATGAGCATTTAGCGAATAATAATATGCACAATAACCTTTAAGAATTTTTTCTAAAGAACCATCAAACTTGTCATAACGATTTGATTTTGAAATGTCGTGTATTGAAACAGACTCATGTAGCGAGCGTAAATTTAGGAGTTTAAGGGAATAAAGAGTGATTCGAAAGCAGATGAACAACAGCACAAACACGCACACACAATATTGGTTGATGTTTACGACTTCACGTACGTTCCCCGAAGCATTTCATGTAATCGAAATCGATTGTCGCAATTTATTGTAAAATCAAGTCTGTGCGCTCGAAATCCTATTATAAATTCTATATAAGAATTTCTCTGAATTGTTTCTTCGATTATCTCTCCGTTTTCATTGAAGGGTGTTGGTTTTGGTGTCGGCGTCGGTGTCGGGGTCGTTGTCAGTGTACACATTGCTTTAAGGCTCATAACCGAAATATCCCAGTTAAAAATAACCAATAATGGGAATAATCTAAACTCCAAACGAATCCTTTTTAGATTTTGTTGTCTTCGTCGTCTCCATCTCACAATCGCTATCGAGATCCATTCATCATTCTCATGTTCGAATTGATAAAATAACTCCTTCTTTCAAACCATTCATTTATTCCGTCTTTTTCGTTTATTATTTGTCCTTTTTTCTCTTTTCGCCGATACAGTGCCACGAACACATCACCTATGTCGGATACGCATGACGATGATCTGCTACTATTTAGAAAGAATCGATTATATTCGATTCAGCCAAGGCAAAGAAAGCCCAAATTATCGCTAACATTCACCCGCAAAGGCACTATTTAAATACTTTGCAAATGTGTTCCATCTGAACAACCAACACATGCGGTTCCATTGATGTCAGAGTAGCTGCTTCAACGGTTTGTGTGTCTTACTGTCTGAATTTTATCACATCGGGCCACATGGAATAGTTATTTATTTTTCTAAAGAAATCAAATGAGAAAAAAAATTGTGCAAATTTTATGGATACCTATTTTATCGATGGAATTTAATTTTTTTTTTAGCATAAGTTATATCGTATTTGTATCGTATTCAATCACAAAAACAAACACACTATATTGCTATTGGGGGGTAAGGCACAAGTACTAGCTAGTGTTTGATATCAGCAAATAACAGACATCAGTTAACAATCAATGCCCATTAGAAAAAATCATAAGAATGTATTCCATATCCGAGCTAGCGCGCCAATAATCTCTTATGGAACTGTTTTTTTAACCTTGTTTCGTCAAATGTTTCTTCTATTTTTCGGCTTGCAACTGATATTATGTCGAATATTAGCATGTTTCCTGTGAAAAAAATAGCAAAGGAAAAAATTATTATTATACAAAAAAATATGGGGAATAAATTAAATTTAGTCCGTATTAGCTATACTAGAATCTGTGTCTAGCCCCCCAGCAATTGCTTATGTTCACAAAATGGGAATATACTTTGAAATTGATATATCTATATGGATACATTTCTCTATCGACTTTTTCCATCTATTCGCCTTTTTATGTTTCAAGCAAAAATAAAAAAACAATAATAAATAGAAATTAAAACGGTATTTATAAATATAGAGAAAAAAAACAAGTTCGGTGTTGTACAAACTAATCAATTTCGGCACATTTCTCCGCATGCTCATTCATGACTTCTAGATTTTTGTACCGTTATTATGAATACATTCAGTTCGTGAAAGAGAAAGCATTTGATTCTTAGATAAGAATTAATTTAAACAAGAATCTTTGCAGAATCAACAATATATAGCATGCGAGTGAACATTGACGAATCGCTGTATATTAATAGGTTAATCGAATTTTGTTCGTATGCACAGGGGCGCATTGTCCATTAGGCATTTGCCCAAATCTCTCAATTTTATAGTCATTCAACGGGCCCACATGCAAAACTAAATGGTGCTCGCAGTGTGTACTCACGCTGTGCGCTCTGCCTTATTTAAAAAACCTTTGGATAGACTGCTGATTTATTTGCAACACAAATATAATAGAACACACAGTTGGGAGCAACCACAATGGAATTTTTACTGTTCCTATGGCCTTCAAATATGCATCAATTTTGAATGTTCGCGTTTGTGATAGCAGCAGCTATCGCACGAAGCCATCTAATGGCTCGCTTAAAAACAGTTCATATTAGAGAAAGTTTTGTTTATACAAACTTCGATTAAGGCATTTTACAGCATGGCGTATAATTGTGCACAGTTAGTCCTATCCAAGGGTCCATTTTATTTTTCCCCTGTTAGCAAAACACATAAGAAGAATCAAGTTATTTCTTCTAAATTTCTGCTTCCATTTTCTACGACCTTATTATTTTTACATTCAAATTTAATTGATGTCATATATTCAGTTGCTTTTTCATCGTTATTCATGAGGAAGAAATAGGAAGAAGAGTAAATAGTTTGATTCTTTTTTGCAAATGCGAAAATTGAATTCCGACTTCATGCTTCGAATTGGTATAAAAATATAGATGAATGACAAAATGTCCTATCTTAAGCATGAGTTTTTCCAGCGATTTTAATAAATGATGAAACAGCTTTTATTATAATTCTGTTATCAGTAAAAAGGTAAAGTGGAAGAATCTTTTATACTGGGGGATAAAAGTGTTAAATCAGAGCAAAATACAACCAAACTAAATGGAAGTTTTTTTGAAGAAAACAAATGAACAAGCAAATTTTCCCTCTTGCCGATATGAATTTCAATCAAATCCTGTATGAGATAAAGAAAATATTCAATATCTATGGGCCAATTTTGTTGTGATTATGCCATATTTCCATCGATTGATATGCATGAATAATTCATTATGTTATATTATTTATTTCTGAAAGAAAAAAAAAAACGAAAATATGGTGACAACTTTGAACTTTATCATGTAGCAGCATAATATGTGTGTAACTGGTAATTGAGATAAATGGAAGAAAACTAATAAATTTTTGATTTCGCTGAAAATAATCAAGTAAATGTTATTTCATAGAAAATAAATAGAACTTATCGTAATTGTAAATACAGAATGAAATGTAATTGACACAAACAGGAGAAATTGGGAGATCCAAATACACCATTATATGAATCTGTATACAAATATTCACGAATAAATGCATACCCAATACATTTAAAAGTGGGTTGGAATCTTGACTTTGGCTGAAACAAAAATCCAAACGACCGAAGCATTTTGGAGAAATATCAACGCCATCAGAAGCAATAGCAGTAGCAACAGCATCAAGTAAGTAATGATATGAAGTGTAACAGTAGAAACTGCCCAGAAGAGCAAAACACAACCCGGTTGCTTGTTTTGGTACATTTTCAGTGCTCTCTCGATAGCACACATACAGATTTTAAAATCTGCGGCCTTTACTGTACTGGTAATAAACGTTGAGCATCAATCGCAATGAGAACATATTATCTCAATTATTTCTGATCAAATTTTGGACACATATAATTAATTGTAGCCTTTTCGGAGATCACGACTTGAACTGGTTTGAACCGCTGGTTTTACTCCGGCCCAAAATGCTCGGTTCGGTCTGATTCTTACACTGACGTGGTATGTGAATGGTCGAAGTTCTAAAAATAATTTAATTGTGATAAACAAATCGCAGTGTGGTAGAAACATTCATCCATCGCACACACGTTGCACAAAAGCAGAATATCTGCAGAGCAACATTTCGTATCGTTTGCAATTAATGTGTAAGGCTAATGAGTTGGTTCGGGCATTAATTGACCAGTTGAATGACCAAAATATTTATGCCATTTACGAAATTAATGATATGCATAAAAGCCAAACCGCAAAACGTTTCGGTTGAATCAATTGTTTCTCAAAGTCTCTCTCTTTCTCACTCCGCGCTGCCTCATTGCTTATTTCATTATTGTTCGTTTTCATTCCGTAATTGGTTTAATGCGTCTTTGTTTATACACATATCATTTTCTGATTACTGTTGACCATTGAATCATTGCAATATAGATCCGATACGCGCTACCTTAAAAAAATCACTATTTTGTAGAGTTTTTTTTTTACTTTATTTCTGATCTGCTTTGCTGCTGAAACAACGGACAATTTGTTCAATGCGAAATGGACGATGAAATAGGCAATAAAATCCATAAAAAATGACAACATAATAGATAAATGTTAAACTGAGTACAATAAAATTTTGTGAAATAATTTTAAATGAGGAAAATAATGTGCAAATTCTTGGCTGGTGGTTTGAGCTTAGATGTGAGAGCGAGTGGAATGATATTGAGTGGAATGATAAGCACAACCAAACTATCTATATCTTTGCATGCGATAAACAAAGAACAACATTGGATCACGATGATTCAATCGAAATCAGGTTTTAATAATAATTTTGCTTTTGTTTGGCTTTCGGTAAGGTTAATACCATATGAATCTTTCTCTTTGTGGGTCCATTCACAAATAAGTATGCACACATACATGCTGAAATTCTCAAGCATCTTTATTTGGATGAGCGAAAGAAAGCCAAACACATCGTCAATATGCAATGATGTTTTGTATATAAATTGTGGATGCGAATACACAATCCGTATCATTAGTTACTGGATCTTTGGCAAGACAACAACTGTGCAAGTGAACGGTAAGTATTCAGAAAATCCTTTGCAAATTGTTTCGAAGCAAAACGTTTCAGCCGATTCAGTTTTCATTTATCATTTAGAATTGAGCCAATTCCGATTGACCTCGTGTTAATAGTGGTGACTTTGATTCAATTTTCAAAGTGATTTACTGTATCAACTGGAATATATGGTATGTGTTATTATTGGCAATAACATTCAGTGTGTATGTGACTTAATTGGTTTACGTATTTTTATTTTATTTATTGCAAAACCTTAATTTTTGCCAATATGTGTTCACGGTGAACATGCTGGTCTTAGACCCAATATAGCAGTAAATTCCGTCCATGGTGCGACTTTTACAAGAAGTAAATTACACTTTAGTTGGGGGGGGGGGAGGTATTCACGAGAGACTATGAAGTCAGAATTGTATCTGGGAAACCGTGGCAAATCCGTCCCAAATCAGGAGAGATAGGGGAAATACATTATTTGTTGTTAATTTGTCCCTACTTTATACAATGCAATATCTCGTCTTAAGCCTATAGTAATTTAGTGTGAGCAAGCATAATGCCAGTCCAGAGTGTAAAGGAAAAATCGCGATCATAGTAATATTAAACACATCATTGATTGAAGCGGAGCCACTGTTTGAGTTTACATTTAAATGATTTTATAGATTCGGTGTTTTTAATTTCGTCCGGGATCTGATTCCAACAATTAATTGCTCCGAAACTAAACGCGCGTGTATCGAAGACTGTACGAGGTCAAGTCTGTATGTGTAGGTTTTCTTGACTACAAGTCGCGTTTTCATTACGAACGAACATGTGATTTAGATAGGCCGTTGTATTATTTGACAATTGCATGTAAATTAATACCGCTGAATACAATTTCGTCCTGGACTCGGGAGTTAGCCCATAAAGACACACAAGATACTCAGTGATATGGTATGATCGTTACGCCTGAGATCGTAAATGTAGCGAATCTTATCATTATCGGCCACAAGCGCCCGATTCACTTGACTCTGAGTTCGATGCGCTCCCAAACCATAGGTAATCACGTCACCATAGTCCAATACTGGATCGATCAGCGCAGTAGCAATGTCACGTTTAATGTAGTTGGGGACAACATGCCTGGCGTATTTAGGACACTGTATAACTTTTGTAATTTAACCCCGTCATGCTCTTCGAAGTTGAAGTTTTCATCGAAAATGACACCGAGATTCTTCATCGTTTCACAGAACTCCAGTTTCTCACCCCCGATGGATACATCGTTGATCATATCCAAATTTAGTTTGTCCGTATGGTGCTTGGAACCGATGATCATGTCTTTAGATTCTGTAATATTTAATTTCATAATTCACAGTTCAAAATCGACTTCTATAAGTGCTTGAGAATCGTCTGGGAATAAATGGCCTGTCATGTGCTCAAACACAGTGAGAGGAAGGTTTGGCCGAAATTGCTATTTTAGAGAACTCCATTTGTAGGGCTGAGAGTAAAAACGGTTAAAAACATTTTATCTCCTGCTCACACCAAGGAAAATTCTCGTAAGCGTGAGCATGACGTAAGATGTTGTTAACCGTTTTTTACTCTCAGCCCTACATTTGTGCTATCACAAAAGTCGGATTTTACATTGTCGACATTGACTTTTTGCTTAATGTTAGCATAGATTGATTGAATAATATTGACCGCGTCGTTGGAGAACCCATATGATTCACAAACTTTAAAAAATGCGGCATGGGGAATGCGTATTTCGAGGAAGGGGGTGAACCAGTGAATTGGTTGAATTCTTTGACTACTTGGTTCGAAGAGAAGCGCACAGACAAGTACACTTACCGTCAGCCATTTTGGTCCACGTATTTTGAGAATACGAGAAAACTTTACGGGACACTGTCTCATCAATGAGTATTGTATTACACTCATAATCAATTAATCATTCTCGATTTGTGTCCGTTTTTTATGTGTGACTGTAATTCCAATATTCCGATATTCGAAAATCAAAATATTGATTTTTACGTTTGATTCAAGTTTATTTCAGCCGAATTTGTCAAGATGAAATTTCTAATTGCCACAATTTTGGGGGTGTTGATTGTTGCCATCGCTGTTGCTCATCCACCGTCGTTTGAAGACAATCATCAAAATTCGGCATCGCCGGTGGAAAAAGCTGAAAAACCAATAACCGAAGCATCGGTCGAAGCAGTGACGGAGGCCATAGCAGAGTCCAAAGACAAACTACCCGTCAAAATTTATTATGAAGGATTATGCCCCGATAGCCGTAAACTCTTCGCCGATTTGGGTCGTGAATACTTTACATTCCGGAACTACATTAATTTGGAATTTGTGCCATTTGGTCGGGCCAAAAGTTTGGACGCCAATGGTAATGAGTTTGAATGCCATCACGGACCAAAAGAATGTGTCGCCAATCGTATACATTCATGCGGCATTAAATATTTGACAAGTCAAGATGCTAAGCAGCAATTCACCGTTTGTCAAATGCGGACCGAAGCCGATCAAACCGGAAAAGAGGTTCGAAACTATTCATCACTTTTCTCATATTAAATCAAATATGGATAATGATCTATTAATTTCGTCTTTCATTTTCTTTTTGAATGAACAGTGTACCGAAGAGGCTGGCGGCGATTGGATTGAAATCAGCAAATGTGTGGATGGCGAGGAAGGCAAAAAATTACAATTGAAAGCCGAAGCCGAGACAAAAGAAATCTCAAAACCAAAATTGGACAACGTCCCCACAGTTGTATTCAGTAATGTATGTTACAACCCTAAGATATCATTCAATTTTTTGTTTGCTTATTTAAATAATTCATATTTTTCTTGCATTTTCAGAATTACAACTCCGAATTGAATGGAAAAGCATTAGGTAAAGGTCTGAAAAACACTTTGTGCGAATTACTCAGCGCCAAAAAAATTGAAGAGTGTGCATAAAGTTACCAGTCAGTTTGTGAAAAACTCAATCAAATCAAATTTTGATATCAATTAAGGATTTCCCATAAATTAATTAATTTATTTTCGTTAAAGTGGAATCACTTCTTTTGTTCTTAATTTAGAAAACGCGTTTCTTTGATCTTCAAAATAAAAACTTAATAATTGTGATGGATTTCAAGCTGTTTTTTATTTCTTCATTTTCACTTGTTCTACTAATGTTTTATGCAGATTTGTATTACAATTTACGATACAGCTTCTGTACTGATCGATGATGGGAATTGAAACAATTTGGATGATTCTCGGAAAAAGCGAAGGTGAGGTCTGTTCTTTTGGCGGGACAATTGCGATCGTACATGAATCTAATCGGAAAACGAACCTTCATGAAGTCTGTTTAAAACAAATGTGGATGCACCGAAAACAAAGCATTTATTATACAGAAAATGTGGAAGAAGTCGTTTTCTAGGCACAATTCGTTCGCATTACATAAAATGAATGATTTCGTTGAAGCAATTGGTTCCAAATAAATAGATACTTGATTCCAGATCGGATTTCCATCGGTTTATCGAAAACCAAAAAGGCTTTGTGTTGATTAAGAATAGACGCAAAAACATTTGAAGTTCCATTGCAGCAATTTATATTGGTGGTGCATTTCGACTCCTAAATAAACTAATAAATGTAATGGGTTATGTGAATTCGTTATGAATAATAAATATAATATTTGGTGCTGTCGAACGAATTGACTTGAATGCGGAAACAAGATTGTATTATGCATTTTCAAAAGAGTATATTTGCAGCAGTGCTGCATCTCTAGATTAGTCTAGTCGAAGTGTCAATGCCAAGAGCAGTGCATGTAAAATATCACACATCAACAACTGAATGGCGTGAGGTTGATGTCTGTTGCAACCAGCTTGCTGATAGCTCAACATGAATGCAGAACTAATTTCAGAGTCAACACATCGGTAGTAGCGCACGCACACATATAAATGTTCGCATACGCCAATAATAATTATATTATGAACATTCACAAAAGGTAATGAAAACGGTCCATATGCAGATGCTTTTGATTTAATCAACAATCGCACAACGTACACACCGGAAAACACTACGTTAAAACGTGATTTCTGGATTTTGTATAAATTATATCCTCGAAAATGGGAATTTAAATTCAAATGTATGATGCATTCGCATGTGTGACACGCGATGATGATAAATGTTGTTGTTATGGTCCATGCAAATGTGTGTACCGTATAAAACACTGTGAATAATCCTCGTCATTAGGCGCAAAATCTCATACAGACACTCACACCAACAATTATAAAGAATGCATAATCATCTGTCGCCTCTATTGCGGCGCCTGATATTTCCATTCGGTTTCCTTGGCTTGAACTTGATGGGCAAAGTTTGAGTGTGAGCGTATTTAATACCTGATTCTGCCCCAGAATACGTTTGCAATATACGTAACATTTATTTCACTCCACAGCAATATCATTCGAATTATTTCGATAGCTTTGGCACCCATGCAGTCGCGTATTTAAGAATTTATTGCTTCAGAAAATGATGCACGATAATATGTCAAATAGCTACAGTTATAGCAGTCAGTCTATATATTAAGGGTTTTCCAATAGGGACTTGACAACTTTGAACGTTCACTGTGAACGCACCCTTAAACCAATTTCCAAAGTGTCAATGTCAAAATATTCAGTAAAGTCAACATTTTCATCATGACGAAGTACACGAACGAACAACGTTTACAAATAATTAAAATTTACTACCAAAATTCCGGGTCGGTGACTGCAACTTTAAATCATGCAAAATCATCTTCAGTGATGAAGCGCATTTTTGATTAAACGGCTTCGTAAACAAACAAAATATGCGTTATTGGTCGGGTGAAAACCTTGTTGTGCTTCAAGAAACACCACTTCATCCACAAAAAATAACTGTATGGTGTGGTTTTCATGCCGGTGGTGTCGTTGGGCCGTTTTTTTTTTCGTTGATGAAAATGACCGTCACGTTACAGTCAATGGAAACCGCTTCAGAGACATGTTGCAACGTTATTTCTTTGGCCAATTGCATGGGTAAGACATCAACGATATGTGGTTTCAACAAGACGGTGCCACAAGCTACACAGCGGGTGTAACAATCGACTTATTGAAATCCAAATTCGATTGGCCGCCTAGATCGTGTGATTTAACACCCCTAAACTTTTTTTTATGGGACTACGTTCAATCATTGATCTATGCTAACAAGCCGGCGTCGTTAAAGGAGCTCAGAGCCAATATTGAACGAGAGATTGCGGCCGTTTCCATCGAAATGTGGGGCCGAGTCATCGAAAATTTGGTTCAACGAATCAACCGCTTCAAACGGTTTATTTACAAGCATATGTTCAACCGCAACACGCCGCTTTGTTGGCCAAAAATCGCCATTGAACAGACAATACTGCACGGTTAATTCTATGCGCGCACCTGAACACTTCAAGTCAAATTTCAAACAACCTGAAACAAAACAATATTAATACACAAATCCGTAGCTTTACTTTAACTGTTTTCGCAACGAGCTTATTGAAAAATATGAAGATATGTGGAGTTAGTCGTTTCAGTTCAGATTAATTCATCTCGAAACATATTTTTCCTGAAGTCCCCGCTTATATTGTAGTTTTATTTGTGTGTTCGTATCGTCTGTACGTAGATTTTGTCTACTCTGATTCAAAGATTTCGCAACAATTGAATATAAATAAATGGTCTTACGTACGTTAAACTAACTTTTCCGCACATTTCCCGAAATTGTTCGGGTTTACTGGTTTTTCATTGATTGCTACTCATTTGTATTGGATTTATGTTTATTTCTTATCGAATCATCATGCAACTTTGAGAATAAATCACAGAAAATTTCAAGTCATTACGATGAGATCGAATTTCGAGTCATTACACATCATGTGATTTAAATTTAAATTTTAATACATATAAAAACAAATAAACATCTCAGTTCCTAATTCTTACTTCAACGTTCTCTATTTTTGAATTGGTAATAATAATTACGAATTATTTCACTCTGATGTGAACTTTCAATTCATACCAACGATAGATATAGTTCTACATTTATGTTATGTATAACAGTATAACTTTCGGTAACAGCATGAGCATTTAAACTGATGAAAAAACACAGATTAGAAAATCACAAATACTTCATCCAATTTATTGATTTAAATATTGACCCCGAAAATTGACAATTTTGTGAGGGAGCTGGTCTTAAATCTCATCAGAATGACTTGAAAAACATAGAAAATAATATTCTGACAGTTCCAATAGGAAACAATGTGAACTTAAGATAGCCGCCATACAATTTTTCAGTTTTGACCCCTAAAAGACTCCAAAAATCCGAAATTTTGCAGGGGAGGTAGTCCTAGATCTAGTCAGAATGACTTGAAATTTTGCACGACTCATTTTTTTCATAAAAAAATTATATTCTGAAAGTTTCACAATGATTCAATGCGAAATAGTCATAGTTCCCATACAAATTTTTCGTAATTATATTGAAAAACCGCCCATTTTTTGATTCCACTCCACTAGAGCTACCCGAAAAAATTATCCGATTAGGCTGAAAATTAATAGGTTTCTATTCCTAATAAAGACAAATGTGTGTGTAAATTTTTGTTCAATTCTAAAATCAATTTTTTGAGTTATCGTGTTAACAAATTTTTGCGTACAACGGACAACGGACAACGTACAACGGACAACGGACAACGTACCACACACGGACAAAAAATTGTTCCGGGAATGGTTGCAATCGTTTTTTCTAGGTTCAAAACGCATAGAAAACTTATTCCGAGCGTTTTGAATTTTTTGGACCGATCGCAATACTTTTACCACACACAGTGGTGTGTGCGGAAAAGTAAAAATATATGTATTAGTGCGATCCGATCGCACGTCCATTCAATTGCGAGTCAGTTGCATTGCCGAATGGCGTTGGTGATTTATTATTTCAAGAACGACCATTATTCTCATTTAAAGTGAAAATTCTTTATCACACTCGTTTGTAGTGCAATCACATCGCACTCGATGGATCATTTGATTAAATTCAATTTTTGCGAAAATATGGTGGTCGATCAAAATTTGTGTCTGCCTCAAGATTTCGCGATAATTTGTCATGATTTTATATTGAAATTGAGATTTACTCAAGTTTTGTGAAATAAGTCCCTGCAATGATCCGAACAAATGTACATATAAAGCGTTTGTTTACAATTCCAAAACATCAATTTCGATTTTTTTAGTCTCAAACTTGATATCAGAAGTTTTGTTGCCAAAGATTGTCTGCTTCACTTTTCATTTACCTAGCCAAGGTAAATAGTCTTATGCAATTTAATTTTTAAAAGTGTAAACAAAATTAAGTTGACACTTGAGGTGAAAACAAATGCGCAATATTTCACACGTGGAAAACATTTTTATATAAATATTAAAATGGAACACAAATATCAGATGAAATCATCTGATATTTTTCACGCTTTGCGTTTAACTATAATGCATATTGGAAGTACGTATAGTAAAAAATAATGGGATTTAACATCCCCATGAAGACGTTCTGTTGGATTTCATTTTCGATAAACTTCAGATCAGGTCGGGTCCAAGAATTCACCTCCAACCCAGTTATCACTTCAACAATAGGTGGACCCAACCTGGTCTTAAGTATTCTGGAAGTGAAATACTTCAATACGAACCCCTATGAAGATATAATACTAAATCGGATTACTCTTTCGAAATTCCTATCTGAAAACCATCGAACTTGTTTTGTAAATATGCTGTTTGTTTGGTGACCTTGTACTATTCCTTACGGTTAAACGCCACGCGTGAAAAATATCAGATGTTTTCCACTGATATTTGCATCGTATCTGAATATTAATATCAAAAAGTATTACTTGCGAATCTATTATTGTTTACTGAAAAAGTTCTCCATGATTTTTTAAGATAAGATTGTTTTGAATCACAATCGGCAAAATTATGGGGCACTAATAAAAGAGCCAATTAGTATTTATATTTGCTTCACTCCTTAATTGAGATCAATTGAATTCAGATGCGGGTATTAAAAATTACGATACAATGAATTTTCACAATTTTATTTGGATCGCGTGTTTTCTGGGCACGGTGGCTGTAAGTGAATTTCGTTTTTGGTTATTGAAAATACTTTGAAGTAAATAAGGATGTTTTTGATATAAAAAAATGGCATATTAAGTTTGATGAAGTGGAGTGTTCTGATGCGATTGCACCGATTTTTGATTGATTTGGCCACTTTGAGCCAAAAATAGATGAAATCTACTAAGAATGCTTCACTTTATCAAATTTGTTGTCATCGAAAACACCTTAACTGAACATTCATTCGGTCAGATGAGTTTTGCAAATTTCTTTCAGAGTTTTTGATTTCAGTACATTCAGGCGGATGATAATAATCAAAAGATCAGAGGTATTGGATCGGGCAATATATTTGGACAAAATGTGCGGATTCACAGGGACGCAAATATTGGTCCTGGAAATATATTTCAAAACGATATCACCGTTGATAGGGACGTAAATATGGGTGCTGGCAATATACTTAAAAACAATGTTAAGGTTGAGAGGGGCACACAAATTGGCGATGGAAATATACTTGAAGACGGAGTGTACATTCAAGAGTATGCAAGATTTGGTAATGGCAATGTAGTTAAAAACAATGTAAAAGTTGAGAGGGGGGTGAATATTGGCGATGGAAATATATTTGAAGAGGGAGTGAAAATTCAAGAGCACGCAAGATTTGGCAATGGCAATGTAGTTAAAAGAGGAGTGACCATTCCAAGGCATTCAAATATCAGCAATGGCCAAATCATTAATTAGAATTGTAATAAAAAAGTATAATTATATTTCAGAGACTTGAGACTTTTTTTATTTCATCGCGTTTATGACTATTTCAATAGCTTCTTCTTTTTGCTAAGCACTCGACTGGAAAACACATTATTATTTATGCATGATGTGAATAATTTAAAGAAATGTTCCTTGATATTTTGTAGTTGCTTGCGATGTATTGTACTCTTGCTATTTTATGGCATCCCGTGCGAAAATAAAGTGACTAATAATTGCGCCTCTTTGATTTATTTTACAAGCTCAATCAAGCTGAGATTTTAGCGTATGGGGAGCCCGTTTTCCAAGCGGTACCACGAGTTATGACTGTAAATATCTAACCATCTATATCTAACATGTAGATAAATAATATCTACTATCTGCAGTATTTATTAACTATCTGTTTTTCCTTATATCTGAATAAAATATAGATAGATACTGAATATGTTTTAGTGCTAAGACGATCTTTTCTAAAATATACAATAACAAAAAGTTGGCCGGAAACGTCGAATCTATTGAGATTATAATAAAATAGATTATATGCTTCAAAATTAAAATCATTTGTGTTTTATTCACTTGAGTATGATTTTAACTTATTTGCCTAAATTACATTTTCGTGATGATTTTTTTTAATTCATTAATTTCACATATATAAAAAGAGAATCAGATAATTTTCAGATAGATGGTACATATCATCTAGATGAATTTTTGAAAATCGACGGTTTTTTTTTTCAAAGTTAACATCATTCAAGCTTCATTATAAAATTAATATAAAACTTTTCATATTCATTTGCACGTTTTAGTTTTTAATACTGTGCGCAGAGCAAATTAATGAAAAAAATCGTTTAAATTTTAGGATTTATTTTTTTGATAGTTTTTTCTTTGGGCAAAACAAGACGTGAATAGTCATTTTCATTGAGATGTAACTCAATGATATTTAATAGCTTCTTGATAAATTTAATGTCAACTTGTGGCAAATTAATGCTATTAGTGCTACTAACAACATAAAATAAAAATCTAATAATATTGTAAAGGGTCCCCCCTCAATCGCAACATCTTCTAAATTCATTAGGCTATCCTCAATCGTAATCATTGTAGCATAAAGAGACTCGTATGCATCTAATTTCAAATGATGTTTTAAATTCTTTTAAAGTCTAATATTCGAATCAAATGTGCCTATTGCTTTGTCGACTTCTCTTTTTTTCACACTTCGGCAGTGCTCGTGTATGTATCATTCGTTTGGTTTGACCTTCTCTCCTATTGGATAGGCGTGCTTAGTCGAGCGAAGCAGATAAATATTATGCTTCTTATGAAGAAATCTGGGACGTAGTTTTGTTATCACACAAGTTTTTGTATATTTCACTAACCATTTAACAACTTTAGTTGTGAAATACACTCAATTCTTTGGAATTACAAAATCAGCTCACAGATTTCTCTCCGATAAAAATGAAATTTTGTAATCTACTTTCAGTACACTATTTACTATTACTTATCGGAATGTCTTGAATTGTGTACAACCGAATTTCCTCATAGAAGGAAATTCTGGAAGTTTCATAATGACAACATGTAAAATGAACATATTCATTTTTGTTACTTTAAATCTTATTGCTATTCACGTAATGGCTCTCCGTAGACTTTCGAGAAATAAGTGAGAAAAGTAAGTTTTATATATGTACACACAAACAGTAAAAAGAGTGAGTCTACTCTGAACTTCACAGCAATGGGAACGTTTACACCTCAAACGGAGCTAAATACACTTTGCACCCCTGTATTGGTGTATATTACTCTGTCTGATTATAATATCAAAATTTAAAATACGTTGAAAATTCAATGTTTGAAATAATGTGTATCTTTACATTCATTTATTCACACCAAGGGGACCGTGCTATTTGAGATATTTTAATCATATCTATTCTCCAGCGCCATCTATTGGGCAATAATATTGATATTTCAATCGTTTCAATGACTCATTGGTTTTTATTATTTGTGTCAATAAAAACTTTGTTCGTATTAAAATGGATCTAAATTGAGTTCACCGATGTAAAATAAGATGGCGCGGTCAATTGGCATACTCTCGAATAGCTCTCCAATCCCATACAAGCACAGTCCGCTTGATTCACACTCACTGGCGATGGATTTGTGGAAGATTGACAATTCAAGAAATATTGATGTCCAATAAAGATGGAATGATGGAATATACCTGATTTGCACTGAGCCGTGACCAGTGAATGTGAATATATTAGTGTAATGATAGATGTCAGCTGTTGAAGCAGACGCAGCGCATAGGCATGTTATTTTCATCTCATTATGATACCATGTCAAATATACAAATGTTAGAGAGTATTTGGCGCGAAAACTCCGAAATAAGAGTTATGGAAATAATCTGATGAGTTAACGTTCCAATCACTCTAACATACAGAATGGCAATACTCGAAATATTTTGTGTGTGTTACCATTTATTTTAGGTATTTTTCAAACAAATATCAGACGTTTTTATTTAATAATTGTATCCCATCTGAATTTGAATATCAAAAATTATTCCTTGTGCGAAATATTGCGCATTTGTTTTCACCTTGAGTGTCAATTTAATTTTGTTTACTCGAAAGTTTTCCATGATTATTTAAGATAAGATTGTTTTGGATCAGGGCCGTCCAAATTTTGCAATATAAATAAAAGGGTCATTTGAATACACGCACACTAATTAATTGCCTTACTTTAATACTGTAAATTAAGTGTATCAGATCAGTTCAAAATTCTTGGTACACTTTAATTAAGTGTTGGTACGTTATAATTGAGTTTACTTAATTTGTTGTTGTTAAAACACAATAGTTGGGCGTGGAAATATGATTGTAAACATTCGTTTGTGGCTCTATTATTTAAAAAAAAACTAATATGATAATCCATTAATTCAGCACCAAACATTTTTTACAAGGCTGATCGAAAATGAAGGGACAAATGAATGAAAAAACATAAGTTTGGCAAAAATTGATTTTATTCCTCAACATAATTTCCTGTTAGCTCGATACACCGAGTCCAACGTCCCTCAAATTTTCTATTCCTGCGTTTTTGATCGATTGTGAGCATACGCGGCACCCATCTTGCACACAGCTTCTTTGCTTGCAAATGTTCATGCAAAATATTACACACGCGGTCTTGTGAGATGTTTACCATCTTAGCTATTTCACGCACTTTCAATTTTGGGTCATCCAATATCATATCATGGATTTTTTCGATCATATCTGTTGTTGTGACCTCAATTGGGCGACCTGGTATGGTTTCGGTGCTGATACGACCACATTTGAATTCAGAAAACCACCTTTGAATCATATGAATCGATAGAGAACAGTCTGAATAATACTTATCAAGCTTGGATTTGGTTTCGGTGATGGTTTTCTTGCGCGAAAAATAGTTTTTTATCAACACACGAAATTCTTTTTTTTCCATTTTGGATTCTTATTCGGAGGTTGGGTGCTTTAAAGTGCTGTCACTAGTAAACTAATATCCACATTTGGCTCAAATTGGCTAGAAATTAAGCGAAAACTGTTTATTAAATCGATCGTCATGCATTTTTCTCACCTCAAAGAAGAATTTCGTATAAGTTTTTTTTATCAATTACACAGTAAAAAATAAACGCCGGAATCTAGGTGGATATACTCCTGGTATAGGCGGCAATGTGTAAAATCCCCTGTTACGTATACTATTCAGGCGAAAAAACGCCTGATAGTTATACTATTATATTGGACGAAATTTTGTGATATAAAAATAATCTGCCGGGCGTTTTTTCGCCTGAATAGTATACGTAACAGGTGATTTTACACATGGGCGCCTATACCAGGAGCATATCCACCTAGATTCCGGCGTATATTTTTTACTGTGTAGAACCGATATTTCTGTTATGTAAAACGAAGAGATTATAAACGCATTTGTTGGATTTATCACACATAAAAGCCTCACGGCATCGTTTCCAATTGGATTTATTCAGTACATCATCAGATGAAATGTTCCCATTCGAAATACTTCCAAGAGATTTATATTTATACATTCCAAGGACATTTGAAAACAATCATTTTTTACACGTTAATTATTACAGATACAAAACATAGTGTTTAATTGACATATCGTTGAAAGAGCTCAGTGATTTGTCGAAATAAACACATTGATATGAAAGAAAAAGTCGACAAGCTAAAGAAAATATTTGCAAATCATTTATTCCATTAACTCACATGCATTTTTCAATTTGAGAATTTTAATTTTTTTCGCTGTTGGACCAATAGTGCTGTTGGGGTTTTCCCCACATTTTGATGGGAAAACAGTGCGCAAACATATCACTCCTGAATGCTATAACAACAGCTTAATTTTAAGTAGAAGTATATATAAATCTTTAAATTTAGTTGGGATGTGCGTCTGGATGTCTTTCAAGAATCATTGCAACACCTTGACCACCAGCTGCACACGCAGCAATTAATCCCAATTGTCCGTTTTCGCGGACTAATCGATTTGCCTGAGGGGAAAAAAATAAAATTTTTGGCATTATTTTTAATGTAAATATAAGAGGAAACAATAGAATTCCCTAAGCGCGCTTACCGTGTGCATGGCCAAACGTACACCAGTGGCGGCGAATGGATGACCAATCGACAATGATCCACCCCAGTTATTCCATTTGTTCAAATCGGGCAAACCAACTTTACCATCCAATCCAATGTATTTCTTGCAGAACCAATCTGAATCCAAGGCTTTCAAATTAGCACAAATTTGACCCTATAAATCATATGCAATTCATTTTCATTAATATATTTGCAAAGTTGTCTGCGTATTTGGAAATTATTTTTCTTGTAATACAGAAAAGGATAAAATCCAAAAGAATGCTTACAGCGAAAGCTTCATGCACTTCCCATGTGTCAATGTCACTAAGCTTGAGTCCGGCTCTTTTCAATATTCTTGGAATGCCATAAGCTGGACCTAACAACAATTCGTCGATTGGATCTTGTGAAACGTATATAAAATCACGAACATACGCTTTTGGCTTGAAACCAAGCTCCTTTGCTTTGGCTTCGCTCATCAATAGACAGGCTGATGCTCCATCAGTCTAGAAAAACGCAATAGTTAGAAAAGATGCCAACGGAACTTAAATTTTTTTTCAAAATAATTATAAATTGTCCGCTAACAAAGAATCGATAAAAATAAGCAATATTTTTGATTGCTTTGCGAATTGATTAGAATCCTTGAAAGAAAAAAGATTATTTTTACTCTCGAACACTTTTGACAAAGTGAAAAAAAATGTTCCAATTATTTAAATAATTGTTGAAAATATAAAAATCAAATCAAAATGAAAAAATAAATGATTACCAGGTATGAGGAGTTAGCTGCTGTGACTGTACCGTATGGTTTGACGAAAGCTGGCTTGAGCTTGGCGAGTTGTTCTTTGGTTGAAACACGAATGCCATTGTCTTTTTCAACAGTTTTATCGACGCCCGACACCTTGAACGGAACCAAATCGGTCAAAAAGCCGTTTTGTTGTGCTTGGAAAGCAAGTGTATGGGATCGGAGAGCATAGTCGTCCTGTTCTTGTCTTGATACTTTGAAAGCAGCTGCCAAACGATCGGCAGAATGTCCCATCGTTTCGCCCGATGAGAATTCAGCAACAGCTGGCAACTGTGAACAATTTATTTTTTCAAAATTAAAATAAGAGCCAAATATTGCAGGTATTATATAATTCGGGTCGATTATTTAATTTCTTTTTGGGTGAATTAGTTGGCTTACTTCAGGTGCAAAGAAATCTGGGCGAATCGAAGCCAAAAGTGATAAGCGTTGAACAAGTGTTTTGGCTCTGTTCGCCTTCAACATGAGTGCACGCATTTTACGGCTGTGTCTAATTGGAACGTCAGACATGAACTCAGCACCGCCGGCCACAATAATGTCGTAAGTACCAGTTGCAATCAAACCAACCCCAGTTGAAATCGCCACGTTCGAACTGATACAAGCCATTGTTACAGTGTGAGCTGGTGTTTTCTTGCTGAAACCAGCGGCCAAAGCTGCTTCTCTGCCAATGTTTGATGTTTTCACCTCTTGAATGACAGTTCCGTAAACAATGTAGTCGATGAGTTCCTTATCAATTTTCGTTTTGCGCAACAATGAACTGCAGAAATGCAAGGCCACATTTAATTTAGATCGATTTATTGAATTAATCAAATCAATGCGTCGCGATAAAAATCAAGAACAGATTTGATATTTTCCGAAATAGGATAAATAAATGAAAATCTCGGTGTATTCTTACATGAGTGATTGTCTGGCCAAATCATGTGGCATTAATTTTGAGTAATCGGTGAATGATTGAAGGAATGGTGTACGGACTCCATCGACCAAAACGATATTTTTGCCAGTTTTATCTGGGAGCGTCTTCTTTGTACATGCTACACTTGATGTTGATAAACATTGGGCAGCTGCAACGACCAATTGTTAATGATAATATTGATTTGCATAAAAAAAATGCACAAGTTTTGTCAAAATCTGAACTCTGCACTGTTCATCATTGAAAATAACATTGCATTTGACTTTGAATTCGCGTGAGCAAATCGGGTGAATTAGATTTTGGACTTTGAACGTCAATTTCGTTGCATTGAGTGACCGTCACACTTACTTAACCGCCTCTGTGTGTCACAACAACATAATATCTCAATTAGGAGCAAAGGTGATTTTTTTCACTTACCATAGCGATTCAGATTTGCTGAAATGGCCGGAGTTCGAGCAATTTTCGAGATATTTGTCAAATATGCTGCCATTATACCAATAATAATCAACTAAATTTCAAACAAACGAAACAATTTACAATCGAATATGGTAAAGAAATTTCAATCAATTGCACTTGAATACTCGACAAAGCTTTTCACGTTGCAATTCAATAAATAAATGAAATGAAATTACCGATGGGCCACTATTTAAAGCTTAACAAATGATAATAAATTAAGAAATTAAGAAAGAACCACGAAATATTGTTGACTGATCTAGGTTTCGGCTCGATCTGCAAATATTCGCTGTGTGTTTGCTTGCGGATGTCAGTACACGAATCTAGTCGGCGACTGAACCTTTTCGTATGTATGTATTCAATGCGACGTCATGGCTCTCTGTCTTTAACCCACATGACACATTAGACATGGCGAACTGACGTTTTGATTCTCATTTGACTTTGACAGAATGAACATTGAACAATAAATTACGATGATTTTTCTTTGGGATTTTATTGAACTCTAGATTTTCAGACTATAAATGCATTGCTTGTGAATTGTTTATTCAAAACAAATGAAAATTAACTAAAAAGAGAATGAAGCCTCCAGAAATCGTCAATCTACGGGATGGTGATCTTTTTCTTTTTGTTTAAATGGATCCGACCACACTCTCATATCTAGAAAGTATCGCATATTATTAGACAAATATTGAAATGATCTAGAGAAATCGTGAAAATATGGAGTTTGCAAAGAAGCATCCAAATGAACACTTACTTCCAGGTTGAACTTCTTCTTGTTTAATATCAGCTCGAGTGGTTTTCTGAATTTCCTCTGCAATATGAAATCGTTCTTAAGGAATACTGCTTCCAAATTTCTGTATAAAATACATTCTCCTGAACATTTACTCACTGTATTTTTTGCTATTTATTATCGGTTCGATTGCAATTGGTACAAGAGCAAGCAAAACAGCGGCCACTCCGATGTATGGCACATTCCATGATGTCCAAAACTTTCTTTTTGGCCTTATCATATTTACCTCTACAATACAGATCGTTTAAACGTTTATTCACAGGATTTACAGATTTTCTGGAAAAATCCTGTTAAAACTCTTGCGAGAATCTTTCACGTTCACCTCTTGCTTCACCAAATGTTATGATATCGAATTGTAACATTTGCCAATTGAGACATACTCTAATATGTCATTTAGTTGGGCCGCATGGTCAACAGATGACGCAATCAATCCTGTTAATTCAATATTTTCGATTATATAAAATGATTCGGGCATATTTCAATCATATTATCAAGAATATTTATTACATAAAATAACAGAATACAATTTACACGCATAATTGAAAATTCGAAATCGCTTGGCGATTGATTTTATTGTTGTATACGACTTAAATGATAAATACGTCGATTTCACTGTCAATAAAATGCACAATTTAAATGTAATTTACAGATTTTGTGGTTTTCCGACTGAAATGTGTTTCAATGGATTGTTGGGCAGAAGGTTTCGCACTTCTTCCAAGTATGTTGGTTTTGCATAGATGTCAGCGCTAAGTTCATGTAGTCCGATTTCCTTATCAGCGCGAGCTTTCTTAGCGGCTTGATCAACTTCATTCTTGATGCGTACTTCGAGTGCCTGCAAAATGAAATGTTTCATATGATTAAAAATGGTTGGCGGGCCACTGTTCAGAGGTGGACTCATTTTGGCCGAAAATGCACCTTGATTTGTTCGGGGGTGACCAAACCGGCGTTAAGGATTTTTTCACGGAATGATGTGATTGGATCACGCGTTTGACGCACTTCTTGGATTTCTTCGCGTGTACGATAGCTAGTGCCTGGGTCGGACATTGAGTGACCAGAATAACGATAGGTGGCGGTTTCCAAGACAATTGGTCCTTTGCCCGAATCACAGTAGTCAATGGCGAATTTGGCGGCTTCACGGACAGCAACAACATCCATACCATCAACCCAAATGCCTGGCACGTAGTCCCCACGTTTGTAATAATCAATGCTGGCCGATGCACGCTCGGCGCTAGTACCCATACCATAGCCTGTGTGAACCACAATTACATTTATTCAAAATTTAAACTTTCAAACTCTTGTGTTTAAGAAATGTTTACCGTTATTCTCGCAGACGAAGATTGCTGGGACGTTCCAGAGTTTGGCCATATTGTATACTTCGAAAATTTGCCCTTGATTGGCGGCACCGTCACCGTACAATGAGAAGCAAACGGCTTTTTTGTTCTTGTATTTGGCTTCGAATGCGATTCCAACACCAAGCGGCACTTGTGCACCAACGATTCCGTTGCCACCGTAGAAGTTTTTGCCGTACATGTGCATTGAACCGCCCTTACCACGTGAGCAACCGCCTGCACGGCCAGTCAATTCGCTGAGAACACCTTGGATAGGTACACCCATCAAGAATGTCCAACCGTGGCAACGATATGCGGTTATTACACTATCGTCCGTTCGCATGGCAGCTTTCATGCCAACAGCACACGCCTCTTGTCCCGAGTACAAATGACAAAAACCACGAACGACTTTATCTTTATACAGAGCTCCAGCGGCTGTTTCCAAACGTCGAATGTAGAACATCTCTTCGTAATATTTAAGTGCTTCGTCTTTCGTCACCGTGGCTGATGTGGCTGGGCCATTCTCCAAGTTGTGCAACTTGAAATCACGCGTTGTCATCGTTGCTTCCGTTGCATAATTGTTTGCCGGCACATTTTTGTACTGCGTTTGAAATCGAACAAAAGTGGGTATTTTTTAAAATTTCAATTAAAATTCGAAAACAGGGAATTTCAAGGGATATTTTAATCGGGGTGCATCGATGTTGCTTAAAAAATGCTATGCATTCTCTATATGCATTTAGTCATTAGATTTACATTGAGTTTAATTCATTGGGATTTAATGATTTTGGAAAAAATCGATGGTATTCAAAATTATGTGTGTTATTGAATTATTTTGAATGAATGAAAATTTCACGCATTAGCCACATATACACATATACACACAATAGAATCAATGATGAATTGAAAAGATAACACGATCAAGAATATTTCATTTCCAGTGTCGCCTGGATGTCATCGAAAAAAGTCATTTTAAGGTTACATTTCATCTAATCAAATCGCACAAACGAACGGGGAGGAAAATCAGCAACACAATCATGCAAATGCCAGTTGAATTGCACACCTTTATGAAGTTGTCACTGATTTTTGTGCTCCGAAAAAGGCGCCCAAGTATGGCTAGGACCCAATTTGACACCATTGCGGACACAAAACACGGAGAATTTGCACGTGAAAATTCACATGAGTCGAGATTTTTGCAAAAGAAAATAAATCGGTCACCAGGAACAACGACGTCAAACACTAGATTGTCTAATAGGTGGGCTGTCAGTTCAAGGAGTGCGTGTTGTTATGCAATCAACGTTTACTTTGAGTCGGCTGGAAAAAAAGAGAAAATTTTGACATTTGACCGAGACATTTGTATGGTCACGCCGATACAATCAAGTTTTCGGTCGACACATTTCTCTTTGATAAACTTTTTAGTCATAAATCCTGAGCCGCACAATATTCCGTCAAATTCGCAGATGGATAACAATGGCAAGAGATAGAATGAAATTCAACTTACGGCTGTCAACGAGCGTTGACCCAACTTTTTCAAACAATTTGCAAACATTGTTAAGCGATTGTGTATGCTGATTGCACCGAGAATTGCACGAATTTCAAAAAAGAGCACAAATCAAACTGACTGATCGAATATTGGCCTCGTTATATCAACGAGACTATTATAAGGCTATCAATACGAACGCTCGCTCGACGACTACAACGAACATGCCATGCATTAGAATTGTATATTTCCATTTCAACACAGACAATTCTGTCAAATGCTTTTGACGTTTCAACTTTCTTACGTAGTGTCAAGTTTGACATTGAAATAGCGCCGCTGCACGTCCCACTCCAGAAACATTATTTTCAAACCGAATTCGGCAAAATTGCACATTACATTGCATATATAGTTCGGATGGGAACTTCCGCAATTTGCTGAGGCAAAGTTGAACGTACAATGAACGTCTTACTCAATTCATCAAATCTAAATAATACAAAGTTGGAATATTACTTAGAATTCACTGTAGTTCTTCGGTCGTTTTTTCCATTCATTTGCATACGTCTTTGTAGCAATTCGAAGCTCAAATTCCAAACACATGACCAAAATCAAAACATTCTCGCTTATCGGCCAACATAATCAAAATTCCTAAATTATCGAATATCTGTTGAGTTCCGAAAAAAAAAATGTTTCACTCAAAACGATATGATATGAATTGCATGTGTATCTGTGTCATTTGCACGTCACCCACAAATACATATCCAAATCTATTACAATACACGCATGAGTCAAAGAGTCGACGAATCAATCGTATATGTACAGTGGATATAAATCAATGTGGATTCGACATCGCGAACCATGGCATTTATCAAGAAATAGCGAACCAAAAGCGAACATTGAATATAATGCGCAACGCGATTTTAACATGCAATACAATCGCAACATACACACACTGATATCTCCCCCAAACAATGCTATACATGTAAAAAGTATCTTTATTTTTACTGTTGCTTGTGTCATCACAGGCCATAAACATGCGTACGTTCTTGTTTTGATTCTGGTTTTTCGGTGTGTATGTGCCATTGGGTGATATGCAAAAGAAAACAACAACAATAGATCCACCGACACATGAATAAATTGATATTTCAAGCGAACTAACACACAAACAGTGAGAGATAAAACACACGAACACACAGAGATAGAAATCGTATCGAATGATAAAACCAACAGTAGTGCATTCGGTAGCCTAGTTCTTGATTATAAGCGCGAAAAATAGACATTGAAAAAGTCTGTATGTGAAGAATTGGAAGAAAAAGGCCAGTTGGAGTGTTGTTAAATTTTTTTTCGGCTACATTTTCAAGCCTGATAAATACATTCGTGCAAGAATAAACACAAAACAGGCAAGAAATTTTTGGAAAATATTTACTATTTCTTTCTTTTTCAAAGCAAAAACATGTCATGTTTTTTTGAAGAAGGTGGATTGTGATTGAACTTGAAGTGATTTCCGGGAATCGAACCTAGACTCCCCTATAAAACGGTTGCAAGTGATCAATACACAGCATTTCGCATCAAGTGTCGAATGAATGAAAAATGCCTGTTAATTCGAAAGAAAAGCGAAAATTTATTCCAAATTTCTATATCATTTGCTAGTTTGTTAGTTAATTACAAGCAGTCAGTTTGTTATTATCATTCACAAAAATGTGCAGATGCAACCAAATGATGACTTCAAATGTGCAAATATTTGGTCACAATTACGTCAAACGTTTGCGTCGTTCAACAATTGAAATCGGGTTTAAATTCCATCGATTTTTGTTACTCAACAACTGCTATCCAGAGAGTGACTTTTCTTTGGCTTCATCTACCATATAGACAAAAGAAATATTAATTTTCTTATTTGATATTGAATTACTCTAGGAATTACTGCGGTGCCAGCAAATACAGATGGGTGAAATGCTGGTCAACGCTTTACTTTGGAGATGATGACGACACACAATCTATTCAAGATTGAAGACAAAAATCACACTGTGTTTGTGGCTTTGGTGGGCTCTTCAATGCTACATTTAATCATCTTCACACTGCTAGAGAGTGAGTGTGTGAGTCAGACAGGCGACGGAGAACTTATTATTAGCTCCGATGCATATTTTTAAACGCTTCAAGTCAATAAGCAAGCAAACAAAATAAATTTTCAGTCGTTTTGTGCGATTGGAATTCTCATAAATTAAATTGTTTAAAGGTGATATACACTACATGTTTATAGACCATTTGCAATTGCCACCTGAATATTACGTGCGTACGCGCCAATTTGATGCAATAATAATTTTAATGATAAATATTGACTCGTGATTAGATGTGATAATAGTGAGTGTCATATAGACAGAACGTGAGCTAAACAACTTGAAGCGTTATTCTCAAAATTATTTTTAAACATTTTGAAATGTTGCTTCAAATTTGCATATAAATCCATATTCGAAAAATTGTCTTACCAAGCGATTTTCAATGATTTCTACCAACAAAAGATCGCTTAAAATAGTGGTCATGGCATGTGGTTAATGCGTAAAAGGTTCCATGTGTTGGGCAATGACAGCGTTCATTTCTCAACTTATATGTATGAATTGGAATTTCGTTGTATCTTCATTAATTCATTCTATTCTCTTTTGTTTTTTACCGCTGTTCTGTGTCGATCAGCATTGTTGCTGTTTAAAGTGCGACATTGTTTCGCTCTAGTCCACTTGCATGCGTCGCGAATGATGATCACATTTGGGAAAAGGTGTGGTTGCGATGATTTCAAATCGTTTACCTATTTCATTTTCAAGACCCATGAACAACATTTGCATGTGTTTGCTAAACGAACGATCGTGTATGTAATTGTAAAAAAAAAAATCTTTGACTGTTGCATCGGAATTACTTCAAATCACACACAAATAACACGAAGACAAGACAAATCGAAAAACCTTCGACCTTTTCGAAGTGCTTTCTATTTATTTGTATTGATATCGAAAAGAAACGCTTTGATATTGCTCCTATATAATTATGTGTATCTTTTCATATTTAATTCTTTCTATTTCATGCAGCTGTTGACTTCTTTAGTTGACTT
Organism: Obolodiplosis robiniae; assembly: GCA_028476595.1. Taxonomy (NCBI): domain Eukaryota; kingdom Metazoa; phylum Arthropoda; class Insecta; order Diptera; family Cecidomyiidae; genus Obolodiplosis; species Obolodiplosis robiniae. The sequence continues at coordinate 32,375,363 of CM052017.1, forward strand.
ACTTTCGTGTATTCGCTTACGTGTTTTACAAAGTAAACAAAAATGAAGTACGACTTGACTGTATTCCAAGAACCGCGTGGGGTCATGCGAATATTCCAATTTGTAAGTATAATTTGTGACCAAGTTTCAGTGGCGCCTTAATTGATGAAAAAATTCTGAATTGCATACTGGATTGCGACACTTCGAAACTGACCTGTGAATGAATTGGGAGTCACAGTGTCGGAGTTTTTACGATCGTTTCATTTTGATTTGCAATTTGAATTTCATTTCATCAAATCTAATTGGATCTATCATAATGCTGAAGATTTACTCTTAGTAAATTAATCGTCTGGAATCTAAATTGCTTTAAAAGTCATTAATTTTCCTCATCTTGATGGCAGATATTCGCGATATGTGCCCTTTACACAACGGTTAATTTTGATGTGACAGTCACGGTAGTAGATAAAAAGTTCACAATTGATTATCCATTCTACATTGGCGAAAAACTATGCAACAATACCGATAAGAGCCCTCCGCGATTGTCAGCTGATGTATCGAGTGATGCTCAATTTTTCGTTGCAACCAGTGTCTTATCGATTCTATACACCATATTTATTGGAGCTGTATACGCTATCATCGACGAGATTTATACGTCAAAGCCTGAAGTTCCGCTGGCAGTGAGTTAATTAGCAGACAATAACTGTTGATCATTAATTTTGTTCGTAGAATTGTTTTAACCAATTTGTTATGAATATTATTGGATTTGTAGGATTTCATGTTGACCGCAATATTGGCAATATTTTGGTTGTCGGGATCAGCTGCCTGGTCGAGTGGTGCTAGCGCATTGAAGCTTATCACTGATCCGCAAGAGATTTCATCGCACTGCAATAACATTGCTGTTACCACCACTAGTTTCTCGCGCCTCAATATTTCTCTGCTGTTCGGGTACTTGAACTTCTTTTTGTGGGCGTCTGATCTCTGGTTCTTGTATAAAGAGACTCATTGGTTCAAGGAGCGTCAGCAGATCAATGGCGTCGATGCTGGTGGTAGTAATATGAATGCGCCCAACATCTAAACAGCTGTTTGGCTGAAATTGGAGGAACGTACAAGGTAAGCAGCCACGCGCACCACACCACAGTACCACCAAAACAATCTAAACCCACAAATATCACAACAATCATAAGCAGAAACAAATATTTATCAACATTGAGCACTCAGCGAAGGGGTAAATCAAAATAATTGCTGCTATCAGCGGCATTTTCAGCAATCAAAATCATCACCATCGCATCCGATTGAACAAAGATCACACTCGGGTGAAATTCATATCAAAAACATATACAAAAAAGAAAACAAAACAAATATCAAATTTTAATTGAATTCTAACAATGTTGAAATGCTAATTATGTATTATAGGTAGCAGATGAATGTGTTTATCTAGTGAAAATTTAACGAACAAAACTAAAGTCTAGGTTTATATGTGTGCTGCGCGTACAAGTGCATATCATTAAAATGAGTACGAACAAAATGAAGTTAGGAACAATAACCATGCTTACAAATGGATGGAAAATAGTCATTTTAAATTACCTGAATGTTTTTCGTTCTTCTAACTCCCGGTGGGGAGATCTCCATTTGGCCATTTCTTGAATGAACTGTATAACTTTGGGTTGTATTCAGTGAGCAATATAAAGAAACTATTATATTTATTTGTTTGGTTTTGCTTTTCGTTTTGTCGTCAATATAAGTGACAAGTGTAAACTTGACACTGAAAGTACATTGACTCATTTCAATCAATTAGAAAATTTAAAAAACAATCATTCGCCATTGTGCATGGCATATTCTGTTTTTTTAAAATCATTTTTTCGGTCATTTATCTTATGTCAATCGTTGTAAATATAATGCACCTTCTATTCGATCATTTATTGATCAAGACAACGCATGAATATAAACATGTTTTTATGGATATTTCGTTGGACAATTTGCGCACGGAATTTCAATTGCAAATTTTATTTTGAAAAATGTTGCAAACAAATGCTTAAAAATGCGATCTTCATTTGCTTTCATTCAAACAGATTCTTACAACAACAGTTTTTGTGTCGAATTTTTTGTGCAAAAACTGTTCGACTATCAATATCAAAACACTTCAACCTGAAGCCCACCAGCTAAAATTTTACGCATTTATCAAATAAATTCGAGACGCCGACATTTTCACAGTATCAAATTATCAGCTTCCGGAATTATTCAAAGATTTTCATAAAAGAGAGCAATGTTAAATAGCAACAAACAACCTTAGCGGAGTACAATGATGCGCGTTTCTTACGCCTAGAAGTTAAACAGTTTAAATGAATACAGCAACAATCAAACATTCGAGTGAAAGCCAATAATGTAGTACCTTTCGCAAAAGCAACCACATAAACGCTCCTAATGAACATGAATTATGAAAACTAACGAAAAAATTATGTACATTAATGAAATAAAGAAATACAAATTGGACGAAGGTCTTTCGTGTGCGTGCAATGTCAGCAACTTCATTTTAAGTGTGACACTCACAATACAGGAAGAGCATTTGCTCGAATGTTCGGTCACTCCAACTCTTCTATGTACCTAATTTGTAAAGAAAAATCAATTTCTCTTTTGAACCTCAAATACACATAATGCGATAATTTCCCACTCCACGATGCTCCACCGAAATCACTTGAAAATCACTCCCTGGGCCAAACAACCAAACAATACTATCAAGTTTTCCATGATGTAACAAATTTTGTTGAACATTTTCAAATTGTTTTTCTTCTAGGCATATATTTTTGTGGTGTATTGAAGAGGATCTAAGCAATTAGTTTAAGAAAATGTATTACTTTAGGAGAAGAGTGGAAAAATAATTACACTGAAATTAGGAAATAATGTTAAATAAAGAGACCTCGAGAAATCAAACCAACAGACTCTTTCACCCTTGAAAATTTAACGACGACAAGCGTTATTTTTCAGACACATTTTTGGCCATTTAGGAAATTTCATTGAAAAAAATCATTATAATGCCATGCAAATTAAAATCAAATTGATTTAAATTAAATTTGAACATAGTTTTTTTCATGCGTTTTATTATCCAATTGATTATGCATTTTTCTTAATATTTAATTAATCAATTTCTTAATATTTGATGTGGAAGAAAAATTATATTAATTATTGCACAAAAAATATGCATTGGAATTTCTTAATCCTTTTTCAAAATGTCATTCATAGAGAAAAAGAGATTTATGTATAAAATTATATTTGAATTCCAATTACTTCAACAGAACTAAATTGCTTTGACAAATTTCATAAAATAAATAAGTTCAAAATGAAGTTCAAATCACTGAGATTCATTGTCAAAGGCAAAATTCGATTTGCAAAAATAGCACTTTGACGGCAAATACTATTCCATTTCAATATCAACAATTCATGAAAACATTTTGAATGTTCGAGAGTGTTTTGTGCGTAATTTATTTATTTTTCGAAGACAATTTGACTAGGTAAGTTTGTGGTCATTTTCTTAACATTTGAAACGAATGGGCCAAATGAATTTCAAACCAAATTGTCAGAAAAAAAAAAAAAACTTACCAGTTTTGATTTTATTTCGACGGAATTTTCGTTGTCACCCAACAGTTCTTCTGAAATAGTCTCCCAACTTGAGACATTACAAAATTAAAATACAAGCCGCCATGATTTGCGTGAGATTTTTGTGTCTTTTTTATTTGTGTTTTTAGAATTTACTTTTAATGCTATAACTTAATAAATATACTTTGGTTTTCTCTAAAATAAATAAATTGTAATTATGAAAATAGATCCTATCCAGATGTAAAAAGGAAATAAACGGTCGATCCGTGTGATTCGGTTCCCTATTTGACTTAACGATCATTTGCAAAATATACTTAGTATCCATAATATGAATGGCTCAACAATGTTTTGTCTTCTTATTCTTCACTTTTTCTTTATCGCTTTAAATATGATTTTCTTTCGCACATTGTGTGTATGTTATTGTGAATTTCAATGAGAGTGGGATTGCGGTCACGGGTGGTGAAAGATGTTGGATAAAAATTCAAGGTGGACAGCAAAGCATGCAAAACACGCACACATACATGGTTTGCATAGAACTGTGTTGAATTGTCCGAATTATCCAGCTCTACACAAAACATTTATGTTGGCATTTCGTCCTGGCCTTGGTGGACACCGAAACGAATTGCACTAATCGAATCGAGGCATACACTACATATAGAAAGATCGAACGCGTTGCACATTTCCTGCCTCGATGTAAGGCCCGCCTGATAAAATGTTGTCTCAGTCTTTGTGCACCCTGAAAATATGATTCATATATGGCAAACCAATGTTCGCGTTTGCGGTTCTCCCGATGAAATGCGCGTTCATCTAGAGTTCAATAAGTAACATGCACAATTAATTGTTGTGAGAATTTGTAAGTATTGAAACCTGAATATTGGATAAATTCTATACATTTAAAAAATCGAACAACATTTGAAATTTTTTGCATTTCTGCATATGTTAAAAACTGTTCGGATGCCATCCGGACAGTTGAATATTGTAAAATTGCAAACTCAGTTAAGTCATCGCTACACCAGAGATTCGAACGAGCTAATTGATAGAGAAATAAATTAATATATAGAATAGCATAAAAATTGCAATAAATTGCCTTAATAATGTATTTTTTCGCATTTGGTTTTTTTTTTTTTTTTGTTTTCTCCTTGTTTTAAATTATTTTGTTGTTTTGCTTTGTTTTGTTCGATCATCTCATACAAATAGATTGTTTGCTGAAAATCTATGTATAATCTGTTATGAAAATATTTCTCTATTCTCTGTTTGCTTTTCTCTCTGTCTTACATCAAGTACATGTTTTATATTCGTAATAGAGTTTAACGTAGCTTTATAATAGTAATAAAATTAGCTCTTAATAAAATTGGTTTCCGAACGATGCGTTTGTAAATGATTAATAGTTAGTTATTTTTTGTTTGTTGTATGTGTATTGTTCTGATACCCTCTTTCAATAAATGTTTTACGTGCTTCTTGTAAAGGCAACGCGAAAGTTTTAAGTCTTTCTGATGGAGCTTGGCGATAAATCAGGTTCAGATAGATTATCTCTTTCATTTGTTTTTACCCTTTATTGATAAAATATAAAAAAAAAAAAATCTTTTGAAAATAGTCTCTTGAGTCGGTTTTCTCATAAATATTTCCATGAAATGAAGGATGCGTTTATGTTTAGATGTTTTGTGTGTGGATTGATTCGATTCTTATACCGCATCCATTCATTTTGCTACCTAATTGTTTACCTCCGTAATATCCGATTGGATTGCCAATAATTAATTAAAGTAAATAAATTACATTGTCATTAGAAATAGGTCCATTAAAGCTAAGTTCATAAGTTAGGATAATGTGTGTGTTATGAGCACGATCTTTTCTTTCTGATTTTTTTGTGTCTTACTTTTACGGTTTGTCTCCTTTTTTTTATTTTCTTTAATCTTTTTATTCTCATAGTTTCTCTTCTGAATGCTCAACTCAATTCCTTATGCGTATTTGTGTTTAGACATATTTAGAAGCTTCCTCTCTCTCTCTCTTTCTCTCTCTCTCTCTTTATATATGCTAACTATGTTCCCATAATTTTGTACTTTTTCTTCTAAAATTTCGAGAAAAACCAATAATGCAAAAAAAGAATTCAATATTAATGATTTTGAACATTTTACTTTCAACGTCTCTACAAAACAACATTTCGACTAAAAGAGCAATTCAATGACAAATTAAACTGAGATAATTCGAAAGTAAGATCGATCAAGTATTTTACCATCGAATAGAAATCGCTCGATTGTTTTGTTTTCTATGACTCTCACGATTGAATGGAGATTTCAATTTGATGGTAAACTACTTGCATAGACATTCTGTTGGGCATTCAAAAATTAAAACGAAAACAAAAATGATCATATAAAAAGATCCGGTGGAAAATCCTAAATTTGCTGTTTTTTTTAATAGAATAGACTCGTTTTCTACACCTTGTTCGTTCTATTTCTCTACGACAAACTACTTTAGAATACACAAATGTTTCGGATATCATTGAAGTCTTGCCTCTTGTAATGCTGCTCCGCCGGCACCTTGATATGGCGATAGACCGTGGATTCCGTTGGCCGCTGCTACTGCAGCCATTCCAGCCGATTGCGGTAATGTGGTGTACGTGTATGGTGTCATATAGTTTGCAGCAGCACCTAAAAGCACACACAAAACAAATTAGGTCATTGTTGAATTAGTGCCAAAAATTATGTTGGCCAAAATAGACTATTTTGAATATGATTAAGCGCCGGAGTGGCGACGAATTAAAATGAAAATCACTACATTAATTCAAAAAGGAACATACCTGCAGCGGCAGCGGCAGCGGCGCTCGAGTAAGGATATGCTTCATAGCCGGCATATTGTCCTGGATATGGAGCAGCAGCTGCTGCAACTGCGTTCTGCTTGAAATCGCGATTGAACAATGTAAAACATGAATAAATTGGAAAAAAAACACATTTGGACAGGGTATTTTTTGATTTTAAATTGAATTCGACTCAAAGCCGCAGCAGAATGCATCAAAGCACTTACTTGGTACTCGTAGAATTGATTCGTGGCAGCAGCGATAGCGGCAGCATGAGAGAGTTGTGTCGCTTGGATCGGTACCAAGCCGGCTGCTGATGCCGTTGTGGCTGCCCCTAGATACGGAGATCCATAGACGTACGATTGTGGTACACTAAAGCAAAGAAAATGATCGAGAAGAGAAAACACATTCAATTTGAATAAAGTGGTGCATAAAATGATCAATCCGCTTTTTAGTGGTAGCAAAATAAACTCAGAAAAAAAAGAAAACGCCAAAAAAATCAAGAGAAAAAAAACACATTTCTTGGTTCGTCAATTTAAAATGAAAATTCTTGTTTCAAACGGCACACTCATTTATTTGTATGTGCATCAACAATTATATAGAATTTACTTGGCCCCATCGAATGAATTCTCAATGCAGATTGACGAACAAGATCAAAGATCAAATTTCGCTTGAGTTTTTTTTCCTTCAGTCTTCATTTTTGTGGCAACACACTAAATATGTCTGTGTACAATCGAACTTTCTGTTTATTTTTTTGTCATAATTGTGCCTGTTGCCAAAATGTTTCAAAATCAACCGAATCAAAATTCAAACAAGAAAAAACGTTCGTGCATTTATTGCCACAAAAATGAATCGCTGCCATTTGGTCGTATTTTCCGCTTTTTTTTTTAAAATGGAAATCAAACTTGAAACCAGGAAAACCAGATTGTGAGTGCTTCAAAAAAAGTTCAAATCAAATCGAGTTGTTTTTTTTTTATATATATAAATGTAAAGAAGAAAAAAACTGTAACTCAACGTATTAAAAACATGAATCAAAATAAACGAAATGATAAAAATAAGAAATAAATTAAAACGAAATGCTTCAAATACACAGAAAATGAAAACATCTTCACAATTAAAACGATTAATTTATTTCAACGAAACACAACAAAATTATGAAGAGAAAGAGAAAAATCGTCATGTTTTGTCATTTTCGTATTGCAGATTAATATATCAACAATCTATTTGTTGCACATGAAGTTCATAGTCTTTATGGTTTTATTACCCTCCTCCCCTTTACTTGAAAGGGTTCACTGATCTGATCGATAGATCAAATGAACAAAGTTTGAATTTTTCTTGTGGAAGAAAAATGTCCGTTGCATTCAAGGATTCCAGTATTTTCACCGACGAGCGCGCAATTGGATGCTTTGTCATCCAATTAATGTGAGTGGCTATTTTAGAAAAGCGATGAGCTCTTGCATCTACTATTTTACTAATTACAATGTCCTATGCGGATTACAAGCTATGAGATCTTTTAGCGCGAGACGCTTATTCGTAAACTCGAATGAAACGCCATTAACTCGAATTTGTGTATATGAGTGGAAAATCGACCGAAACAATTGCGTTGTATCGTTTTTTCCCGTGTTTTGCGTGTCATTCCAAAGCATGCATACAAACAATTTCGATCGAAATTGAGTAACGAAGCATGAAAAAAACAAAATGAATGACAAAACTTGGCTCTGTGCAACAAAATGCAGAGTTCAAAAACTACGAAGTTTTCGAATGCTGTGCCTAAAAGCTGGCTGTAACGCTCATGAATTCAATTTCGTGATAATTTGTTGAAATGGTTAAAATTTGTCATTTCGGATTTGTGTGTGTATGTGTGAAAGAGAGAGAAAGGGATAGATTAATGTTGAATCGTCATGCCGCACGGGCTGCAATCACTTAAGCTGACGACATTTCACGTATGACTAAATTCTAAAAATACTTGCGCGCGCACAATCGCAGATGTAAAATGTTTCAAACTGTCTCAGTCTCTCTGCCTTGCAGCGTATTTTATGTGAGAATTATCGATGTGTCGCATGATACGAAAGTTTTATGCTACAAAATAGAGTCGATTTGGTTTCGTTTTAAATCGAAAAGGTTCTCTTTCGAGTTGAATCCTTGCAAGAGATGTGTTTTTTTTATCTTGCAATCGATCGGCAAATGAAATTGAACCAAAGCTTTTGTCATTTCGAGACCTGTCGTTTAGCGGTTCGTTGATGTGCCTGGCTCACATTGGCCATAGGCTTGAAGTGATCATTTACATTGGAGCTCCGAACGAAATGCGCACTATTTTAAGAAATGTTGTCCGTGTTCCAATCCCAATAGAGCGCATTTGTATGTATGCATCAGCTTTGATGTTCATTATGACAGAAAGCGCACGGAATTTGATTTGCCATCATAATCGTGGCGATTTATTTGCTTGAGCTCTCAATACCCATGACATGTTTACTTCATTTGTTAAAATGTCTGTCAGAAAATTGGCTTGAGCCGAATTGTCGACCGATAATTGCAGATAATCTTCGTTGCGGTTGACTGGGAACAAGATGATGATTAACATGATACGGAAAGCAAATGAACAAAGTCAATCAAATGAAAATAAAAGTCAAGGCAAATGAAAGGATCGTCTGGCAATTGGGTTAGGCTCCAAGGAAATTCTTTACATTCCTATTGGAGATTTCAAGAAAATTATGGACTCAACGAAGATTTCAAGGAAGGAAACTACACGCAATTTGGCTTTATGATGGTCCAAACACACAATTTGTCGAGTCCGGTCAGAATGGCTGAAATAATATGTGTTTTTGTTCGTTTATTGTTGTTTAACGTGATTAACATTGGTGCTAATGACAATGACGGGACGGATATGGTTCTAACATTTATTCTGGAGATGAATAAAGCGTACCGCGGCAAATAGGCGTGGGGTAACGAACACACGATTCCGAAAATATCACATGTAAATAATTAAATATTTATACGTTGTTGTCCATTGTGTCTTTGTTCATCAGACAGCTACCGTGCGCGTCGATTGCCGAATAATTATTAATTTGTACACACATTGTACATGAATTCAGCGAAAATAAACATTTCGACCGAATGGTAAAACCAAACGAAACGAACGACAGCAAAATTTAGTAACAATGCATAAGGCAAATAAACGAAAAAAAAGGAACGAAGGAATTTTAGCGGGTGTCTCTAATGAAGTCATGAGCATTTGGTTGTCTTTCACTAGCTTCGTTGTATTATTGAAATGGAAATGAAAATACGAGAGAGAAAGCATGAGCAAACGACACACATATAGTTTAAATTAACTATTCGAATAAAAATAAATCGGTTAACGGCGATGCACATGTCACCCTTAATGGTTATTCGCAGTCAAAATGACATGAAAACCAAAAAAAGACAGGGAGAAAAGAATTCTGAAGTAAAAAGCAAACAAACATTGAAACCTTGCTCGATCGTGGACATCAATTATTAATAACCACCACTAACTGTAACCGTATGACAACCGTCAGCCAATAAAGTATGCATTATATAGAAATATTTGAGAGAGACAGTGCGCGCGAACGCTGTGAAACGTACGTCTTTTTAATACCATTTTGAAGCGGCCATGAGTGAACGGTGCACGTGATTTGGCACAATATCGACGAGACAATTTCGATGCATGTTCATTGCCTGAAATCACAGTTTTTCATTTGTTTTATTGTGATTGCCGTTGCTTATTTTTATGCATTTGCGTGAGCACAAGAAGAATTTTCACTAAATAAACTAGCTCTAGAATCTAGTGACTAGATCTGGCCTTTCGTTTGCCGCTTAGCTGATTTCGATGATTGATAGACGCATTAATATTGTTCGTTACCCCAAAATGGCATCAATCAAAAGCCAACCACAATATTTTGATATAGAGCAAAGATAAATTAATAAATAAATATGTTACATCAAATGTGCTGTTGATAAACCATACACACACACACACACACACAGATGTCACGGTGAACGCGAGAGCGGGCACACATACTCAGCTAATGATGCCTTACTAATTTGATTCGTCGAAATGTCCACATAATTATTTCGATCTAAACAAATTACGATACAAGTTCGGCGTTTCGAACGTACCGAAAGACACACTCGGTTCGTTGTCATTTTCATTAGACCAATCAGCACAATAACACCTCCAATATTTGTACTTGATTCGCGCTACAACTTTCCATAACACGTCATGCCACTGGCAATCGAGTCGCTTCATACGTTATGCACGTAAGATTTTCTTCATACTTTCGATCGGTGATTGTGTGTGCATGAGATGAGAAAATGATACGGGAAAAAACAACCGTGACATGCATATAACCATTGCATGATACTAATCGTTTGAGCGCACTTTCATTGCGCCCATAATGGATCATTGGATTCTATTTTCTAATATTCGCCCAGCTTTTATAGTCCAACATACATTTCGCGTGACAGTCCGAGTGACACCGCTTTAAATTTCACGCTCAATGCTTCGGTTATTCATAACCTTGACAAACTCATGGAGTCTAAGCCATAAAAAAAAAACTTTGGCGTAAGCCATTCAAACGATAATTGTATGGCCAGAAGTTCATAGGAGGGGGTTGGTTTTGCATAGACGAGCAATATTATACACATTTGAATGGTTAATCAAATAAGCCAGTTATATTATGGACAATTTGGCTATGGGAACAATGAATAATTCCATGAAAAGCGCCAACTTGTTCACTTCAATCCATTTAGGATGGGGTGGGGTTGTGTTCTATATCGATGGCGAATACATTCATCAGAGAATTTTCTGATTTTTCTTTTAAAGTAGAAGATCTCAACGAGTAATTCATTTTCAACGAATTGCTTGTCAACTGATATTGAACTCCATAAGAAATAGTTTTTTTTGTTGTTGTTTAATATTTTGCACACATTGCACACATTAATGATGTGGAATAATTTTAGATTAAATATAGCAACAAATAAAAAACGAACACAAAGAATCCAAAACAACACGTTATGGAACATTCATTTGATGTTGGACAAAAACAAATTCCAAAGATTTCATATTTCATATAGATCACGCACAGCAAAAAACAAAAACGAATAGTTAAAACTATACCAATGGCATCACACCAAACGAAATTGTCATTGCATATTTATGATTTATTTGTCTCTTGTTTTCAATCTCCTGGTAAATATAAAACAACACAAGGAACAAGAAAGAGAACACGTCAAATTGCAAATTAAAATTGAACTCGTTTGTGACAGAAAAACCACACCAAACTTAGTCTCAATTCGTTCATATTTTTTTATTTTTTCAGAAAGCAAATTGACACAGAGAAAACGGCACTCAAAATCAACACGACTAAGAAAATTCAATGCGATCTTCTCGAATTGCTTTAGTTTTTTTATTTCATTTCCAAACCATTTACATTTTTGTATTTGTGTGTGCCAATCGTTGGAATGCGCTTTAAATTTGGTTGGAACATTGAATTAAGAAGAAATGACATGAACTGAAACGAAATACACCAAAAAATCAAACCAATTAATGAAGTGTTTGTTGTTTTTAAATGTGCAAGATTTCGTTGATTGTTACCAATTCGAAGATCTTGATCGCAAATCACAAAGTGTTGCACGCACCAATTGAAAAATCATGAATACAAAATTATCGCATTGGTGAATAAAATTTCTAAAAAATCCATTATTTTTCAATTGAATTGAGTTGACGATTTGACGCTTTGAATTAGTTCTAAAAAGATGCACACAGTTGAATACAAACGGACATCAAATTGATTTGGAAATTATTTTAGAATAAATTGTATGTTGTTAAGACAGAACAACCAAAACAATACCAGAAAATCAAAGAAAATAGAGAATGAAAAACAAAAATAACAAAAAGAAGTTGATTTGTGATCAGATTTCAGATGATTCAATTGACAATGTGAAATTCGAAATAAAATCAACCGCAACCAAATCACAAATTCTCTGCCGACTAATTTCAATTTTATATCAAAAAACGACAAATTGTGCTCGAGAAAAACAGTTTTTATCTCACAAATCAAACAGGAAATTAAAAAAAAAAAACGAAAGATAAATTAAAAAAAATCAAAACAAAAATCAAACAGAATTACGTGTCAAGAGTTGTTCGTACATAAAAGTTCGCATGGTGTGTCATATGCTTGGATTTCGATATTTAGCGACCGCCGTTTCATTCGAAAAGTCATAGCCTTTTTTATAGCATTTTGCATAGAGACAAATCGAACACTAGAGCGTGCGCGCTTCTCCTCAAGAAAACCCGCAAGTTCGAAGGATTTTATCTCTACTTCGAATGAAAAGCCGCATTTTCTGTCTTCATTAAACGCAATAAATGGGACTCACGCGAATTCCGCCCCACATTTTATTCAACACCAATTCAAACAATTTTTTTTTTTTACTTTAATGCAGTTTCATTGTCTGAAATTACAACAAACAAAATATAGTCAATTCAAAATGATCATGGCGAGTTCGAAAGATTTCTTCATCTCCATTTTTCGTTCGGATATATCGAATAAATGATTGAGTCTAAATACACGTGTTCGTAGGAACAAATTGGCAGCAGAAAGCACCACATTTTCGGAGGTTTTGTTTTGATTCGTACATTAAAATGATTTGGAAAATGACACATTTTCGGTGGGAATGATTAGAAGAGGATACTTTTGAGAGAGAACGTCAGATTTCATCCAAAAATGTGAAGGGAATGTTGTTATGATGGAAATGAAATGTTCATAAAAAAATGTGAATCATTTTTATAACAGCGGTTTTCACGTTACTTAAACATAATCACGTTTCAATCGAAATTTTATTTATTAATGGGTAAAAAGGGTAAAAAAAATCCATGATCTTAAGCCAACGATTGCAATCATCCAGGACTATATCAATTTGTGTATATTTCATCGTTAAAAGTACTCTTCCTCGTAATATTGCAATCGTTTGCCCAGGAGATGGAACCATCATTTGGGAAGCTTTTACGATACTAATTTTGACCGTAGCGAGGGAAACAATATCCAGTGGTCGGCTAAAATATCTGTTTTTTAATTACGTCGTAACTAATATTTATCCTGAATTTAGACAATACTTGGCTCAATTTGTGTACACGGTACATACTAGCTCAAACCAATCACAAACGCAGATTTTAGAGAATACACCATCCAAAAACAGTTTGATTTCGCTGCAACGATGGTGCTGACGCTCAATTCCTTTTGTTTTTGCCGTGTGATTTCGACCCTGAATTATTCAATATCACTCGAATGTCGCTTTTCCAAACTCTGTGTGTTGTTAATAATTATGGACATTTTGTGAATCGACTAGAAAACATTAGGAACCATTAGAGAACTAATGAAAATCACGTTAATTTAGTGTACATCCTATATAATTGATGTTCGTTGAGTGATATCGAAATGTATAAATAATAAATTAATGAATTTTATTGAAAAAACTTTCAGCGATCTGACTTTGGCCCAGTGATGTGAAAGTTCAAAATGACAGACTTCTCGTGAATGGAACGCATACTTTTGGTAAAAATATTTAAATTATTGTCGCCTCGGCGATATTAGGGGAATGTATGTTCAATGATTGGTTTTGTTCGTTAATTGAAATCGATATTTTTACTTGTTTTCTCAATTCCCTTCCATTAACGGTTATACTGTTAAAAAGCCATAGCAAAAATACGCGATCAATTCACGAGAGACGCCCGTTTTGGGTTTGAAATGTGTCCTGAAATTGAGTGAGTAGCCGCGGGCCACCTAATCTGATTTCAAATGCATACATTGCAGGAAGACTCATGCACGCACGCAAGCACACAAATTCTGATTGAACAAATGATTCGGCGGATTTTCGGTTTGGTTAAAATGGCATATTTCCGAAAGCCAATAGCAGAAGCCGTGTCGGCTGATTTCGAAAGACAGAAAACGAAGAAATGATCCGCACTATTTTGTGTGCCACTTGACTGAATCATTTTCATAACGTGGGAGTATCGAATACGAAATGTCGCTTCGTGTCAATTATCCAAAATATTTTTATAAATAAAACTTATTTATATCATGGGCTTTATGTTGCTTAACAGATGAAAAAAATATCAACATGAAAATTTTCGTGTACAAATCTTGCAAGCAAACTTACCCAAATTGATTCTGTAGCACGGGATATGCACCCGCGCCAATTCCGGCGGCCGATGCAGCAGCAAATGGAAAACCTTTAATATAGATAATAAATCAGTTTAATTTTTGAATTTTGATGAATTTATTAACACGAATAGGGTTTCGCATTGATTGAAATAATAAATGTTGGATGATTTTTCACATTGCGAGCACATTATTCGAAGATACCAATAATATTGATCATTTCATGTAATTATCCTCGAAATGTACTAAATATCTATCAACAAGAATATTTTTGTAAAGCATAAAATGGGACAATCAAATGTTTGTGTCCAAAATCAGTTGACTTTGGGTCCAATAAAAGTGACATTCAACAAAAATGCACACGCACAATAATCATCAGAGTGTAATATATATAATGAACAACAGCGAAATAAACACCGTGAATGAGGCCACTGACGAAAAAATCCACCGAATGATGCGTTCGAAGTGAATAAATGCGTAAAACATTCAGTGGATAATCATATTGGAAAAATGGAGCCAATTATATAAAAATGAAATAAACAATTCATAGCAAAGGTCGATATCAACGTAAAAAGATAACAACGAATTAGGTTTATCGTACGGATGTGCTCGCGCAATTCAATGATTCGTGAGCGCGCACAAAATTCAATTTCAAATTCAATCCATTAGAATGATAGCATTTTGAAACTATAATTTAAATTCAAGGAATAACATCCATTTGTTTCCTTGATAAACATCGAATTGGCAATTGTGCGTAGAACACGATCGATAAAATTCATTGGATTATCTCGCGCATCAGAATAGTGTTCACGACTCATGTAATTTCAATGCATTTATCTTGGTCATCATTTCGGCCGCATCGAATTTGATTAAATTTTATTTTTCGCGACGGTATCTGGTGATGACATCAATTTTCCATATAACACGACAAAGCCACCATTACTTTTTAGCCCCGCAATTGAAAACTCCAATCTTCTTTTTTATTAGGTAAACCAATTATTTTATTGTTTCATTTAGATTCACCTGATACACATAATGATTTTTGTTTGCCGCTGATCAACAATTCTGTTATATCGGAGCGCAGCGGAACAGGGAAAGAAGTGAGACAGACATACAAAGAGTGGATACTAAAGAGACTTCAATCACACACACACAATGGACAATAAGCACTCCAAAGATATGACTGACAAAGTTCGATGGAGAGAAAGAGTGCACGTAAATTTCCGACCGGAAACTAGTGCGGAAACGAAATAAATGGCTATAGTTGGTGCGTTTTACGCAAACATGAGTTCGGCTCGAAATAATGGGCCAGCAAATACAATGTGAAACCATATTCAAACACATCGTCCACGCTTACGCACACAAAATGGATTGATCAACCTGAAGTGAATTGGCTGCTGGCTGGCCCAGAGTGTATTCAGTGTGTTTATCATCCATGCCACTTTTATGGCTGCTAATTTGCAGTGATCCATGCAAATGCAGTTTAATTTGAATTTTCAACAGGTCCATGCATGGAATGCCAATCTGCCGATTTGTCGATTTTCATATCTGGAATCCCAATTAATTTGTTGAGCGGCGTTCATTCTCGCGAAATTCGAGTTTTCATTCGGTTGGCAGCATGTGTCGCTAGTTTCGTTACCGACCTTAAATCGAACAAATGGGATCGTACCGAAATGACGAATCTTTCATTCGAAATTGAGGGAGAGGAAGAGAGACAGAGAGATTGATTAACTAAACGTATTCATGAAAATCAGAGCGCATTCATCGGCCAATGATTGGAATTTTGGTTGAAAATTGTATTTGTGTCTTGGGTGACACGGTGTACGGCGACGATTTTCATAAAGAATTGAAATGTGAACTTGTCATCGGTTTGCACACACAACCGTTTCAAACATTGCGTAGGGTTTTTCTGTGGCTGTAATTTAAACGATCTATTTTTAAATAGCATTCGAAAATTATACGATAGAGAAGAATATCCATGTGTGTGAGTTGTGTGAGCGATCGCGCTTCAAATGGGCCATTATTTAGTTCGCCGTTCACAGAAATTAAAAAAAAAAACACCCAGAGACAAAATCGAAACACCAACAACACACAGCAGCAGCAGCAACAACAACCACGGCACCAAAAAAAGAAGATCGTTTTTCATTTAAGTTGATTTTGTAAAATCCGTTTTAACACAGGATATACACACGAGTCCCTATTGTTACGAGATATAACTGTTAAATTGACATGGTTTTCGGCGGTGACGATTCTTCTTTATTCGGCGTAGATCTGATTTCCACATACAGTAACAACGAGCATGCAGCACATTTTCAGGTCGAAAATGTGCTCTATCGCAACACACACATTCGCTCATGAATAAAAAAAAATGGTGATATTCGATTGCGTTGTGCTATTAGTGTCGAGCGGTGTTTTGTTTTTTCTATGTCGGCTGGCGTTCGTTCGGTGATGAAGTTGTTATTTTTGTCAACTCAATACTGAGTGCGAACGAGATACGTATTCTCAACTGGGGATTTCAGAAAAGCCATTCGGTAAAATGATCACTTGTGTTCATAAATCAAGCGAAGAAAGAAAATGTCGTACACACGCAAGCATTAAAATACATTTCGAAACGCGATCATTTTCGCTGGTTTTCTTCGTTGTTTGTTTTAAAACAACCCCCCTCCCCCCCTCACTTGCTCTCACTCAATTCGCATCCAAATAGCGACAGACACGAAGGAAGAAAACTCATGTTGAACATAAGGCCGAAAATATTGGATGCCATTAGATAACTACTAATGAGCATTTTTTTTTTTTTTTTTTTCATTCTAAAAAATAAAAAATCAAACTTTGTTTCATGAACACACATGCCGTACGGTGAACGCAAATCAGTCCTGCGACAGTGAACGAGGTTCGAGATAAAGAATTACGATCGCGAAGATATAGTACAAAAAACAATAACAACAACATCAACCCGAACAATTTTGACACTAAAAATAGTCGCATTTCCACACAGAGATTGTTTTATATTTTTAGCTTAATTTGTGTATGGTGACAGGGATTATGTAGATTTTTCGCTTGTGTCTCTGATGCGTTGTGAATTGATAAAATCTCACTCGCTTCCATTTTCGCTGTGTCTCACTATCTATCTCGTGTAATTTGAAATATTGCGTATAAATACGAAGATGCGCAAAAAACCACGTCTATTTGCTAGAATTTTGTTTTCTTTTCTACCATCGAACAGTGCTTTTGTTTCAACTATTTGTGAGATGCGGCAAATGAGCGCATACATTCGCTCTCGACAAATGCATGCATATCACAGCTCTGCTTTTTTTCTAAGCCACTTCGAATGATATTGGGACAAGTTTACAAGAAATTCGTTTGAATTTGTATTTATATAAACTTACCAGATGTAATATTACCACGTGGTTTCGCTCCTAATATTGCCAGATTCACATTTGCTTTACGTCCATCAATTATTGGATTTGGATCTTTACAAGCACGTTCAGCACTAGCCCGATTGCCCATTATCACCTGATTACAATATCGACAACGAATAGAATAACATTAGTTTGGCCGTGATCAATGCGATCGGAAATGGTTTTTGCCACCAGTTTGCAGATTTCAAAG
The DNA here is from genome assembly GCA_028476595.1 of Obolodiplosis robiniae. Taxonomy (NCBI): domain Eukaryota; kingdom Metazoa; phylum Arthropoda; class Insecta; order Diptera; family Cecidomyiidae; genus Obolodiplosis; species Obolodiplosis robiniae. The sequence continues at coordinate 32,393,507 of CM052017.1, forward strand.
CGGTCACTTACAAAGCCATAGCCTCTGCTTTTATTCGTTTGTCGGTCAGTGATCACAACAGCCTCTTCGATATCGCCATAAATTGAAAAATGTTCCCTAAGACTTTTATCGGTAGTGTGATATGGTAGACCGCCGACGAATAATTTTGTCCAAGTTGTGTCTTTCTGTTGGCTAGCAACGGAGGATGGTGTGGTTGGTGAAACAATGCCGCCTGTGCCCTGTGTCACTGACGCTAGGGCTGTACTAGCTGCAATTTCATACGAACACATTTTTGATATAGAATTTTCTTTCATTTGTTCAAGATCGTTCTAGTCTAGGTAAGCTCTTTGAATATGATTAGATAAAACAATTACCTGGTATAACACTATCGAAGGATGCACGTACGATGACGTTAGCAGCTAAAGCTGCATCTGTTTCTGTAGCTCCTGGCATCAACATGATTCAAATTGCTCCCGAAAATAATTTATTGACAATTTCTAAATTTTCGATAAATCAACACTTATTTTGTGCGTAACCGGTTTTTTCTTTTCTCCTTCCAATTTCAACACTCAGTACGTGAATTTGATTTATAAAATACACAAATAATTTTGTATCATTTCTATATAAAATTTCACATTCGCTAAGTAAGTACGCCGTACATGTATATTAACTGATTTAGGTCGATTCTATGGATGGCAACATTCAAATATCACAATTCTACTTCGCTCTTCGATTCTTTAAGTACAAAAAAGCAGCTATTTTCTTATGAAATTTGGTTCAATCGGCAATATATTCATTCCAGCGCCTGTAAAAGCAAAAAGGAAATCGGAGATTAGACGTGCTAAAATAACCCCACTCATTTTGGTCAGAAAATGGCCAAATCTATCGAAATGAATTCGAAATTTCCCTAAATCACTACGATTTCCGGTGATCACTCGGTAATTGGCATTGATTCAGTCTATCTTTGCTCAAGATCGATGAAAAGCAAATTCACCAACTTCAAATAATTGATACCTAAATTCAACGTTATCCTGTCATACGGAAAGAAATGGTCCATTTATCTTCATTATCAAATTAAATAATTGAATTGATGCGATGGTGCGAGGAAGAGCGATGTGAATTTCCGTTCAAAATAATCCGTTAGTTGGAATTTCTTCCTTGACGAAAGTCGTTGCTTTTTTCCTCAGTCTTAATTTAAATAAAAAAAAGGCCATTTTTTATGTTGCGCTCTGTTCAAAAAGCGTAGAAATCGCTCACAGGGGAAATATAGTTCACAGCTGTACGATCCTGTTCACATATTATTAATTTTTATTTTTTCGTGTCTCTGAATTCTCAAAAGTGTATGTGTGAGTGTGTGAATGTATATTTTGCATTCATATTGTATTCATTTTGCTGTATTTTTCAATGAAAATCAACATACACTAAACACACGCACACCACTGCATTCCCGATGCAAGCTGAAAAGGTTAATGACTTTATGTTCGGTCCGCACGGCTGCCTCTCGTACGAATATGCTATGCTGGATACACACAATGAGATTTATGGTTGTGTGTATTGGGCAAGGATCAGTGCGTTGTTTGTGGTGCGTGTATTCGAATGAATTAAGGCTGCATTTTCTATGAACTGAAAACACACGCAACGAGAAGCAGCCTCCGCGACTGCACACACTTCTCGCACTATATACGTTAGCAGCGATAGAGTAGTTGTTGTTGATGTTTATTTTTTTTTCAACCCCCTGTACCGTTTACTTTTCCTCTTTCTTGCTAGTTCAGCGTTGCTGTTGCTTTTGTTGTTATGTTTTTTTAGCGATTCAACGGTAAGCATAGCAGTAATAAGATTCGATAAACGCATGGTAACGCATTTTCATTTCATCTCGCTGGCATGCAGCATGCCCGAAGGAACATGAGCTCAGGGAGAAAGAAGATCATTTTATATGTTGTGCGCATTCTGGCTGTCGCCTCTACTCTAATGCTTACTTTTCATTGCATACTATGACCGCAGCTGCTTCGCTACTGCCACACACTCACTTTGCTGTATAATACCAATTGTCTATGCATTGAATCGTCCGTGCGAGGCATTTGTGAGTTTATCTGTTGAGTTGCTTTGTGTTTTCCCATTTGCACGTTTTTCGAAGGGATACTCGACCGAACACATGAACATGCACACACACACAGAGAGAGATAGAGAGAGAGAGAGAGAGAGAGAGATACACTGCCATATTCACTCAGCGCTAACTTTCGTAGGGGTTTATTGAAACTAATATTTTTTCATTTCGTTCAATTCGGACGGAAAGTAAGCATACATCCGACTGTAATTTTGTTTATTGTATTTTGAAATTGGGGTGACTGTGAAAATTGATCATGCAATATGTATGGTGGAGTGCAACGCGAAAGAGAGAGAGGGAGAGCAAGAGCGAACAAAAAAGTAAGAAAGAATGAGAGCCATATTGAATTCGAACCGAACCTCACATTCTTACGAACAATGCAACTACAACAAGATGCGTGCATTACTGTTCGAAAATCGGTATATCGCTTTGACAATATCGAAAAATGAGAGCTACACCGTTGAGTAGCAGCGTTTCATTGTCAATGCGCATACACACGTTCTACAGGCTGGCATTTTAAATATGAAAAAGTAGGAACATAAAAGAAAGAATATATGTTTTAACAAGGAATAGCAACAACAGAACGCGTTATTGGACGCCACATATATCCTTTCTCCAGATATCATATTCAAATACTTCCTGTCACACTGACATGGTGATTGAAATATTCAAAGTAACCAACCAGTAAAAAATATCGATTCCATGTAGGCGCAATTCGTATGCATTTTTCTTTCAGTTGTTTTGGAAAAAGTATCAGATTCATGCATCGGATTGATGTCATTTTAAATATATTTTTCTGAATAAATTTTGGTGGGTTTTCATTCGGACCAAAGGTGTCAACACGGAAAATCACTGGTGATTTCGTGAATGATTTCAACAATAATGAATAAGATCCCTCGAACACAAAACAAGCAATCGCTTTTGTGGTCACACAGATATTTCTCTCATTTGAAGCCATCAGTTGTCACGTCATAAATTTGTTGTGTGACACTAAAATATTCGATCGCTTTGAAGACTGTTATTTGATTTTGATCAGTTGAATATGCCATCATGCATGCATTTGGTTATTCATCGATATTATTATTTAATGTCATATAGTACACAGACTATTGAACTTTTTTGTATGTTTTGGCTATTCTCTCTCGCTCGTTTATTTTTCTTTCGTCTGTTTTTTTGTTTGCTTCCAAACAAAAGCGAAACAATCAAAGGTGAGTGTGTATGCTTATGCGTTTTTTCATTCATTCCCTTTCTCTCTATCTCTTGCTCTTCACTGCAAACATTTTGGATACATTGTTGCTGCTGCTCTTTCGTGCGCGTAGATCGGTTGTTGAAAATTCGATAAATTGTAAATTCATGAACAGAACGACTCTTCGCTCGAATGGCTCGTGCTTTGTTTTCAGTATAGAATTTTGTTGTGTTTCTGTTTTGTTGTTTTTTTTATTATTATTTTTTATTCATTCTCGAACGAGCGAAATCAACGACGATGATGATGATGAAAAAATGGGGGATGGGTAATATTCGATGCGTATAACAGTCGCTGTAACAATGTGCATGTGTGTCCATGGTGAATATAATTTTGCCATTGTCGAAAACTCTATACGCATGCATCATCGAAGCATCTCCTCATCCAGGGAGACATACATTAGAATCCATTAACCATTTTGTTGATGATTATTTTTCCCGTAAATATCACTCATGTGTATGTGATCTATTTGAAGCCGGATTTGAGCGTAATGCGCATCTATAGCATGCCATTTTTTTCTGTCTCTCAGTTTTCATTCTGTTTTTGGTTTTCAGTTTATTTGTCATATTGTGCTCTCGATAATGGCTGCTAGTTGCTCTGTTGCTGTTTGTCACATTTGCTACGTGTGTGTTTGTCGCTTGAGCTCAATTTGAATGATTTTAATTTACTCATTTTCAGCCACGGCGGAGCATCGATGCCAAGTAATTATATGTCAAATTCAGAGAATCCCGATCGTTTAACGTAACGCGCTGATTAATGGCACTCTATTAAAATTTTGCAGTAATTTTTAAATTCATTTATGATACAATTACATTTTGTTTTGTTTTCTAGGAAAAAAATGCACTCAAATTGGGTCTAGACCATGCAAAAAACGATTTGAGAGGGATGATTCATTGATTTTTGATAGAAATCGCTACAAAATTGAAGTGCGATGAAAAGTTATGGCAAATATTGAACATGTAATTGAATTATGTTTTCTTTGCCTGAATTGAGTTTTTAGCTTCAGCAGATCAACACGAAGCGTGAGATGATCTCACTGAGACCATCAAGTGATAAGAGAAACAAAGGAGGACGACGAAAATGTTCAGAAACGTTAAAAAAAGAGCTTTGGGAAAGGAACTATAATTTAGCAATGGATTGCGTCGTATCCATTCGAATGTGTGGTCTTCAAATAATCTATGAAAATGAGGGGGATTCAACTTGAATGTAACTATTTGTTACTGCCCCGCATTTACCAATATGCTGTGAATGTTTCATGAATATCTCGTGCAAATGCGTGCGAATTCGTGCACAAGCGAACTTAAAATATATGACAAATATTCAAAAGAAATTAACGAACATTTATGACCTATAATTATTATCTACAATTGTGGAAGTTTGTTGTTCAATAATAAATAAATATATAAAAATGGTAAATAAATTTAATTTCTGTTAGGTTTTAAAAGCGATAACTTTTTTGACAGCGATGTGTAATTCATGATATGCATGTATCACATAGATCACAGTGCCTGCGAATTCGTGCGCATTCCTGCCTTGTTTTTGTTATAGAGATGAAGTGAATGCGACACTTTGAGTGCGAACGAGTGATTATGAACGCGAATATGTCATTTAAAACACGAATTTTATGCAAATGCATTCGAAATATCCGAATGATCCATCATTTGCAAATAGTAAAAACCCCCTAGTGAAAATATTTTGCACAACATTGACCGCCAATTCACTGAATCATCGACGATGTGGTGTCTATTTCACAAAAGTTGCAAATTCAAAATGTGTGTTCGCGATGTAAATAATCTATTCATTAGTCAACGGATTTGAGAATATCAATAAGCACCAAATGTAATATAATGATTGATCACCCAAGCTGCTCTTTTCTCGCGTTTGAGATGTTTTAGCATGTGAAAATAATGTGTCACACCGATTTAGAATGCCATTCAGCGCAATAACAATACGGTCGATTTTTGTTGTTGCTTCGTATTCATTACGGTAATTAAACATAAACGTCATATTTTTCGTTGGTTTTTCACACAAAATAAATGTCGGCGAGCACCGGCCACGAAAAATCTTGTTTGTCGAACTGAATTGAAATATTTGACCAGATGTGTGCGGGCTGTCAACGGCTGAACGTTATTTCATGTGCGAGTTGCTTTCGCCAAACTAGTTTTATGTAGTTCTTTGTGTGTGCTCATTTTTCCTAGAAATTTGTGTTTCAACTATGATTAGCAATCAAAACGAAGAAAAAATGGTTAAACCATCACAAAATAAATTGCAGATTTCGAAACATGCTCCATCGCGGTCTACTAAATGTCAACACGCATTCGAGAAAAAAAAAAAAAAAAAAAAACAATGAAGCAAACAAAATGTACAAAATCATTTGAAATGTTATCAAATGTTAGTTTGAAAATGGGCTATGTCACCGTTTTTGCTTGCTTGGCCAACGGCAGCAGCAGCGCTGGTTCGAAATGGTATGCAGAAACGATGAATTTGTGCCGATTTCGGGATTTCACGGCGAAAGTGAAAGTGTCTAATTAGTGTGCAATATGCGTACAATGTGCCGTTAGTAAAACTTGGTTATCAAAATAAATGTTCGAGAATGACTTTCCACATTTTCGTCTATTCCCTTTCAATTTATTTGAATTAAAGAAATAGAATCGTTGATCAGTTTCTAAAAAATCGTATTCTCTCTCTCACGCGCACGCAAACATTTCTCCCTTTAAGCTGCTGCTTTCCTCGAGCTTCGAATTGTGTGTGTGCGTGTGTCTGTTCGTCTGTGTTTTTTTCTTTTGCAACGCGTTTACACTCAAATAATAAACACATTGGTGAAAGAATTAATGCGAAAGTGTTACCCCATTATCTTTTTGTTGTTTCTCATTTGCATTTGATTGCTATTATTCTGCTGCTCAATGTATCCTGTTTGTACATTACAGTTTCAACGGTACACTTTGCCTTGGCATGGCTCCTTTCTTATGCGCGCACACTGAACGAATGCGAACAAAAATCGTATCACTCGCATATATGACATTCGTCGATGCTCATGCCTCCATCCGATTCTGTGTGTCTTCATTGGCGAATGTGACGATGTTCGCCCCTTATTTCAGTTCAAATCAACCAATAGCTAACGTTGCGTTCGGCCATGCTGAATGAAATGCGATGTTCCATAAATATCGATTTAAAACGAAAAAAAATATGCACCATTCGGCTGAGTTCATATTCAGGATTTCATAAATTGTTGTATTTTATTACTTAATATTGTGCATGTGTCATCCTGGTTCGCATACATAGAACTCTGATTACGGCAGCCCTTTATCTATGTTAATGACGCTTTGCATTAAGTCATTATCATGAAATATATGAAATGCATCGGGTATGTATGCAAACGATGAATTGATGAAATCGATTTCCAGTCACACACTGCCCCATTACGATGAATTTACAATGATTTAGATTCGAAAGATTACGGCGCAAAGGAAAATACCACTTCCAAAAGGGCGCGTGACAATTCTGGGAGAATAATAGATTAGGAAGACACTCGTTGATTTTTCCGTGACTCTCTTCATACACTGCGATATAGCAAATACATTTAATTCGTGTGGTTGCGGCAAATAGTGGCTATCTCGTGCATATCATTACAAATACATGACAAATACAAAATCAAAGATCCGAAATTCGAGCAATTTTGTCAAAATCTCGAAGGATTTACAATGTATTAATAAAACGGCCTTGATTTTGCAGTTGAACCAGGAAAAGAGCGAAAATTTTCAAATGTATGAAATTATAGGCCATTCAAGTTCGCGAGATCGACTAAAAACAATGTGAAAATGATGTGTAATGTAAAATATCAAGAGAATTGAATGATAGTGACGTATATCTATGACGATTTCACGGTAATTGTATATCGAAGCATCGATCCAGTAACCGAATTGTTCGACTTATTTTTTGTTTTCATTTTCAGTTCAGATGGAGAGTTGAAATGTTCTAAAGAGAGACAACCCGAAATTACCATATCGAATGGAACGCATTAACCAGGCGAGCGACTGAACTCATATGTACTTTCTGCTGTCTTACGGCGAGGGGCCGAAATCGTTAAATGCTCTTTCATTCATGTGTACACCGTGTATTTAAATCCCAGGTGCAATATGTTGGCATGAGCACATAAACGAAATTAATGTGTTTTATTTGTTGTGAGCACGACACGCGAGCGGCCGCTGTACGCTTGGACACACTGTTTTTTTTTTTCTCTCTCGACAATTTCAATATCATTTCATGCATTCATTTCACTCATGTGCGGTTTGTGTGTATGTGTCAATCGCTGATGGGGTGTTCAAATATTCACACACGATCATATTTAGTTTCCGTTTTAATGGAATTGAAACATGAACGCACTTTATTCGGTGTTGGTTTGTTCTTTTTCTTCATCCTTTCTGTGAATCATTGTTATCACCGTTCGTGGATCTGTTCCGATTTTCCCCTGTCACCCAAAACAAAAACTGTCTCAAATAATCGATGTCATATTCCATGCAATACCGATTAATACCTAAAATGATGCTCGTCATGTTTGATAACTGTAGAATGTGTCAAATGCTCCAAAATCTATCATGTATTACAATAAAATCGTCGTCAATTGTTGGAATTCACCAAAAAAAAGGATGAACATTTTTCGTTTGCTTTTGTTCACATGTGTTTTATTGTCAATGAAAATATTGTCTCCAGATGGTCACACATTTATTGTAATGATGACTCAAGCGTTGATTTAACAACGGATTTTAAAGATGCATTCACTTTGATTCTGTATCGATACAATAAATCATTCGTTCTTACGAAATATAAGAAATCATCAAAAGACAAAGCGAATTGAATTTGGAGAGTACAATGGCATCGATGCTCCTGATATGTCTTTTTTTTCAGCAATAATTCTACACTAAAAATGTGCCAATATGTCTCATGGGTGACATACGTGGTGCCATCGACACACAAAGAAATGACTTTTAAATAATGCAATTCAAAGATCAAGATCACGATAATAGAAAATTGCAGGATCTCAACGATCACCGTGTCAAATGCATTTTTGCTATTGTTTCGTTCAGCTGCGCGTTTCGGAGCACAGTGTATGGATGGCCTGTCGCAATCTATCGCAACCGTTCACTCCATCCAGCAACAACACCAGTACATATTCGAGTTCAGAGTTCTTCGTTGCTCCGTTGTTTTCTTAATAACGTGTTTTCCTCCCTTTTACCGTTATTTCTTGGCGCGCTACACAAATTGACACAACAATATACCCAAGTCGTTTATTCTTATAATAATCGCTTTTTTTTCTCTTTATTTAATTTTTATCATGTGTGTTCTGCTTTAGATTCATTTTCTTCCTGTCTGGCACTAAGTAATTTTTGAGCGTATTTGAAACATTAACATAGATGTCTTAGTCGCACATTAAATCACATAGGAACGCATAAACGAGGCAGCCAAAAATGAGGCAAAAAAATATCACAATTTTCGGCTGTTTCTCATGTATACACATAACATTCAAGTCTTTTTATTAGGAATATTACACGGAATATATACAGATTTATTTCATTTTCGTAAACGCGTTCATTTTGCATCTCTCATTTGGTTATTGCTTCTCTTTTTTTTCGGTTGATTTGTGGCTTTTTTGGTAGCATTTTATAAATGGGTAGGTTGAAATAAAATATTATCTTCGCAGGTCAGAATATCGCCGTTTTATTTTCGGTCAAGAAACTATCCTTCATTCAATGAACTTTTGGCACTCACAATGACTTTGAGTCGGTGTAATTCGGTATTGTCGCCAATATTTTCGGCTGAATGCAATATCGAAATTGTGTAAATTTGGTCTAAAATTCAATAGTTTCACATGTTTGAAGACTATCTCCCAGCGCCATTCAGCTGAATAATGAGTTGCAAAATGTGACAACATTCGGAAGCATGATATATTGGTCGGTTTATGTACTTTGAAAAAATTGCCGATTTGGAAAAAAGTCTCTCCCTCTCTCGCATTTTAATAAATATGACAATGGAATTGCGACGCATAATTTGCACTTTGATTGCGAGCAGCCCGTGAATTTCAAAAATGACCAGCTATTACAAGTATATGAATTAAAATTAGAGCAATTTTTTGAATATATCATCCGTTTGATGTACACAATGATCGATTGAATATTCTTTCCGCCAAAAAACGGCTCAACATTTATTAGAAGTTGATTTCTATGATCTTTTCCTATGATTCGCATGTTTAATTTTCATTTGTCATTCAAAGATGAGATGATTGTATATACATACGTGTGTAATAGTCAATGTGTTTCTTTGGTGGCGATGTATCCGCATTAGCTCGATGAATGAATACCACAATGTTCCCTTTTTTATTCTTGAAATAGAAATTCCACGAATGTTGTTTTCTTTTCAAATTACAGCTATATTTAAAAGAAAATCTTTCTATAATGTCCACACTGCTGTCAATTTTCATCAATTTCATACACCAAACAAGGGAAATGTGATCGCTTTTCGATCGGTTGAAAGCGGATAAAATTTCAAATGAAAATTGAAAATGAAAATTCGAACCAAAATGTACACGCGCACTGAACAACTATCACGAACGGTTTGATTTCAACTGAATCAGACGGCTGAAATGCTGCAGACTAGTGCACTACTTAGTTGTATGTTTCACTCTCATAGGCATCGAGAATATATACCGTGTAATTGTTCCTCGTTGGCTGTATGGTGCGCGCATTTCAATACGGCTCGTGCGTATGGGATGTGAGTGTGTTTGTATTGGGATGCACACATGTCCGTGTGGCCGCTGTGATTGTGCGCTTGACTGTGACTATTCTACCGAATGTTCTATTCTATTTCAGCACTCGATACGATAAACATATTCGGTAGCGACCGCGCAAAATACTACACTCGATTCCATTTCGATGTGTGTGACGCTGAAGTTTTACTTCTGCTTTTCTACGCTGCTCGTTTATTTTTTTTTTTTTTTTCGTTCGTTCCAAATGTAACGCAAAATAAAGGAAGGCTACAAAGTAAAAACCGAGAACCATAACAACACATGCACGAGTACAACCATTTCAGCTCTCTCTGACTCTGTCTGTCCCAAGTGCTCCTAGTTCCTTCTGGCATAACTAACAGATTTCGATGCGTCACATCAGAATATTAGTTCGTTTATGAGCACATAAGTCTCCGTCGCCGCATGTCGTTTTTTTGACTGGTTCGCTTTTAAACATACGTTAAATAACTAATACATGCGCGCTTCCTTGCCGTGCATTTTCGACGATTCCTTTGTCTCCCTTCTCGGCATAGGGTAACAGCACACCGATGCATTTAATTGCCCCGGAGAATGTACCACTGCCATACAAAATGTGCCTATGAAACATTGAACATTTTTGAAGATTTTATTCAAACGGTATCTTATGCTTTCGCATTTTATTTTGCTCGCAGTTTAATTCCATTTATTGAATTGTGTTGCTTCGGGGGTTTAATCGGGCTGGATTTTCTAACGGAAAATACGAATTTAAACAAAACAGAGGATTCGGTAGATTCCAAATTGCTCATTTTCATTACACAAAATTCATTACGGAAGACTTGATCAATTTTGATCAGGAAACAAGCATATATTGGAGCTGACATTGTTCTTTGGAATTTCATTTTTTGGTAGTAAATTCCATTTAACGAAGTGTTCAATTATTTTTAGGTTAAAAACGCTCAATACTTTTAATGTTTGCATTGTTTCGCTCCTTTAAACTGAAAGATTGCTGAAGCGAGACTTAACATAAGATATTCCCCAGAAATATAAACCGGTAAAAACAAAGAGAGTAATACAACTCTAATATAACAATGTTTATAATATCTCATTCACGGAAGGATCCCGATGAACATATGTTTGTCATGTAAATTATCCACAGTAATATTCAACCGTTATCTATATGGTTCTAACGAGTGAGATACATTTTACGGCCCACTACAATTACCAGTTTACTTTTTGTGCATTGTGCTGTGAATTCCGAACTGTATTTGTTTTGTTTCGTCTTCTGTCTGCCTCCTGCATTCGTTTCGTTCTACATATCCGTACACGCTGCCATTCATACACCCACAAAATAATTGCAATGTACTCGCTTCATTTCTCTCTCTCTCTCTCTCTCTCTCTCTCTCTCTCTCTCTTCTTGTTATTTATTCATAAACATTATGGTAAAATGTATTGCGGCTACGCACGGCGCTCAAGGTTAAACATATTAGCCGTTGCAGTTTTACTTTCACTCCATTTCTACTTAGCTCTCGTCCTGATCTTTTGCACATTTCATCGTTCGTAGCCGAGCAAAAAAATGTGCGGAAATGAGCCAAAATTGAACATATGGTCTTTGTTGTTCGAGAATGCATGCATTTTCTCACTGTCTGTTCTCCCTCTGTACTGTCTTTAATTCGGGCGCGATATGCAATTTTTGTGAGAATGCGCTCATTTTGAACACCAGAAACTACAATCAGAGCGCATGACCAAAATTATTTGCATGTCTTAAGAAGGCTCATTAATATTTGCAACCGAACCGGCTGACATTTTTCATCATTCACCAAAATAACACGTGCAAATATTATCCGTCTTTGCCCCTTCGCATTTGACTGACATTTGCCACTGCGAGATCTCATTATTTCAAAACTATTTGACAACACAACATGAATTTCTGCACTCGACATGAAATTATGGTCGCTTTTTAGTAAAGAAAAAAAACAAACATTTGAAATCTCCCAAAATGTTAAGTTCAACGAATGATTCACTTCTTGGACAAAAAATCCACTTAAAAGTGTGATCAAATGAAGATCAATCCAATTATGCAGTAGACATTGAAGTAAACAAAAAACACGAGAGGGAAAATTCGATGGCATTTGTTCGAAATCACTTTCTACGCTAGACAGCATACAATTCAGACAATTTGTGGCAATTTTCCAAAGCTACGGTAATTTATGTTCAAAGATTTTCACGTGTCTCTGAAAACTGCGGAGACAATCAAGAACGTACAATAATTAATTGAAAAGTCAATATTTACTCAACAATTTTCAACTCGAAAGTAATGCGCAAAATCTTATATTGAGGATAATGTTTAATGAATTCAAGTTTTTATTGAAAATAATTCCTTTGTAAATTTTTTTCCTATAATTTTATTAATTACTTATTGTGCTTAACAAACATCAGTCAAATTGATGTACGTTTCTTAGTTATTCTGAACACTCGGCCCTAGCGTATTAGACATACTGAAACTCTTTTTCTGAGCATATGTCCCCTTAATGAGGTACAATACTAATAATAATTATTCGTTTGATCATTGATGTTGACATGCAAAAATCGGCATTTCCAACCCCCCGAACAAGGGACTCACTGTTCATGAGCGGTCAAAAAACTATGCTCCATCCCGTCAGATTGTGATGGGATTGGGGCTTTTTCCTGGCATAGGCAAGCACGGTTTAAATCATTAATTCTCTTGACTTAAGACTCTCAAGTGAATGATTCATTATCCACCTTTGATTTCCAAGTATCAAGTTTACCGTTGAATGGGAGATATTCTCGCAGAATCTACCGCAATGAGTCGCGCACATATTCCACAACACGTTCATTTTGTGTGTGGGGGAATAAAGCGTGAAATAATAATTGAAATGCTTTCAACATGAATTAGGGTGGCGAATTTAAAATTGCAAATTTAAAGTCATGAAAAATGTCCAAGTCAAATGAATAGCAGCTCGTTGAATGTATAAGCAGGTATAGCAACAGAGCTGAGCAAATATGAGATATGAGTTTAGTGGTCATATCAACTACAACACACTCGTAGCAATGTGCAACACCAATAACAACATACGAGCTTAATCGGGAATAAGGTATTTAACAGAAAATGTACACATCTTTGGTTTTATCGCAACCAAACCTGCTTCTGAACGCCTTACGCCCCAATTCTCTTTTCAATGCAGTTTCATCGCGGCAAGCATTCCGCCTCTCTCTCTCTCTCTCTATCTCTTTCGACTGCATTTCTACTTCAATTCCGACTAAACTAAATGCAAACAGAAAATCCCAACAATCGAACGGGAAGAGATGAGGTGAATGAAATTTAGGGTAGTTCCATGCGTGCAATGCGATTATTTTCAAACCAAAAGAGGATATCCAAATGGAATGCTATACGTTATGTTGAACACACACATAATGGAAATTGCGCTCGCATGGTGTACGCGAATGTTTCCATCGCCATGGTTACTGCTTCAGTTGTCCCACTGCTTCAAAAACACTGAATACATGCTTCGGCATCATAACATAGCTGTTGTTTATTACATTCTTCGATCCTTCTTACTATGAATTCATGATATATTATTGTATATTCATCAACCACTTTGAGCGTATCCATTTTGTCGGAATCATTGTGGACGCTTGACAATTCGACGCATTTTCAATACCTCAAATTGTATTCTTTTAATTTGGCATAATGGATATCGACGGTTTTTCAGATGTAAAATTAAAGCGATTATATGATTTTGCTTGTCCTCTAAATGTTCTACTCTAAATGGCCGGTTACAGACTGATAAACATCGACCTGTCTCATTTGATCTGGGCTCATCAGGCCGATCGGTAATTGGATATAATAATAATTAACATCATTATTGAACTCTGATTCAGCGTCAATCAGTGGGCTGCGACAATTATTACCATTTCATCTGATAAAATCATTAAAATTCGATTAAATTAGTCGTGGCAAGGAATTGAACCTATCATCGGTCGAATGATAGTCGATTCAGTCGAATTCCATAAATGAACAGGCATTCGCAAACATTCAGTGAAACTGAGAAGATCTACGGAACGACTTTCAAATACATTTCAAATTTAAAAATTCGCCGAAATTATCGGCAGAAACATGAAAATAAATATAAGCTATATTTCAAAGGTCACACGACGGGTGCTCATCATCATTTGCGCCAGTTTATTTGTTTTGTTCATTGTTTACAGTTTCATGTTTGAGAATTATGAAGTAGTCGGCGAAGATATGGAATGTGAAACAAACGTACCATTCGAAGTCAATTACACGTGCAGACTGGAGATCATTGATAAGAAAACGCAGTATTGGTCATTCGAGAGTGTTATTCCAGATGGTGTGATCATTCCTCATATGATGGTAAGGGTAAATTTGGAAAAGATCTACAAAGATTAACGTTTCTGAGCCGATAATCGATGAGATGAAATCATGAACCCAAGTCTTAAGAATATTTTGTCTCAGTTCCTGGTTCGAATTTAAGTCCCGAACTGCTGCTCAATATCTCTGCTATTACTTTCATCACAAATATTTTCCATTTCCGTCTATAGGCACGTGTGAGCACGTATCACTTTTCGAATGGCGAGTATAAAGCAGTTATCCTGAAAAATACTACAGTCGATATTTGCAAATACTCTGGCAGTAAGTTTTCCGAATTGTTTGTTTCTATGTTCCTGCCTGATATGATCGAAAAGAGCAATTTGAATCGACCATGCCCATATTCGGTAAGAACTCTTTCTTCACTGTCAATATTTTAACATTTCTGAAAAAAAATATCTGCTTTTCAGGGTACGATGTACATGCGAAATTTCCAATTCAAGCAAAGTCTCAAGCTACCCCGTATCGTTCCTGGCAAATGGTTGCTGTACTTTGAATTTTATTCGCAAAAGTTCGAGCAGTTCACGTTCCGTGTTAAAATCCATCTTGAAGTTAAACCCATCGGCTGGCATCTGTTCGAATTCGAATTGAATTGATAAAACACGATCGCTCGAATTATTCGATTCCTAAAACGAATTTGTAGGGGTTCGTTTTTATTGATCTGGGGATCATTATTTATTTTGAAATTTAATAAAGTCTGTGACACACGCACACACACACACACACACACACACACACACACACACACACACACACACACACACACACACACACACACGTGAAACATCGTTCGTCTTTTGTTTTGTTTACATCAAATCTACGTCGATGTATGGTGTTGTGTTTTGAAGAAAACATCTGCCAATTGAATTTTCAACACATTTTGATTTGTTTTTATTCGCATCAGCCGACGGTACAATGGAATGAGGATGGAAAGTCATGCGACAAAAGATCGTCTGCGAACAATAGCAAATAGCATATTTACGGAGTGCATATATGTATTTCCACAATCATACCAACAAATAACATATTATTTGACAAAAAACAATCTTTTAATCCGATATTGTTTTGATAAGAAAGGATTTTTTTGCTATCTGTCCAAGTTTACTGAACTGGAAACCAAAGCGAGTAAAAAGTGGCTAATATCAAGATTTTCGAAAGAAAATTGCATATTGGAGCGAAAATTTGCAAGTTTCGTCGTGCAATACAAAAGATGGGATGTGAAACTATTTATTAGTTCATTTTGCATGAGTGACACCCGTCAATGATCCAAACAAAAACTTGTATTAGTATTTTCTCAATAGAAAAAATCTACAATGAAGAGCATGTTCCTAGCAGACACTCTGTTTAGAAATGCTCAAAAATCAATGAACAATTGAACATACCCTTGTGAACCCGCATGTCACGAGGCTGCGAATGACATTTCGCATCAAGTGTCGACAGTCAAAGTAGCATGTTAAGTCGAGCACATTGTTTTGATTGTAAGTGGAGGAGTATTAAATAAAATAAAATGTCACTTAAATCCGTTGAGCTCACGGCGAAGCAACAGAGCCATACATTGTCTGCTAAGAAGAAGAAAACAAAGAAAACCTTTCGATATGTTTTGGCGCAAACATTTCCACGATACTGGTAATATATATCTCAATGCACCTTGTGATCGTTATAATGCGCATGTTCATTTTAGGCCCCAGCTGAATGAGGAGCAATCCAAGCATTTCATCGAATTACTAAAGAGCATCCAGAGCACAAATCCCGAATGGTTCGCCACAAAGGAGAATGAGTAAAAATTCATTTCACTTTTTTGGAACGATCAAATTAATAAATCGTTTTTCAATCATTCTAGGAATTTTCCAATCTACTATGGTCTTCAAGCATCAATAAGAAAACTTAAGAGCGGCGAAATTAAATTGCTAGTCTTATCGGCCGATCTCAAACCAAGATATGTCGTCAATCAAATAATTTTACAGGCGTTGGCATGCAATGAGGATATTCGAATTTTGTGTGTTCCAAATTTGGAGTGTTTACTCCGTTCAATTCTGAACTTTCCATGTTATTCGTTTGTAATCAGTGAAAATTGGGCTCGAATCTCACAATTGGATGAATGGACATCGCAAATTCTCAACGAACATTTTCCGATTCCATTAGAACTCAAGTCATATTATGCCCAGCGACGGAAAAACAAAGAAATCAGCGATGGAAAATCTGTTCCAATGGAAGTAGATGAGCCACAGAAGAAGCCAATTATCGGCTCTTCCAATGAAGTTGAAGTCGATCGTTTCCATTTGACCAAAGAAAATCACAAAGCCAATGAACGAGTATTTGTACCCAAAAATGCAATTAACCTGAAACCGATTGCACTTGAAATTGAATCACTGAATAAGATCCAATCCGATTACATATCGCTGGGCGATAATGACCAAACATCAAATCATGGAAATATGCATCATAAAAAATCACAGAGAAAAGGCAAACCACCATTAATTTTATACAGAGAATTAACTGTACATAAAATTCAGAATAATCCAAACAAAGTGAAAAAGATCAAGAACAAAAAGAATAAGAAAAATAAATAAAATAATAGGGAATATTCAAAATGCAGACGAAATTTTGTATAATATTTCTTTTCAGGAATATTTTGAATTTTTTTATTTTTCCCAATCGTTGTGCGGTATATTTCGGTGCTTGTACATGAATTTTCTTTAGAATTTGATGCTGGAAATACTTATTTCCTCGCTGATTTCCTTTTTGTTTGATCAACCTGGTTGTTTGTGTTGGACAGTGAATTTTTCTTTCTTCTAATGCTAAGAGCTAGTGTAAGAACGTTCCGAACATGCCTTATTTAGCTAGAAATCGACTATTTCAATATACTATTTGTCGTAGCAAAAGTGTAGTTTGTACACAAACAAAAAATGCTAAATCAATTTACTTGAAGTATCGCTTTTTATATAGATATCATTTCGATTTAAACACTTTCACTTCAGTTCAAAACGTAAAGGGATCGTTCCAAATCAGACGCCACAATTGAATTGCAATGCCCCCTACCGCATTAAATCTATACTTGGGATGAAAGAAGAAGTAACTCCAGTCAGCCTCGCCATTATTGTAACTACACATAGGAACAAAATATTCAGACGGGCAATTGGAATAGAAAGTAATAAATTCCGTGTAGTGGTTTGTCGTTGATGATATTTCGGTAATACTTTCAATTCAATTCGAAATTAATGAACTTGAATGAATGTTGTGAATTGACTTTTATTAACCTATAAATGTGTTGATGAGCAAAAACTTGAGTAAACAAACGTAAAGTGCGGCTGACGCTTCAAATAATTTCGCTTATCATCTATTCGTGCTGGGTCAATAATTGTCATTTTGGAATAAAAATTGGTATCCATCAGCAATGATGCCACGAGGTAAATTGATTAATTTATCATACGGTGACATTGCACCTGCGGATATGACACTTAAGCTGCAATGTTGGCAGGAAGAATTGAGTCCCGCTCAATTGGCTGCATTCGAACAGGCTGAAAAGGAGCATAATGATATCAAAGCAAAGCTAAATGAAGTGGTTGCCGCATCTGGTGCTGAAAATGTATATTTGGGTGAGATATTTGGCGCATATCAAGTGTCTGGTGCCGTGGCTGGCATAGAAAATATCTCAAAGCCAGTTGCTGTTGTGCGCAAAGAGAATAAAGCTCGTCAATTGGCCGAAGAGAAGCGAATTCGAGCGGACCGCGAACGAGAGGCAGCTCGCAAACGTGATAATGCCAAATTGATTGAAGTTATTGATGATGATGATGATGATGAGGAATATATGCCGCTAAGCAAGCGAATGGCAGCGAAAAAAAACATCGCGACGTACAGCAAAGCAAAAGAGCCGGTTAAAGTATTCAATACACGCGGTAAGCAAACAGCTCCGGTTGCCGAGAAAGTTGCATACCGCCCGTCAGAAGGAACAGCCGTCGGCGGCCTAACTGTTGGTGAAACGAAAAAGAAGGAGATAGTTGATTTAACGAAGGATGAACCGGTCACGTCAAAAACGGCAGCCGATTCACGAGAAGTTACATTCAATAAACTACAAGGCAAAACATTCCCGTCATTGGTGGTTGTGGCACGGCCAACTCTCAAAATCAAAGAGACCAATATCAACGATCGGCCGGCACTTGATGCTAAAGTCAAAAGTGTCTTGATGCACAGCGCAACAAAATATACCGAATGGTTGATCCAGCAAGGGCTGGTTCGTTCCGAACAAATCTGCCAAGTTCATCCGAAAGTGTCGCTGAAATTGGGTGCGTAAAGACTAGCGTTGTCTTAACGGAAATCTATTTCCATTGTGAAATTGCTAATATCAAATCTATTTATAGGAATGTATTCTGATGCAACGAAATTCCCATATTCCGGCGGATACGTTTGGATAAGCGATTGTTGTCCATCTCGTTTTGTTTCCGTGTTCAGCGGTTCATTGTTTGAAGGCGCTTCACATCCACCATCCGTAAGCAATATTTTCGCAACATTATCGCAAATGTCCAATCTAACTCGTGTTTTCGCTCTCTTAAATTAAAGGTATTGCTGAAATTGATTTATCATTGGTCGTGTCAAACTAACGTACAAAATGTCGTGCAATGGGTCAAAGTGGATAATTTGTACGTCAAAGGACTGTTCACATGGTTGCGTGCTGTGTGTACAGTTGCATTGCATCAGCATATGACTTTGTTGGGTGGTCCTGGAAAGAAAATTGAGGTTGGTGTTATTTCATTGGGTACAACGAGTCAGGGTGGCCAACAAAAGCAAGTGAAAGTCGAAGTACTCGGTGTACTTGATCCAGTTTCAAAGATTGTTCGATTGCGTGCTGTTGAACCGTTGGCAGATGGCGAAAAAAATTACAAAAAACGTTTTGCTAAAATTCTCGAGCCACTCGGCGGCTGGGTCAATAAAACCAGCACCATCGCAACCGATTTAACCGTTGACAAAGGAACGCTGATCGCAATGGGCTACAAATTTATCAATCAATCAACATCTCCCGATGGAAAATATACCAATTCAAATATCATGGATTACTTGAGAACAGTTGTTCCGCGCATGTTTCAAAATACTTTATCGCTACTTTCGCGCCAAATTATCCAACAATTCTTGGATGAGCTTGTGTGGCGCGAATGGTACGGTACTACACCCGGTAAGACCTTCGACCATATCGTCTCGCACATAGCTGAGCAAACACGTTTCGAAGGTGCCGAAAGCTTGGTGAACCGCTTGTCGAAGGTATGATATTTTCCCCATAAATTTCAATAGATATTCACTCCAATTTTTCAAATATAAATCACATGAATGTTAAATACCTTCTAATAAAATGTCATTCCCCAATCAGGTGGCAGCAAATCCATTCCGTGATTGGGCTCATCTCTCAGTAAGAGCACCGGCCAAAGCATTACGTGTTGACTTCTTTACGGCCGGAACATCTAATTCAATTCCGAATCCAGTTGGACGGACACAGAATCGGAACAAGCGTAAGGAACCATGTACGTATGATGAATTATTCACAAATAAAAATCAAAAATTTTAACTTATCCCGAATTTTTTTTTTTTTTTTTTTTGTTTTTCGTTTAGCTCCACCGCCAGTTCCAGCTGCGAAAAAACATAAAATTGTTGTAAAAGAAGAGCCCAAGAGCTATAAAGTGAAAATTGCGCCGAAGCGCGATGAGCCGCCTCCTGTGGTGAGGAAGGAACCGAAGATTTTCCTTGAATCATTTTATTATGGCATTTATGAAACTGGAACCGACAATGATTCTGGCATTGCTGTCAAGTTTGAAGCAAATGTAGGCATTTCAGAAGCTATTCAATATCCAAATATTTCATTGAAATCAATTAACAATTTGATTTTACTATATCTTTAGTGTCCTGAATGCCACGAAACATTCAAAAGGAATATTGATTTTATGGATCACATCAAGCAACATATTGGCATTGAAGTTTCAGCTGACGGATTCAAACATCAATGTCGTTATTGCTTGAAGATGTTTGCCAATAAAACTTTACTTGATGACCACATATCATCAATTCATCCTACACAGACAAAAGATGGCCGTGGCTCTTTCAAATGCATCATTTGCCGAGTTAGTACTCAAAATTATGTGGCAAAAGTAGCTAGAAAATAGTTGCATATTTCGGAAATTAAAATTGATTCTATCTTATTTTGAAGGCGATATTCTCAACATCAGCTCTATTGAGTCAACATATGGAGAAGTTCCACGTCACTGCGGAAATGCCATTCAAATGTGGCTGTTGCGACCACATGAGCTCTTCACAAAAATACACTGTGGACCATTTCTACTTGGATCACACCGCATCTGGGGCACTACAATGTCCATTCTGCTTGAAAGTATTTGTGGCGGTCGCTCAAAACATGCAATTGGTTGCTAATATCCAGAAATTCTACAATCATTTGAAAGATCATATGGATAAAGATAAATCAATAACTTGCTCGAAATGCTCATTGCGCTTTGTACATAAGGGTGCAATGAAAGCACATCGACTCTACGATCACAATTCACAAACCACACTTCAACGACACCTCCGGGAGCTTGTCAAAGACAGCACGACGATTTCCAAGCCGAAGGTTCGTTCTCCATGTCAACATTTTTTTTTTTTTTCAACGAGAAACATATGCTTATTTTCTTTAATCAAACAATTTCTTCTACAGTTGAAGACCTTTGCACCCCGCGAAGCAATTATAACCATTACAAATTTGAATCATGTCACAATGAATTTGCCGAATGGATTGATCTGTCTGGAATGCGGCGATGATTTCCAAGAAAGCAATCACATTCGCAGCGTTTCGAAGTGTGCCAAATGTAAATATCAATCAGCATGCTCTCGAGCTATCTTAGAGCATATATCGAACTGTAATGGTGAAGCAAATGTAGACACAATGGTTCCGTGCCCGCTGGGAGGGGAAATGTTCTGCATTTGCGGTTACTCATCGTCTGAAGGTGCGTTTATCATTATACATTTTCAGCTGAAAAATATCAAACGCCCACAATTTATGTATTAAACGAACTAAATGTGTTTATATTAAAAAATTTGTGCCGTAGGAAACGATTTGACACGTCATTTGGCAACATGTGATCGTAAGAGTGCATACGAAAGTTCTGAAGTAGCCCAGTCCAACACCGTTAAATGCAATATGCTTGACATGCTGGGCCTAGTTCGACGCGATGGCGAAGATGAAGAGGACAGCTCTGACGGTCTTCTAATTCCAGCAGATCAACAGCAACAGCTACTATCAAAATCGATTGATCGCGAGAACGAAACCGATCCAAAAACACAATCAACCTCTGGCTCTAGCACAACAGCTGCACCAAATGCAGTGGACGATTTTAATACACAATTGTCGTTAGACGATTTAGCTCCGCCACAATCGGTAGCCCCACCGCCTGAACACGATCGCACACCTCAACTCAGCGATGAATATCAGGTCAGTATTTAACAGCAAATTGCAATTCCTTTTTTATAAAGAAAAATTAATTGAAAAACTTTCAAACAGTCTTTGGCAACACCAAGAGTCGCATATAATGCTCCTCAATACGAAAATAACGACTACGAAATGGCTCCGAATAATTAATAACTAATAACAACAACAGCAACACATATAGACCATCCATGTGTCTTTCAGCATGTGTTTTATTTAATGGAAAGAAGGATTTTTATTTGAGTACACCATTCATAACCCGTTCATTTAAAACGCACCGCGGATAACCTCAATCCGCCAATCCATATTCAACAACTTCAGCAAAGAGAATTAATTCCGTCAAACAAGTCGAATATGACCAAATGAGATTTTCTTCCGCATCAACTGATACACTATTCTCGACTTTCAAAAGTGACTAATCTTAAATCAATATTAAACAAAAATAATCTACGTTTATTGACTGAAATTGGAACATCCTTTTTCAAGAAGAATTTTTGTTTATTTATTATTCTTTGAGTGAATATTCGTGAGAGGCTGAAACATGAAGAATTTTGATAGATAGATGTCATAGAATAAAATATTCATAAATTGTAATAAAGGACAATTTCAAATAAATTGATTATGCCTCAACCATAATTAAGTATGTGAAGTTTTTGTATTGCCGAACATAAAGTTGCCAATGGTAGTGTTGTGTTGCTTTGTTTGTGTAAATCGATTATTTTAATTGATGTAAATAATTGGATTTCATATAATATTTCGTAACATTTTATGGACGCATTTAAAACTGTTTTCGACCAGCATCAAAATTCATTTAAGTACGGAAAATCCAATTCGATATCTTAAGTACGAAAACCACCACTACCAAGATAAAGAAGAAGAAGAAGAAGTCTTCCTGTTGTCTAACAGCAGTAGCGCAAAAAGCATATTTTGACATTTGGATTCTCCTTACGCTAATGTTGAATGAGCAAAGATTAGTTGGTCAATTAGTGGGTTGGATTGAATAGTAGTACCGTTGTTCGATTGTCATCAGTGATGCGGCTGTTGTGATTCGCACGAAAACCTACATTTCAAACGATCGTTTTTTTTTTGAACAGCCTCAAATATTCACATCGAAACTTATTGGAAAAACGATAGATTGGGACATTTACTTTGAGAACAGAGGAACAAGTTCAATGATTCAACAGAAACACGTTCAAAGTAACATGTTGTTTCAGAAAATTCGATCAAAATCATGGTACGCGTAAGTATAATTTGTTCAACAGAGTGAAAATTTCACACTGGGTGTGGATATGTGAACAAAAAGTGCCCACACAAAACTGAAATCGGAAAAATCAATACAAATGCATTTAAAATGCATCGGAGTGACCTGCTTTCTAAACATTTTTGGTCAATTTCAGATTTGTCAAGTATGGAATTTCAGTATAATTAGTGTGCTTGCGTTGACCATATCCAATATTTTGTTGACGATACGTTTGCTGCACAAACCGGACTGTCCAAATGTGGAAAAGGCGGTTACACAGATAGCTGTGACCAAATTTCCGGTGCCAGTGCCATTGAAATCGGACATTCTAATCAGCAGCAGTAATAATTGCGGCGATGAGAATGCACTTGATGAGTTTGCTGAATTTGGGAACCAGTCGACGGCGCATCGTTTGGTTTTTGATCGACTGAATTTGCTGCACGGTCGCTGGGACGCCAGCCGTCAGTACAAGTATTTTGATTTTGCTGCCATTGGCAATCGTTTCGATGAATTGACACAAAAGTACAAAGTGTGTTTGGCCACACAGAGTTCGTTAGAGCGTTTATATTCGTTGGTAAGTGTAGCGACACACTGGACCGGGCCTATTTCGTTGGCTGTGTATGTGGCCGGAGACGATGAATTGTATTTGCTGCAGCTATATCTATCGTATTTACAAAATTGCTTTGCTTCAATACGCGATGCAGTCACCATACATTTGGCCTATCCAATAAAACGACCACCGAAAAATGTGCGCAAATTCCTAAAAAGCGATTATTCGAATTTTGTATGCGATCAACCGGAATTAACATTAAAAAAATTGATGAAATATCGCACCACCGAATCGATCAAATGGCGCCTGAAAAATGCCTATCCACAAAATCATCTACGTAATTTGGCGCGCAAAGGATGCCAAAGTGATTATATTTTTCTAACTGACATTGATATCATTCCAAGCATCAATTTCACACAAAATTTAGACACATTTTTACAAAAAGCACAATGCCCGAAACAATCAAAATGCGCGTATGTGGTGCCCACATACGAAATCGACAATCGTGCCAAATTCCCACAAAGCAAAGCCGATTTGCTGCGACTGTCAAAAAGAGGCCTAGCACGACCATTTCATCATAAAGTTTTTATATACAATCAATTTGCAACGAATTTTTCAAGGTTTGCATGATTTTGACTTCTTTTCATATTTCATCAATTTTGTTCCACGATTTTTTCCATATTTATTCTCATTTTCAATTTGTCATTTCTTTTCAATTTTCTATGTTTTTCCGACCAGATGGGAGTCAAACGGTGGCTCTACGCAAGATGAGACGATCATCAGTCATAACGTGACTAATTTTGAATTTTTGTATGAACCGTTTTATGTATCGACCGATACGGTTCCACCGCATGACGAACGCTTCTTAGGATATGGTTTTACACGAAACACTCAGGTAATATTCAAATTTTTTGTGAAAATCCCACAATTTCCCTGGCAAATACCGAATCTACATTTTGCTTTCTCATTAAGGTATATGAAATGTTTGTTGCTGGCTATCAATTTCAAGTTTTGTCACCAATATTCACGTGCCATTGGGGACTTCAGAATAAGAAAAGCCGTCCAGCATGGCGTGAACGTCAAAATAACATGAATCGCAAGCAATTTGAAGTATTTAAAAAGGAAATCTATGCTCGTTATCATCGAGATCCATTGCAAATGCTGCAGCCGAAAAAGAAACAACTCAAATATTCAGGCAATTCGCACAATGTCCCAACTGCCTAATCAACAACAATTGAATTCGCTTAACATACACTGTCTTAATCGAACCCCATGCAAGTAAAACGATGAGATCGCAGCAAATTACAGACAAATATACGTACAAATTAATGTATAGGAATTATGCGAAAATTCTTTGTGCTCATTTTTCATCAACTAATTTGTTTGAATGGCCAAAAATATGCTCAACACAATAAAATAAGTTGTAGATTTTTAAGAGACTGTTGATAGTCTAATTCACTCTGAATTTATTGAATTAACATGGCAATACACATAAAGAGGTGAAATAGACGTGAGCTATTCAATCGATGAAAATCAAAATTATCCATTTCACTCACAGCATCTATTGGTTCGCCCCACAGTTTGGCGAAGCAATTTATATTTAATAAGTTCGAGTAAAAAAACTGCCGTCGTCTAGCACAATTTATGAGTGCAAATTATTCAAATTTATTTTCATCTAAAAATTATTGCAAAAAAACAGCTGATGAGCTACAAATTTAAAATTTTCCCACAGAAGCTAATCTAAACTAATATAATTGATAGATGAGTGTGTGCGTGCAAACAAGGCACGGTTGGTGCTCATTTACACTTGTCGGATTTATTTGTTAAAGAAAAACTGTATCAATTTCAATTGTTTTTTTTTTTATATTAAATAGATTTTATCATTGCTCATTTTTTTTATATAGGCAATTTTCATTGAGAATACTTTTGTATTTTCAGCGCTTTCAATGCTGATCATACGCTTATTCAATAAATTTCGATAGACTTGATACATAGAACTGATGCTTTTAATTCCGTCGTCTCATGAAACTGTTTGCAACGGAAATGTCAAGATTTTAAACCGTAAAGCTTTTGGGTATTCATTGAGCAATGAGGTTCAAAAGCGCTTGAAGTTTCACATCGCACTTTTTGCTTCTGAAATTTGCATACCATTAAACGTGTTTTTAATTAGATTTTCAGATGCTGAAATGCTTTTGACGGAGGTGACTTCTTAGCTTCTTACTTAAGACATTCGACAAATACACTAAAATAACATTGAATTGGAGTCATTGATTGCCAAAAACCATTTGCGATCAATTTTCGTGTAGATTTTAGCATGTATCTACTTATTTTATGGTGTAAATGAAATGAATTAGCGTCCATCCGGCCAATAGGCATTTAAGCCGATTAAAATGATATTCAAATCGAATTTTATTTAGTTTTGGTTTCGTTTTTTGGTCTGTGCGACAAAAAATAATAATTGAAAATGAAAACTAATCTTTTATATCAAGTGTATTGATTTCCCGCAATCAATAGCCTAATTTAATCGGATTCAATTTGAGTGCTCAAAATGTGTCATACTTGGAAAACCGCAAAAAAAAGGAAAAAAAGAAGTGATATCGAACGCTGTCTATCACCCAAATTTAGATAGTAAAATTAAAATCTGCATATTGATAAAATCTACCATGCAAAAAGTGAATTCAATGCCAGCGAAACTTTACAAAAATGTATTCATTGAGAGTGAGAAAAACGATCACGAGTACGCAAAAGAGCACTTTGACGCGTACAAAAAACACTTCGTCGCATTCATTTATCATTTTTATACGCTTGCGAATATAATCTGTGAACAGCATGAAAAATCCGCGCTGAACCAATGGCACAGGTGAGTTAGCCACCCACACTAAGGAACAAGCCTCGATTCATTCAATCGACGCATGATTGTATGAGTACTTTTCAATTTATTTATTTCTTCCGAATTTTTTTTCTTCTTTATAATAAAATGAAATCTTTTGTACATTAATTTGTTTGAACATAATAAGCTGGATGTGCGTAAATTGAGGACAGAGCGCGAGCGCCGTTTCCGACTACATGTATTTAGGTAAACAATGAATAAAAAAAATACCGAATCGTTTCATGTACTGTCTATAACCGCAATGTATAAAGATTTCATTGTGCGTTTTGGGCAAAAATCAAAAATATCTATTGCCAGACCATGCTCAACAAAGCGCACGGACCATCACACCGTGCTACGTCGAAATCGAACAGCTTACATGATCAAAATATTAAATATCCATCGTCAAACCTCTTGATCAATCGTCAGCTATTTATCTGATGAGAACGACGTGTTTTTTGGCATTGCACATTAAATCCAACGGACCCGCAACAAAATCAAATAAATAATACTTAAAAATTGTTTCGACACCAAACTATCGATAAGCTTCCGTTTCATTAAATTTCAATTCACAGAGTATTTTTTGCGTAAAATTTTGATAAGAAAATTGAACTTCAACTTGAAATATTATGTACGCGATTGTGGTGAACTCATTCTAATAAAAACCATAGAGCAATCAGTAAACAACCAAACAATTGGATATCGTTGAGCTGTTACCGACAGGTAAGTCATCGTATAGTCATAGAAATAAGAATATCGATGGAGATCATGAGGAAATGATCGTTTTTTTCGCAAACTTCGACTGGCACATGTTCGAGAGAAACAAAAAAATGTATCGTTGTTTTTATAATAATCTGTTATTTTAAATGTCAATTACAATGAGGTGAGACGCTGACTATGAAAGCCGTTTGTGTGTTTGTGCTTGTGGTTTAATGAGTTTGTATTTGATGAACCGTGCTACTGAATATTGTTGAAGCAAAATATAATCGAAATTCAGACGGAACAGTTCGGTGTGTTGTTGAGTATGCAGGTAAAACGGTTCCAACTCGGGGTTCTCCGAAATAACAATCATTTTTAATTAGTGTTCTTCGTGCAAAAAAATTATCACCGAAATTAGCATTAAGCATCTCATTGTCTTTAATAGATAAGATTTTAAATTTGAATTTCAATCGTGATTTGGCATAAACGAACCATGAGAGTTGTCCACAAAATCAATCGTATGGAATAACGCTATTCAAAGCAAAGTGAATGATATCACAAATTTATCTGTGCAAAAGTTCCAGGCGTAATGGAACGCGGTGTTTAACAAACAAGCAATAGTAACAGCAGCTCGGGGAATTTTACCAATTGTGTTTGCTGAATTATTCGGATAATTCGTATCCAATTTAACAAAATTCGTATTTAAACCGACGTTCAAAATCATGCATTCGCACTCGAAATGTTGCATTCGTTATATTCCTTTGACAAAAAAAAGCAAAAATTCGCAAGAATTGGCATACGCTGCGGATGTCTTTGTATACAGCATTTGACACAAGCACGGTGCGTATCAAACATCGTTGTGAAATCGTTGTCAAAACCTGAACAGATATTACATTTATTTACCATCTTTATGAATTTACTGATGAAAAATAATAAACTCCCAGAAATGTCATCAATTCTCCTTGTATTCTTCGGAAAATTGGATAAAATGTGCATAAACATTTTCGCATTCAAAAGTATCCGCAGTTTTCATTAATTAACATTCGTATGCGTACGAATTGCAAGAATTCGCACGCATTCGCAATATTTGTATGGATCCCCCTAGAGTAGAGACAACAGCAGCAGTAGGAGAAATAAATGCCGCTGTCTCTCAGCTGTGTGCGGTGTTGGTAAAATATCGGATTGGGCAAGCAATGTTGATAGCAATATGCAACATACAAGGCATTTACATCATGAAATGTATATGCATTAAAAATTATATTGAAAATATTTGCGGTCTTCGCTTTAATCAGCCCGGTGTCCCCAAAATAAATGCAAATTTCAACGAGTCATCACGTTTTATCATTCGACTTGTGGCTCTCTGTGTTGCAATTAAAATGACTACCGAGCAGCAACCAAGATTCATTGTTGTTGACCATGAATCGTGAACAAATTAGGTATTTTATTATGATTAGCTTTTTAAACCCATAACAACAAACGAATTAACCGAAATAAATGCATTGTATATGAAACAAAAAGCCAAATCATTCTAAAAATAATGTAAAAAAATATCGAATTGCAGCCGCAATCGAAAAAAACTAGTACCGATCATCATTGCCATTTGACATTCAATGTAAGGCAAGCATAAGTTCCATTTTATATTTTTTTTGTACATTATCAAGGTTGGTGATGAATTTTATTACGTTGTTTGTAACATTCAATGCGGGAATTCTACTCAAAAAAAAAATATAGAGTAATCGATGCCGCGCTATTTTACAATCTACAAATCTATTGTCTGTCTGCCTTTTTTCAGCGCCAATTGAAAAAATTTGAAAAAGTTCCACCAACAAATTTGGGACACTTGGTATTTTCGTCGTGTCATATCGCGACACATTAAAATTTTATACATGCAATTACCTGACTTTTATTTTTATTGTGTTGCCCAATCAATAATTAGCTGATTGCGTTTTCGTGAACAATTTTGAAATTGATGTATTTCTCACGTGTACCACACGTATATTAATATTCTATCCGAACACATCACACATTTGTTTTCAGGGTTTCTCTCTTTTCATAGACTTTCCGCTAATTTATATTATTGAAGACGCTTCGTTGTCACTTTTGCAACAGATCTCAGCATTCAAATGAACAAAAGGACACTTATTCATATCTAAATTGCCATTGCCAAATGAATTATTCATTTATGTTACATAATTTTGTCTTGGCAATATCGTCGGCCCTTCGCCAAATTCAAACGTTCTTATTTATTTGATTAAATACATTGTGCGGCGTTCCAAAAACTTTGAGCGCGTTAAATGCATTATCACATTATCGCATCTTATGTTCCAGTAAAATGTAATTCATGCAAAATAGATCGTGATAATTAGTGAACACCATTTACTCTCATTTCATAAAAAAAATATTGCATCTATTTTCATTTCCGTATGATAAATTAATTTAAAATATGCAATTAAAAGAAATAGATTGTTTTTTTTTAAATAAATGTAGAATGATTGACATCATAATGTAGATTGCCTTGAAAACGTGTTTCGAAATAAGAACAGAAAAATGTGGCTTTAACAAAAGTGTTTGCTTATAATGCTAAGTCCCATATTTAAACAACATTGGATGTGATATACCGAATCTTCGTTGCGATATGACAACTGAAGGGTTCCAAAGTGTTTGTGAACGATTTTTTTATGGTATCAATATTTATAGCATCATTATTTGCGCTAAATCTTAAAACCACTTCTAATGGTTTAGTAACAAAAGACAACAAGTCTTTAGTACATGGTAATCTGCATATGTATGACTGCATTGATTAAAACGAGCTCATTTTCGACTTACTTTTTTATTTGCGTGCGCCACAAATAAATAGCGCTCGATCTTTCTCGCACGCAGTGTCAATATCTCTCTATCTTGCTCTTGTCCATTCGGAATGTCATTCGAAGTGTGCAACAATTTGTTCGAGCGGTACACATAAACCGAGAAACTCCATAATATTGTTAGTTTTTATTACGAAAAGTGTAAATGTCAACGTGCATCCAAAAATGGACATAATATTAGCAATTTGATCTTTCCATTTTATATTATTTTGTGAGCAACGCTCACGAATCGCATCGAATGATTTGATATTAAATCGGTTGAATTGTTTTTAGCACTTGTAATTGCGAGGCATCGATTGAATGCGAAAAGGAGCAACAGAAAATCAAGAAATAAAACGTACGAGAAAAGAGCAACATCAAAATGAACAGATGCTGGCAAGCATTGAAACGACGTAAACAATTGAGCAGTGATGACACGGGTGATTCGCAATTGGCAAGAGTTTTGAATTTATTCGATTTAACGGCGCTTGGCGTCGGTAGCACATTGGGTTTAGGCGTTTATGTGTTGGCTGGCAGCGTTGCGTATCGTGAGGCCGGTCCCGCTGTCACATTATCATTTGTAATTGCAGCAATTGCATCGGGCATTGCCGCCATTTGCTACGCAGAATTCGCAGCCCGTGTACCGAAAGCCGGTTCGGCGTACGTCTACACTTATGTGACAGTTGGCGAGTTCTTGGCATTCACAATTGGCTGGAATTTAATTCTAGAATTTATCATCGGTAAGCTTTTCACCATAAATCAAATGTCACGTAAACTAAACGTGATTTTGTTCCTCTTATTGTTTATGCTTCTTATTTTTATGCATGCATTTTGATGTCTTATGTAGGAACATCAAGTGTCGCACGGGGATTTAGTGTTTATCTTGATGCGCTGTTTAACAATCGAATGTCGGAATTCTTCCGGGGATTGCTGCCCATGAATGTTGACTTTTTGGCTCCGTATCCCGATTTCTTCTCGTTTTTTGTGGTCATACTGTTGTCCATGCTGCTTTCAGCCGGTGTCAAAGAATCGAGTGTACTGAATAATATTTTCACCACAATCAATATGGCAACCGTTATACTTGTAATTGTCAGCGGAATTTGGAAAGGTGCGCTTTTTTTTCAACTTTTCGAAAAAATCGAAATTGCTGATGTAATTTTCGGTCCAAATCAATTTTCAGCTGATACAGCAAATTGGTCAATCAAAAAAGAAGATATACCGGAGGGTGTGCGAGGAGGTGAAGGAGGATATATGCCTTATGGAGTGGCTGGTGTGATGGCCGGAGCTGCAAAGTGTTTCTACGGCTTTGTTGGATTCGATTGCTTAGCAACCACCGGCGAAGAAGCCAAAAATCCTAAACGAAATATACCATTGTCGATCGTTTTGTCACTGCTTATTATATTCTTCTCCTATTTCGGCGTATCAACCGTTCTCACAATGATGTATCCATACTATTTACAGGTACGAGAATAACATTTAAAGATGAACATTTTATTGAAAAACATTTTCGTTTATTTATTTTTGTAGAACCCAGATGCGCCGTTCCCGCATGTCTACGAACAAATCGGCTGGATCGAAATCAAATGGTAATTATTATATTTTCCGCGCTGACTTTTCAAGCGAGATTACTCTTTTGCAAACCTCTTTACATTCAACTTTGGCTGTTTTAATGTATCTTCCATTTAAAACCGAACAGGATTGTGTCGATTGGCGCTGTATTTGCTCTTTGTACGAGTTTGTTGGGCGCAATGTTTCCGTTGCCTCGAGTTCTATACGCAATGTCATCCGATGGTTTGCTGTATACGGTATTCAAACGTGTGAATAAACGAACAAAGACGCCACTGAATGCAACACTTATTTCGGGCACGCTAGCTGCGGTGATGGCGTTGATTTTTGATTTGCACCAACTCATCGATATGATGTCAATTGGAACTCTAATGGCTTATACGATAGTCGCAATTTGTATCCTCGTTCTGCGCTATCGGAACGATGATGCATCATACATAGAAAAAACACCAACAACACTCGCACAAATTCTCCGTCAATTGTTCAATTTAAACTTCCTTAAACGGCCTAATGCTTTATCGTCAAAGATTACAAAAATGGTAGTCGTGCTGTTCTCACTATTTACAGTAGCTTTTTGCCTATTGATTGACATGCAATTTGAGAAATTCTCTGTTGCCCATATACTGTTGATATTGATCGGTATATCGATGGTGATATTCTTTTTGATAATAGCACGGCAGCCACATCTTGAATGTGATTTAGGTTTCAAAGTGCCGGCAGTGCCTCTCCTTCCAATGATTAGCATTCTTATGAATTTATATCTTATGTTCCAACTCGATATCAACACATGGATTCGGTTTGCGATTTGGCTTATTATCGGTTATATCGTCTATTTCACGTATGGCGTGAGACATTCGATTGAAGGCAACCGAGAGAAGCTCGAATTGAGCGAGCATGGGCAAAATGGCAAATATACATTCGATATCAAAAGCTACGTGCGACCGGTTAATGCACACACAATGCAGAGTATCGATGATTTGCGGAATGCAAACATTGAACACACTAACGGCAGCACTGTCCAACTGAGCCATCAGTGAAATGAACAAACACACATTTTTATTCATATTGATTGTTATCCACTTCAAACAATTGTTTACGTTTTGAGAAGTTTTGTGATGTTTTCATTAAATTGTAATTTTAATTAGGATAGCATTGAGATAAGCTTCTGAAAGCAAATTAACGCATATGTGAACGACAAAAAGAGACAAAATGGTAGTTATTTCATTTAAAATTGTATAATTTGTTTCTTAATACAATATAAAAATACAGCAATGGCTGATAAAACATTCATTAAGCAACATTGATTGCATTTTAAAAACAAAACCAGAATTTATGTGTTTCATTTAGTGTTTGACTAGTATATCTTCGGATGAAAATCGTAAATACATAATACAGTATGTAAATTTATAATTTCGTCATCAAATGTATCCGACCCAATGTCAAAAGCATATTGATATGCTTAGTGTGCATGCTGTACCTTGTGCATTGCATTGAGCGGCGATGGTCTCTTGAAATTATCGTGTATCTCATAGCCAAACATTTCTCTTGATTCGGATTGGCGAAATGGACTATATCGTACCGTCGCCAATGTGGGTAATCGATTTATTTTGTTCATTATGTTTTCGATTTGCTTATACTGCTTTGTCTTCCTTCATCATGCTGAGGCAGTTTCGATCGCCAAAAATTACAGCCTTGAAGTGAAATCTGAAGGAACGGCTGTCGATCATGCTACTCTCCACGCATGAAGTGAAAAAAAACGAGACTCGTCAAACAGTTGATATCCATGAGAGCACACACAACCAAAATCAACGCATCTCGAATCGCCTGTGAGAACGAGGCTTGTGAGCGCAATGTATAAGTCAGATAAATGTGTAAGCCTGTTGTGTTGTTCTCGAATCTACTTGTAATACATATTCCTTTCCAAAAATTAACGGAACACATGAATGTGCATCGACAAACTCTGCGATTGATTTATTTACACCAACTACTTTGTTGCTAATGCTGCACAATATTTGAGATGATATGAAATACAAAATAAATTATTGTTATACCAATGCTTATTATCGTTTTTTATCCTAACCGCATATTTTTTCCTGTGCATTCTTATTCATATTTTCTAAATCATATCAGTAAGTATATTGAGATGAAAATGCGTTCCTATCTTCTTGACATGTTGGTACTGTTAATTTCACTTGTTTACAATGTCAACAATACAAATATTAGGTATGAAAATATTTTATAGACCACTTGGGTTGAAAACTGGCATATTCATAATTTTTGAAATTCAGACACAGAAAAAATCAACACAAAAGTGTTACACATCAAAATTTAGTGAAACATCAATAAATATGAAAACAAATTACAAAAAAAAACACACAATAGCCTTAGGGCAAAAAAGAGATGGCAATTTATCATCATTTTGCTCTGACTCCCTACCGTATCGCTTTTAAACTCACATTCACTTATATAGCATTTGCATTTTGTAATTTCTATTTGCCTTTTGCGCAGTAAGATAAAATACATTGATTTTGCTGCGAAAGTGTCATTTATGTTCAGTTATTATATCAATTAGCCAGTGGCGTTTTGCCGACATTCCATTTAATATTTAAAAAAAATTTAAGTAGGTTCTAATCGGAGAATTATCCACATCACAGTTCTCTTATTCAAATCGAGTCCATTTTATCTGGAATGATTCGAAGTTTTTTATTCATATGAAAAATGACTAAGTTTCGATAAAATTGATTATCGTGGCAAAAATGAGTGGATTCCCAAATCTATATACTAGGGGGATCACTCATTTGGCTCAGTAAATATTTCGGAGCTCACATAATCCAGTTTAAAAATAAAGTGATTTTTCGGTAAGTTTGTGAACGTCTTGTAAATTTCGATAGAAACGCAATGCGTTTTGACATATCAATTAATATATTAATTTGGTTTAAGAGAGCGTCGAAAGTTAGACGTTTAATTTATAATACTAAATAGATCTGATTTGAAGAAATCGCAAAGTTCTGAATGAAAGAAGGCCCATTGCGAATATCTGTATACGACTTTTGAAATATTCGCATGTTGTATGTTTATTTGCATGAAGTGGCCGGACATAGCAAAGATTAAATCCTTCCTAGGCCCAACGCTGTCTATTCAAAACACATGCAGTATTTGCCGCAGATAATCTAATTATATTTGTTTTTACTCCTAATCATATAACAAAAACGGGAAGTGATTGAAACGCTAGTGGCAGAAGGTATCAAAGATGAGTACATGGTGGGAAGCTATGAAACGTCGCAAACGGATAAACCGTAGTGATGTTGCTAACAGACTTCAGGCAAGAGATCTGAATTTATTCGATTTAACGGCGCTGGGCATGGGTAGAATGGGACTGGGTGTTTATGCTGTGGCTGGCAGCATTGCGTATCATGACGCCGGTCCTGCAGTGACAATATCATTCATAATTGCAGCCATTGCGTCGGCTCTTGCTGCTATGTGCTTTGCAGAGTTCGCGGCTCGAATACCCAGAGCCGGTTCGCCGTACGTCTATACGTATATGGCGGTTGGAGAGTTCTTGGCATTTACTATAGGCTGGAATTTGGCGTTGGAATATATTCTTGGTAATTTCTTGAAAAGCGAAACAACTAAATTTCAAATAACACTTACCTATTTCTAAAGGAGCATCGTGGTTGGCAAGAACTTTGAGTGCCTATTTAGATGAGCTCTTCGAACACAAAATATCTGCATTTTCCAAAAATCATTTTCATATTTTAATCACCGGTGCTTGGCGACTAATTTTTCCTGAACACCCTGACTTGTTTGCATTCACTGTGATTATGGTAATCACAATATTGTTAGCAGTTGGATTAAAAGAATCCAGTATATTGAATCATATCTTTACACTCATAAATTTTTCAATTGTGGTTCTTATAATTGCAACGGGAATTATAAATGGTAAGTCGACCGGCTCTCATGTTGATTATAAATAATTCAAAATTTTTGTTGGTTTTATTATGACTCGTTCAAAAAATGAATCGCCGAATTTCAGCTAAACCAGAAAATTGGTCAATCAAAAAGGAGGATATACCGGGGGGTATAGGAGGCGGTAAAGGTGGCTTTATGCCTTATGGAGTATCTGGCGTAATGAAAGGGGCAGCCAAGAGTTTCTATGTGTTTGTTGGTTTTAATTGTATATTTACAACCGACAAAGAAGTCCAGAACCCCCATCGGAATATACCGCTGTCGATCACCTCATCTCTTCTTATCAACTTCGTTTCATATTTCGGAGTGGCTGTTGTTCTAACAATGATGTTCCCCTACTTCTTATTAGTATGACTCTATTCCAAGAATGCAACTAGTTGTCAATTTGAATATTCAATGAAAAGTGCATTTAATTTTTTCAGAAACCGTATAATGTGCTTGTATTTTCCTGCACCACAAGCCAATGTATGACAATCAAATGGTAATTTTGAATTTATTTGTACCTATTTTAAATGAATCAATTGGAACAAAAATCTAATCAGAGTAATAACTCGGCTATTAAGTATTGCATTGGCTGGCGGATTTGTTGCATTGTCTACCGGTTTGTGGGGTGTGATGTTTGCATTGCCGCGAATCATTCATGCAATGTCATCGGATGGTTTGATCTTCACCGTTTTCAACCGCATAAATGGGTGCACAAATACGGCACTATACGCAACCATAATATCAGGTATATTTG
This sequence comes from Obolodiplosis robiniae, assembly GCA_028476595.1. Classification (NCBI taxonomy): domain Eukaryota; kingdom Metazoa; phylum Arthropoda; class Insecta; order Diptera; family Cecidomyiidae; genus Obolodiplosis; species Obolodiplosis robiniae. Next base: position 32,429,929 of record CM052017.1, read on the forward strand.
CAGCTTTGACGGTGTTGACTTTTGAATTGAACCAGCTTCGGGAAATAATTTCAACCGGACCACTGATGGCGTACGACTAATAGTTCAAAAGTGCTCTGACAATAACTAATTTCATGAATTTTCATTCTTAGGCATACAATTGCTGCGATTTGCATGATTGTGCTGCGCTATCAATATGAAGATACCACTTTTGAAGCTCCAAGCACATTCTCTCAAGTTCGGAGGCAATTGTTCAATTGCGACTCTCTTGAACACCCAACCGCTTTGTCATCGCAGATTTCAAATATAGCAATTATTGTTTTTTTTATATTTGCTACAATCTTTTGTAAATTAACTGAGCACGCGGAATTGGAACAATTTTCTCTGGTTAATGGATTCCTACTTGCACTTGTAGCTTTGATGGTTTTATGCTTTTGGATCATTGCTCTTCAACCAAAATTCATATATGATTTAAATTTCCTCATTCCAATGATGCCATTCCTTCCCATGTTAAGCATCATTATCAATATTTATTTGATGTGTCAATTAGAAGCAGCTTTATGGATTCGTTGTTTCATCTGGATTGGCATTGGTTACGCCATTTACTTCTCCTATGGTATCGGCCATTCCCGCGAAGCTAATCAAAGCGCACAAGACATGCGTAGAAGGCGATCTCAAGGGCAACACATTATAGCAAATCCATTTGAACCTAACTCTCATGAAGATCAACCGGATATTATGCCAACGATCGATGATAGATACCTCATCTTCAATCACACACACCACACGGGGTGATGAGCTGCCGAGAAAAATCGAACAATATTATTTTTAATCAAAAAAATAGCTCGATGAGAAATATTAGGAATTAATTCTATGAGCAAATGAGAATCGCCGGCGATTTTGAATATTCATAAAAATTGCCGACCTATTGAAATATATTTAATTTGAAAAGTTTTGGAACAGACTGAATAATAAAGCTCGTCATAATTTTATGAACCAAAATTAAAACAATTTTTTTTTTTGCATTTTGACATTTATTTTGGACTTGAATTGGATTTGAATTACATTTGACATACGCTGATAGCAGTAATTGCAGGATGTTGTTTATTTGAATTGCATTGGTTATTCGGATAAAATATAGCAAAAAGCAAACGTACATAATAGCTTATTTACGAATCAAAGCAGTGTGTTTCAAGCTTCGGGTAATTTCATTAAACAATTCTTGAATAAGTTGAATAACGTTCGAGAAAATTAATTATCGGCCGACATGGCGGTGATGTGATCATTGATTGTAAGCAATTGTTTGACAAAATCACGATCCGAAATGACATCGCACAATGATTTCAATAGAGTGCACAAATCGTGTTTGCTCAGGCGAATCTGCGCTGATAAATTTTCCAAGTGATTCATCATGGTTTCGGAAATCTGTCGAAAATAAAAATAGAAATAATTTGAATAATTGGAATTCGTCAAATTCGGATTCAATAGAGAAAAATCAATGCACCTTCTTTTCATCAGCAAATGCATGGAATTTGGATTTGATTTTGATGCTTTGCCCATTCGATCCATCATAGAATAGCGTAAGTGTTGAATCGCTCCCGTCTTTGGTGACCGGGAAATAGATACCAGCACAAACACGACCTTTTGCATCGCGTGACAATAGTGAACGAAAATTATACACCAAATTCCGGCGCACAGTGACATCGATGGCAGTACGATATGGATTCTTCACGTAGATAAGTGACATATCGTGATTTTGTTGATCACCTCGAGTGGTGCGTTCGCCCCATTCAACGAATTCATCATTGAAATTATTGAATTTGTAGCAGTATTCACGTTTCAAATGCGGTTCTTCTGATTGAATGAACCAGCCCGTGTGCGGATAACATTGATCTTTCATAGCTGTTACGGCACGTGAAACATGATAGCCCGGATCCAAAAGCATGATTCCCTCGCGGCCAGCCACATTGATACGCATGGCCACCAATGAATGTTCCTTTTCCAAATTATACATAGCATTGTCAATTCCAAGCTGCTTGCAATTCAGTATGTACTGTTGGATCGATTCAACCGCCTCTTCACACGACACCAAATACAAATATTCGCTTAATTGTGGACACACTTCACAGATACGTGCCACAACCTCCATAGCCAAACTGACGCACATGTGATGGCGACGATTGATTGGAGGCGTGTACGACTGGAAGAATGCCCGCAAGTCCGTCAAATTGGTCTGCTTGAATGATTTGTAGAAATCCACGAAGTTGTTAACAGTGTCGTAGTACGTTTCTTCCAATAACCGATGCAATATTACATCAATCAGCGCCACTAGGTCTTCATATTGCCAAATCTGCAATAAACAAAATCCATAACAATAAGCGAGTGAAAAGTTGGAAAACCAAATTCTACTTAATATCATTCTGCCTTGCTGTTGGCAAATCATACCAATAACTATGGTAAAAACGTATAAAAAATAGCACTTACATTATCAACGATGTATGGTAGTTTAATTGTATTCGACCATAAAGGAAGCGGCAATGGATGACCAATGGGCCATGCACCCTCACACTGACCAAACGCGCCTGAATTGTATGTATCCTCGTCGATAGTCCATTTCGTTTTCAGTAAGAACTGCAGCTGATTGGCTATATCGTCTGCAGTGACGGTCACATCAGACGGAGCACCGACCAAATCCAAGGGCCATTTCGGTGCGGCATTTGACACAGTCAGTGCCCGATTATCTGATACATCTTTGCTACCGCAGACACCATCAATTGGCTGAGTTCTGTGACTTAGCCGTCGCTGTTCACCGAAGCTCGTATCGGCGAGTCAACTTGGCCATTCGCTGCCCCATCGTCCAACGGTTGGTACATAGCCACCATTATTTCCAGCGCTCGTATCCGTTATAGACTTTAGTGCGGAAGCGATGTCACTTGGATCAGACACGACCTGATTTTTACACAGGCCAGGCTCGTCTCCACTATTAACTGATCTTTTTTCACGATCTGCAGAACAAAACGAAAAACATAAGAAGAAAAAAATTAATATAATGTGGTGAGAAATAATTCGTCGAACGAAATCATGCCATTCGTCATGGGAGCCTCATTTTTATGCATTAGATTGTATTTGATTTCAATTGATGAAACAGGAAGAAATAATGTCATCAATCATTTATCGGAAGATAAAGTTCAAGCCATTAATCGCAAGAAAACACAAACTCACACTTTGTGCCACCCTTTTTTTTTCTTATTTATGACAAACAAGCGTCATTCCATTATGGTGAAACATCAAATGATAAAAAAACGTTGCAATATAAAAAAACAATGATTCATTTACGCGACCAATTGAATGGCTGGCTGGACTATCTATATGTTTATGGCAGCATGAATGTGTTGACATCATTCTTTACGCCATCGCGTACTCTTACATTTACTGCTTATCAAATTCCTGATTTCCGATTATTCTGTTATCATTGATTGTCATTTTATGGTGATGATGACGAAGAAGATTTGAACGTCGCAATAGCAAAATTACTCGCTGTTACCTGTTATAATCCCAAGTGTTTCACACTATTTTGAATTTTTAAAAATGTGCAGAGAAAATATAATTAAAAGTGATCCAAGAATCATTGCAACTGTTTGCACTTTCAGTTTGGCAACATTCCCGAAATTGAAATGAATACAATGTATACGTGGTGTGTGCTGGTTTTCATTCTAAAAATTCGATGAAGCAAGAACAGACGAAGACCAATTTTCATGGCATCATTAATGCGCAAAATAGTTGACGTTTTATTTGCGATTCGGTATTATTTTCGGCACCTATAAAACCAGGCGAACATTTGGGCGGAGCGCTCGATGTCTAATTGAATTTGCTGCTGCTGCTTCGCCGCTGCCACTTGTGCCGATGTGTTGAGCGCACATTTTTTAACAATTACGCAAATGGTTATTTTGAAAGTTGGATGTGTTCGATATAGTATTATATTCGATTTGCGTCATGCGACTGGAGAAAATATTTTCAAGCGCGTTGCACGGGGAATTGAGTGAGCAGCAACAGAGTCGAAACTTAACTGTATAAAACCTCGACACGAATGTTTTCCGCTCAACAAGTGGCATTAAAGCAGCTCGCGCACACGAATCGTTCGTTGTTTTTTTTTAATGAAATTTTATTTTGTGTCTCCACAATTTATTTGGGACATTTGATATCACATCTTGACTCGCCTTCAAATAACAATGACACATTCTACAGTGAAACTAATGCACGAAAATAGAAAATTACTGTTTTCTTCGCGATAAACGCGCTATTCGAAAACTGCTGTGCTGATATTACTTTCGAGTCGTATTTCCAAGCAAATCGGATGAACAAACGGACGAATGAATAAATAAGGTCGATGTCTCTAACTTTGACCTTATTTGAGGTTGGCTACTAAAACATCGCGCGTTCGTATATATTAACGGAAATTGTGATAGTTTGCGCGCAACCGAGCGAACAATAACAGATAAACAAAGATCGCAATGAATCATCGCATTACATGATTGAATAATGCGTGTGTTCGAAGAATTCTTTCTTATTCGGCGAATGACCTCAGATCATATGAAATAAACGGAACCTGGGATTTTAAATTTGCGAGGGAAATATATGACTACGTCGTGCGTGTTCGCCGACCGAAAATTCCCATAAAATACGAAATGAAATGGCCGACATATAATACACATGTACTATACTGCGTGTATTTTGATTGCATCGATGAATGAACACAGCTGATTCACTGTCAAACGTCGAAACGTGGTCATAAATTGCCTTCAACTCAAAACTCTCTCTCAACCACACACAAAACATGCCTTCACATCTCACTGTAAATGGAATGTGTGTGCGCTTTGAAAAAAAACCCACGAACGGAAATGCAGAAACAAACAGAGAAGAAAAATTGAATGATATTCTCACTTACCCATACAACGAGTAGCTCTCAATGTCCAGATATTTGCTTGTTGTATTTTTTCCTTTGTTGAATGTACCGTCGAAATAATATTGGTTGATTTTATGTGATCCACCGTTCTTAATTCACTTGTCAGTTATTTCTTTTGAAAGATTTCTTGGTTTTCTTCGCGATTACAAACCAAAAAAACAACCAAAAATAACAAACCAAAAATAAATAAAACAGAAAAAAGGAAACAAAAAATAAAAATTAAAAAAATAATAACAGAATCAAAAGCCAATCAAAGAATTCTTTGTCTCTAAAACTAATGATTAAGAAATGTTTCGAAAAAAATAATCAAACGCTTGTTTTTGTACGTTCGAATGAAAGGAAACAGACGGATTTCAACTGATAACTTCTAATCCAAATAATAAAAAGGAAAAATTAAATACTAACAACTAGGTTTATTCGGTGTTCAATGTACTGCTGCTTCTTGCAGACTGTTGTTGCTCGCTGTTCTCTCCGATGAAGTATCGCTTCGAAAATCTATTTGACGAATGACTGACTGTGCCAGTGCTATTGCCCGAATATATATACATAAAGAGTGCTATGGTCGGCTCACTCAGCTCACGCTATAAACTACTGCATAACACGCTTGTACAGAGCACACACCGTACAGTACACACAAAGCAAATACCCAATAAACGTATTTAAATCATCGTCAGCTATCGTTGTTTTGATTGTTTTTGTCATTTTCGTAATTTTCGTAAGTGAGCGTGAGAGAGAGAGAGAGCCTCAGTCCTCTACTGATGGCTTTGCAATTGTTGTTATTTTCTTCACTTTGGTCATAAACTTCTTTATGTTTTCACTTGGCTTGTTTTTTGTTTCATTTGTTTTGTTCGGTTTATTTTGTGTTTGTTGGTTTGTTTGTGGTTTGCTTTTGTTGTAGTATGCATTTGCGCGTCATGGCTCACAAACAACTAAATGTTTTCGTTTCGATGTGTTTTTACCCCGAAACATCGAACAAATGTAAACATTGAACATAAAACGTAGTTAAATCGGAATTCCAGACCTTAAACATTTAATTGGAGGAACTGAAAAAAATGAACGCAAGAATGGGATAGAGTTATGAAGAGAGAGAGAGAGAGAGAGAGAGAGGAAAAATTTTATTTTGTGTGGGTGTGTGTAGCAGATTAGCGATTAAACCTGGAATCGATCTTTCAACATTGGTTGTTGTTTTCTTAGGCGGTAATGATTATGCGATAGCTTATAACATGACACACAATCTAATATGAATATTTTTCGAAAGTTTTCGTATTCCACTTATTTGATCCGGGCGACTTAATATTTTTTGATTAAATTCTTTTGCGACCACTTTTTGAACGCCAACACATCTTGAAATCATCATCATCATCAATCATACACACACACACATTCAAACTCACTCACAACCCGAAAACAATGCCATTGAAATGGTCTGTCTTGCTTCTTAATTGGCAATTGAGATGAGCCTTTATGTAATCAACAGCAAGACAAACGTGACAAAAAATGGAAGCGATTCCGGATCAATTTGCACGCTTGAATTAATGTCGCATTTAATATGGACCGATAGGATGATTATATTCAGCACTCTTGAGCGAAGTACACAATTGGCCCACTTGAATTTGTTGTTTATTTTTACGGTCATTCATATTGTTTTTGTTCATAATGATATGTTATCAGTTCAATTTGACAAGCACGTTTCAAACGGAGATAGTGACATGTTTTGGTCGGCTGATGTCTGAAAGATTTCGTTTATACCCCCACCCCCATTAATTGCTTTTATAACCCAATGCTCGATTATTGTCATTTCACTTGCCACATACTAATAGCAGCCGTATTTGCTTTGGACTTTGTCTGAAATGTAAACAAAAATACGTATTCAATATTGCACAATGATGAAAATATGGTGTAATAAATCAGAGAATTGCAGCCGATCGGGGGCGGAATTCTATGAAAATTTCAAAGTCAATTGGAGTTTTAATTCATGTTAGTTCCTTTTTTCCAACGTTTGACATGGGTCAAGATGTTAGAAACTAACATTGAAATGTTGACGTAACAAATGAGAACAAATAAGTGTAAGCGAGTCAATTTTTGTTAGAAAAATTTCGCTTACTCACCAGAGAACACCAAATCGAAATCGAAGATCAACAAGGAATTCATTACCGAATATCGCAAATCAAATTTCCAACATTGGCATAGAAAAAATCAAAGATTGAGATCCAAGTCAACCATCGAAATGAGGAAAATGGTTTTCATTGCAATACATTTAACAGAATTCCGCTCCAAGTGAAGGCTTTTCAAATACACTGCTTATTGCGCGTAAAAACAGGACACAAGGAAAGGTTTACGAAAACTCAATTGCACTCGAGAGACAAAAAAAAATAAAAATCCAAAGGAAATTTGTTTTGACTTTGTCTAATTTTGGTTTATCTCTCTTTTTCGAAGAAATAGATAAAAACACTGATTATTTTTTCGTTGGACACTCATAAATAGTTTGATTCATGCGCCAAAAAAAAAAATTACTGCCTAACGCTAGCTGTTTTCATATGAATTTTTACATATTGGTTTTCATGCAAATTTTGCGAATACCGCAAAGTTCAATGTCAGTCCGTTTAAAGCATGCGTTCAGTTGCATGTTTTATATGCTATTTACCGCTGACTTTGATTAAATTCGTTGCGATCAAATGGATGTTGTTTTACTCTCAATTCGCCCCAATCAAGTCCAAATGATACTTTAAATTAGAGCTGACATCAAACTCTTGAATAATTGATAAATCGCAATTCGGATTTTTCAAGTTGAATCTTGAATTTGCCAGTCTAAATTGCAACTCTATCAATGAATAAACGTTGGTGCACCTCACTGAGCACAGAAAATTCAATCATCATATTCTCTCTCGCATGTGTCATCTTCCATTTTCAAGTTCACTTGATTGCGCCGAAATGCTTTCAATGTCAAACGCACACACACACACACACAATCATGTATCGCACGGGGTAAATTCAATTTTTCCCTCAAAAATTTGGCTAAAAACTTGTGTCTTCAAAGAAATACAACATAAAAACTCGATTCATTTATTCAATGACAATGATGAAAAAAATTTGTGAAAGAAATAATGGTTATTTGTTAAATCAATATTTGCATTCTGAATAGCCGCGGTTGAGTTCAATTGTTGTTTGTTTTCATGTTATGTTATGCAATAAAACAAGAGATGGCGCGTTTGATGAAGCAAACAAGTCATGTTACAAGGACGCGTATTCATATTTATATGTGAGGGATTTCCATATTTTGTGTGCGATTGAAAGTATTTTTCCTTCTTTTTTTATCATCAATATGTTTGATTTATTGACTGAATTGGGCTGGACAATATAAAGCTAAAAATATTCCACCAAATAACAGTACAGAGTATTTCAGGAATCTCATTGTCAATCGCAATATATATTAAACAGCTCCTAATCATTCAATCGAAGAACAAAAGAGCACTTTTAAAGCTTATCTTAATGATTGCAAGTATATTGCTGACACATTTTATTATTCACATTCACACAATGGCACAGCCAATCGATCAACTTGAACGGCAACAACGTAATTAAAACAATCAAAAGAATTCATCGGATTGAAACTTTAAATGTGCGTGGTTTGTTTAATTGTTTTAAACAGAAAAGTTGTTTGAGTGTTCATTCCTTCTTCCTTTATACACTTTCAACTTACAATTACATTTATCGAACGAGGCCAATGAATTAAAACGAAATTTATGGCGACGAAACGAAGCATGAAGATAGGCAGAAACATAATACAATTCAGGAAAGAGCAAGAAGGAATGAGAAAAAGAAGAAGGAGAAAACAACTTCCCCGAAAATCAAAGAGCACCCGAACAAACAGCAGTTCAAATACGAGTGAAAATGAAAGAAAAGTACTTACATGTAATTTTGAATGGTATGCGAATTAAAAACACAAATGGATTTCTTTATCCAATACAAAATCCGTAACATGCATCTTGATTTTTACGGGTTTCGCCGTTTTTCCTTCGTTAAACAGAGTGAAATGCCACCCATTTATGCGCAATGTATATTGTACCAAAGCACATCGACACACTCGCCCGTTTCGCTTGCACTACCGACTATAAAACAGCTGTTTTTTCGGAAAACCTGTGCATGCGGGTGTGTGTGTATGAGGGGGGATTTATCCGTCTTGTTCGCCCCTCTCAATGCTTTTGGCATTAGTGAGTATTCCCTTCCGCGGGAATTTGACATTTTTCCATATATCATTTTATACATACAATAATTGTTTGCTGCTACTCCTTTGCTGTTGTGTGTGCACTGTGCTTGCACAGCAAGCATATACATTTTCATTCGCAAATTTTTACTCTTTCTCTTTCCTTATTCTGCACTTGTTTTCATTCCGTGCAGTGTATATTTTCATTTCAAGTGCAGTAAAATTTGACGTCGAGCATACATCACACAAAGATGATGCTCATTGCTTTAAAGAGCTTTCAATCGTTTGCGAAAATTGTGAATCAACACATTAAATGAAAAGAATAGAGTTGTGAATGGGAAAACAGCGGATAGACCGAAAGAATACGTACAAAAAGACATACATATAACTTGAAAACAATGGCAAATGGATTAAAAAGTGTAAGGATATTAATTGGAATTCAAACAGATACAGAAATGTCAAGATGTTCCGCGAAGCATATTTCTTGGCGATCGTTGAACTGCACATATAAAAGAATATGGCATTTTCATCATAAGTCATAAACAATGAAATACATGAAACAAGTAGAATAAGAACGGAGAGGAAACGACACATACAGAAAGACAGACAGATAAGGGAAATCAACAAGGATTATTTCAGTGCTAAGCTAGAATAGTTTAGCTTCTGCCAAATCCTAAATTACAGTTGCTGCAAATCCAAAATATATGCATATTCCGTGCACTCTCAGGTAAAAAAATCATTCAATATTGCTTGCTTTGCTCTCAGTTGTTTTGTTTTATCGATAAATTGCAATAGCATTCCTATATACTAGGTGTGTGCATTGAAACCCGTTTTTTACGCTAGATGTCACCACTTGCGATTGCGTTGTCAAATATCAAAAAAATATATTGGGTGAACAAATAAATTTTAAAGGATTTTTTTCTAAATAAGAGAGTTTATTTTGAAAAGCTGGAAACAATATATTTTATTCAAAGTATTGTCCATCTGAAGCCACAACATTTTCCCATCTTTTTGGCAATTTATGGATTCCTTGCCAAAACCAGTCCTCATCTTTTGAGCGAAAGAACGAATCGAGCCAATTTTTGATACCGTCGATTGAAGTGAACCGTATTCCGGCAAGGGCATTCTGCATGGATCGAAATAGATAGTAGTCAGAAGGTGCCAGGTCTGGGCTGTACGGCGGGTGGGGTAGCGGCTCCCATCCAACATTTTTCACATAATTTTTGACCTCTTGAGTTCGATGTGGCCGAGCATTGTCATCATGGAAAATCAATGACTCATGTCTGGTCGCCCATTCTGGCCGTTTTTGCTTGATTGCTGCATTCAATTTGATGAGTTGTTGTCGGTAGCGTTCCCCAGTAATAGTTTCACCCGGTTTTAGCAGCTCATAAAACAGCACACCCTTCTGATCCCACCAAATACAGAGCATCACCTTGGCCGCATGAATATTCGGCTTCGGCGTCGATGGGCCGGGTTGGCCGCGCTTCACGTACGCTTTTTTACGTTTCGGATTGTCGTAATAAATCCATTTTTCATCTTGCGTTACGATCCGATGCAAAAAATCCTTCTTTTTGTGGCGAGCGAGCAGCATTTCAGACATGCAAAAACGCCGTTCGACGTCTCTCGGCTTCAAATCGTACGGCACCCAATTTCCTACCTTTTGGATGAATCCCAAGGCTTTTAAGCGATTGGAAATAGCTTGTTGAGTAAGTCCCAATGATTCTGCAAGTTCTTCTTGCGTTTGACATGAATCTTGCTCGAGTAATTCCTCCAATTCAACATCTTCAAACTTTTGTGGGCCTCCCGGACGCTCTTTGTCGTTCGTATCAAAATCACCACTTTTAAATCGTCTAAACCAGTACTCACAAGTGGAAATCGATGGAGCATGATCCCCATAAGCTTCCTGCAGCACACGACGACATTCAGCTGCAGATTTCTTCAAATGAAAGCAAAGAAGTAATCCTTCCCGCAAATTGTGTTTTGATGGAACAAAAGTTGACATATTCGGGGCACACAAAAACTATGTTGTTTACACTTCGGTGAAATGACAGATACTGAAAAGTGATGAGTAATGATGATGCTTTGACATGAAGATAGTTACAAGATTGCCCGATGCGATATAGTGCTAGTATATCATCTCTTGTAAATCCTGTAAAATTCATTTGTTCACCCAATATGTCATTTGAAAGTTTCATTCAATAGCTATCATAACAATAGAAACAAATATTTTACCTTGAGCGCAACATTTTTTTTTTTCAACGATGGAAAATTTTGAAAGTTGGCGAAAAAAACAGCATCTGCGGGAAGTTTTGTTATGTAATTTTTTTGCAAAGAAAAACACAGTGCACCGAATGGGCTCTGTTATAAACACAGTGCACCGAATGGCTTCATCGCTTTAGAAGTGGTAATTTTGACTTGGAAGATAAAAAGCGCCCAGAACAGCAAAAAAAATGTTCGAAGATGCGAAATTGTATTACTCTATGAAAACCCATGTCAAACGCAAGAAGATCTTGCAATTACGTTGAATGTCGACCGATCAACAATCTCTAGACGTTTGCATGCAATGGGAAAGTTTCGAAAACTTGTAAAATTGGTCCCACATCAACTGAATGAAAATCAACTCAAAGCACGAATCGAAACATTCAAAAAACATCTTTCTGAGCACAAAAAACATAGTTTATTGAGTCGAATTTTTACTGGCGATGAAAAGTGGGTCTATTACGATAATTTCAAACGTAAAGCATCATATGTTGATCCAGGCCAACCACCAACTTTACAATCAAAACGCGATATTCATTGTCAGAAGGTTATGCTGCGCATTTGGTGGGATCAGAAAGGTGTAGTGTATTAGGAGCTGCTAAAACCGAATGAAACGGTCACAGCTGATCGCTACCGACGCCAGTTAGGCGATTTGGCTCGTGCATTAAACGAAAATTGGACACGGATAGCGTCAAACGAGACAAAGTTTTGTTTCACGACGACAGTTCAAGGCCGCATCGTGCAAATGTAGTCAAAAACAGGGTAAAACAGTTCTGTTGGGATCGGCTTGATCAAGCCGCGTACTCTCCAGACCTTGCCCCTTTTGACTACCATTTGTTCCGTTCGATGTACGTTTTCGAAATTTTGAAGAAGTGAAAAAATGGAAAGATGAATGGATAGCTTCAAAAGATGATGAATTCTTTCGACGCGGAATCCACAAACTGCCTGAAAGATGGCGGGAAGCAAAGCTAACGATGGGCAATATATTGGTTAAAAAATATTATATGGTTTCTTAAAAATAAATGAACCTTTTCACCAAAAAACGGTTTTCAATGCACACGCCTGGTACGTTATATTTATAATTTAATTATATCGATATTCGAAATGGATTCGAAATAGTTTTTGTTAAAATAGCGAATGTGAAACGAATGGGAATGGATGTGTGTTCCCGTTTGCCTTTGAGAATAACATTCAAACACCAAAAACAGCTCATTCGCTGGCCCACTCACTCCTCTTGCGGCTCTCAGGCCGCATCGTGACCGCAGAAAAGGGTTTTCGCTTTGGCGGCCTTTTCTCCCTTTTTTTGTCATTCCATTTGATTTCATTTTGATTTTGTTTTAGTTTAAGTCGTAAAATTGTATTTGATGATAAGGATATTGGAATTGCTTTTAAATCCCATACAAGAATTCCGCTTGGTTGCTAAAAATTTTCGCATGTTTCGGTTAGCTTTTGTTCCCGTCGTTGTTTATGGATTTTGCAAATCGCAAAATTTGTGTATTTGCGCGACTATACGAACGAGACCGGGAGGGAGGCTGCACATAAAATCGACAGATTTCATACCATCATCGAATTACGATTGCGAATTTATGCGCTTTTCTCTCTGTGACGCGATTTCACTTCTCTCTGTCTCTCTTGCTCGTTCGCACAAGCGATGCATTTTGTAAGCTGCATTGAATATGCATTTAGCGATAGAAATACGTCTCTAGTCATGCTTCCATCCCGAACCATTCGCTACATTTGCCACACTCGTATAAATTCAGAGTTGTCACGCGCTATAGTATGCACTGTATGTATAACTATGCCCGCACCAAGAGCTATAACATTATTCTATCCACTAGAAGAAAAGGAGCTTCTGGTTTAAACCGCATTTGTACGGATGAAATGGGCCCATCCAAATGTTGGAAAGAGCTTATGTTTTGAATGACCGCGTCAAATGAAACTATTCCATTTATTTCTCATTTTTCCTTTTGTTTGGTTCCCAATCGCAAATAAACTATTTCACACTGGCGAATATCTGCAGTAAGTATATGCCGGCCATGTCCATTGTCTCCGACCGAAGCCATTTTTTACTTATTCCCCGACAAAAATTAGATTCATACAATAAATTCAAAATTCTCAAATTCGCACTGAATCTCCGCGAGATTCGCGCATGAAAAAATGGTATTGTTTGAAATATACACTGTTTCTCTCTGCGTTAAAACATATTTGAAAGATGCGATAAATACAGACAGAAAAAAAAAACAGTAACCAACAAATCATAGACTCTTCCCCCTCTCACCATTCGACATCTGCATTGCATTTTGCGTATTCCGGCATTTGGCTGTTGACTGTCGAATGCTAGTTTGCTTTTTTTATTTTGCCATTGCCGCATTTTCAACTGCGGATAAAAGAACTTTTGTCGAAATGCATGTTCCTTTGAAACAAACTTAAGCTATGTTTTAACGCTGGCACTTTCTTTAGCTTGTTGTTATTTCTCTCTATCTCGTGTATATTTTTTCTGACTATGCATATATTCATCAGCCAATGAGCGAGCAAACCAATGAACAAGACTGATTCGTTCACTTTCTCTCCGCCGTTCGCTTCATCTTTCTTTCTTTCTGCAAAATCAGTGACAGTGGCGGCGGCAACGGCGGCGGCCAAAGAATAACATACGAGATGCAAGTTGTGAAACCAACGACGCTAGTAGTTTACTTATGGGGATTTCATCCACTTTTTAAGTATTAGTGTACACGGATTCACATATACGTGTATATGTGTACACATACACCTACACACATACATATATATATTTACACTCAAACCGGTTTTCAACCACAGTCTGATAGAGAGAAGAAGAAACACACAAACTATATTTCTTTCTCTCCCTCTCTCTCTCTCACACCTCTCTTCAATTTTGTAGCGTATGGAGAGCAACGACTAAAATACATCCGCATAGTATGCATATTCATTTGCAACTAAACAGTTTTTCGTTTTAGTAGATGCACAACAGTTGATGTCAATACGAAATATAATACATTGCATATGTTACGAACACAAACACACACTCTTTCTTATACTCTCTCACTCTCTCTCACTCATATGAAGCATATAAAAAAATATTTCTAAGTAAGAGGACCACACCACGTCAATTGAATTTTTATTTCTTCTCGCAAACTTTCGCTAAAATTATTCAATGGCCAAAACTTTGTTTCGACCGTTTTCATCATATATATTTTCATTATCTACAACAGTGATGCATTTGCTTCGTGTGAGACACATCAAGAGATTCAATAAGAACAAATTTAAAAAAGAAGATACAAGCACAGAAAAGCAAATCATAGCAAAGAGACGGCAATCCCAATTTTATCGGGCCCACAGATATACAAAAAAGAGCATTTGCAATTTATCGCAAGGATTTGTCGATGGTATTTCCCAGAGACCCGATCGCATGGGCCGCAAAGACCATAGGCATGCTAATTAGCCGGCCAACTGCACACAAGTGGCCATGTGCCGCATCATACGTTGCACTTTCGCAACCGCCACAAACACCGTCACTTCATCTTTTGCATGTAGCGCCATTAAACTCAGTCAACTCATATTTCAAAACCGCATTATGCAAAATCACAAACTGTGATTTGTGACATTTAAATATTGTTAATTTTTGCAAGTCAAACAATGCAAAAATACATTCATAATTCCATTTTCTGATCATAAATAATCATTTATAACGCTGTTATTATTATAACGCCTATTTATTCGATTTCAAACCTTTCTATGATATGTAGAAACATTTACGTGTAAGTACACAAAATGAGGAAAATTCACAAAGATTAAGAGAGAGCGCATGCGTCTGTGTGCTTGCGGCAACCGCACTACTCTTTATGAGTAAGCGTAACACTTGTGCACATCTACGGCTAATGGATAGGCATTAGCCGGCTAAGCAAACCGGCCAACAAACGTGGACCATTGCGTCGTCTCTGGTATTTCCAATTGTTTCATTACAAATATGCAAGCGGACCGTGCTTGTATAGGATTGGAGAGCTTTTCGGGAGTATGCCAATTGACCGCACCATCTTATTTTACATAGGTGAACTCAATTTAGATCCATTGTAATACGAACAAAGTTTTTATTGACACAAATAATACAAACAAATAAGCTATGATATTATATTTTAGCGATAATCAACAAAAACCGCATAAAATCTCGTTTGAAATAAAAAATGACGTATGAAAGAAATTATGAATAAGAAAAAAACATATGTAATTATATTTTTTTTTCTTTTTTTTTTATTCAATAAAAAATGGTATTTAAAAAAAAGTACATACACAAAATGAATTTGCACATGTTTGTATTTTTTAAAGCTTGGTAGTTTTTTTCACTTCAAATGCAAAAATGAATATTAGTCAAAAACCAATACAGACGGACTTATTGAATTTCATAATGTAATAAAATGAAAACGATAGCAACAACAACTATGCTTACCATGTATTTCATTTGGGGAAACGTTGATGTCGTTGCTGCCATCCTCACAGAGCTGTTTCCTATAAGAAATACATGGTAAGCAGAGCTGTTGATGCTGCCACATAGGAAGTTTTTTATTTATTCCTAAATTAATTTGAGTAATGTGACGTTAACATTGCATCACATTATGAAATTCAATGCGTCAATGTGTTTTGCATTTGAAGTACAATTAGTACGTCAATATCATGCTATTTCACTCACTCTCATATTTCATGAGATAGAGAGAATCAGCGATGTTTCTTCGTTTCTTAAGCAGAATTGTTGACTATTTAAGCATGAACGTTGAAAACCAATACATGTGAGTATCGCTTCTCTTTTGTATAAAGCAAGTGATGTGCATGTGCACAAAATGATTGTTGATTTTAACAGATTTGCTTTCAACATATGCGTAAATATAGGGTGGGCCATATAAAATTTGCATTTTGACATTTACATTTTGACATTTGAGCTGTCATTCTCTAAATAAACAATTTTGTCAAAATGCAAACGTTAGATGGCCCACCCTGTATATAAATATTGGCAAGCAAAACTATTGATGCCACTCACACAACAGGTCGAAACCAGTAGATACATCACATATGGAGTAATACTACTAATAGTTGCGTCTGACTGTGCATAGCATTCGGATGTATTTTTATTTTTTTCCAGATGCATCGGATATTTTTCTTTTCGAAATAGAGAAAGAGGGAGAGAGAGAGAGAGAGAAGCATTCGGATGTATATGATGCATTGTATGAATTTCTTACTTTTTTCTAAATGTATGCTACTTGATGTCCACACACAGGCACAGAGAGAGAGAGAGAGTGTATGTATGCATGTATATATGTGTATGTGTGAATCCGTGTATATTAATACTTGAAAAAGTGGATGAAATCTCCATAAGTAAACTACTGTCGCTGCTGCTTGTTCCTCGCTCTGTATTAAGTTCTTTTTTCTGTATTTCGAATCCAAGCGATTCCATGGCGTTAATGATAGAAGTTTGTTCATTTGGTAATGGTTGTGCTGGTGCCATAAAACGGACCGATTTTCCGAGTTCTTTTGACTCGATTCATGTTCATGTTTCTTTGGCAATATCCACATACTAAAGTGTGTAGTGAGCTGACTGCGCTCGAGAACAACCGTCCCAAAACTTTTTCAATATTTGAACACATGAAAATAATGTGAAAATGAACCATTTGGAACAGATCTCTTCCACTCTAAACTTGTTCGCACACACACTCGCTCGCTCGGTGGTGGCTGGACATATATGCAACTTGCAATGTGCATGAAGAGCATTCAGTCACACTACTGTATTTAGTGCACTAAAATGTTTATTATTATATAATGTGATGCGCGCATGCCGTAGCATGAAACGAATTGAGGAAGAAACATATAAATGGGGGTCGTCGTGCAGTTTGCGAAAATAACTGCACGGGATGCACATACAATGCACATAAACACTTCATCCAGACGAAACGGGCCGCACAACCCAGCGAATTTTCGGCATTCAAAAGCTAAAAGATGCGACTCGTTTCGGTTCAAGTCATTTGGGATGAATCGCAGACAGTTTTTGCTGCAGCTCTTTTGCATCGCTATCGTATTTTTTTTTTTTTTTTTGTATCATATAGAACATTCATACAGTAGATTGGCCAATGATCCAAAAAATAGTTAGATAGGAGAGAAAGGGTGAGAGGATAAATGTGCGCAGAGGAAAAGGATCGAGCGGAATTTAATTTAATTAAATTTAAAATTTGTTTGTCACAATTCTCGTATATAAAAAAGAGAATTGATTGCGCTAGTTGCTAAAAAAAGTTCGAAAATTACCTATTTCCCCGATTCAATGCCTTTTGTGCAACTTGTCGTATGCTATGAAAGTTTCAAAAACCTGACCATTTTCAGGACGACGATGATTGAAGGGCCGCTCTATTGGATTAGACTAACTTTAGGCGAAATATTCAATATAAAATTTATCGGCATGCATGATCAGGTCGTTGTGACATTCTTTCATTTTCTGCCGAGCTTCTTTCCGATAGATTATGAATGGATCAATGACAAAATAAATGAATGAAAAATGAATTCTATTTATAAATAATAAATAGAATGCTACGGGAAAAAGCGATAAGCTGACATCAAGGTGTCGTGCCATCATGACATTGTCATCTATGCAATTGCAAACCATTTTTTATTAACCGAAAAGTGATTTGTAAAAAAAAAAAATTGAAACCAGAGATATTATTTTTGGATGAAATTGGTTCTGAACTTGCATATTGAATTGCATTTTTGGCTTGGTCGCTAGTTTGTGCGTTCGCTTGCTCAGTTGCATCGTTGGTTATCGTAGTTGAATTCAATTGCAAGTTTAAAATAAGTAGACGGACCAATTATGAAGCCGAATTTAATGTATATTTGCATAATGTTTTGTTAGTAAAACACAGTAAAATACAAATTATATATGATGATTTTTCGCTATGTGTGTGCGGAACGATACTCTACCGAAAGTTCCAAACAACTATGGGCAACGATGTGATATATAATTGTAAATAAATAAATATGAGAGTTTTACATTCATTCAATTCATTGATTTTGTTATTATCATTTCATTCCATTCGTTTCGGTGGCATTTGTGTTTGCGTTGTGTGATGGCTGTTTGCCTGCTGCTGCTGTTGTTGTATGTTTTTCCTGTCTCCTTTCTTTCCGTCGCTCGTTTGTCGCTATATGCATGCAATCATGTTGTTTTCTTTTTATTCAAATATTTATAGACGATATGAAATATATAATATGTAGAGGGACACTGAAGTAATTCGTTCGAATCGCATGATAAACATTAGATATTGTAAGCATATTGATGGGACAGGGTGTACATGAGTGTGCGTTGTTCGGGGCAAGGTGATTTTGTTGCCGATGAATGCACACAATGGCGCACCCACTCCATCGGGCGGAAACATCGCAACCAATGATTTCGAACAAAGAATTATTAAGGAGCTGCAAATCAATGGGCAAAAAATTAAAAATCAATGGAAAACTCGTTGAATGATGAACGCAAAACGAATACAATGAGAAGAGAGAGAGAGAAATGCATGTTAAAGGATATGAAGTGTTCATAAGCCTATTGAGGTAATAAAACGAGTTATTTTCCCCTTGGATGATTTGGTTTGTTTCGGTTCAATGTGCAGTACACCCTTTGTACAAACATTGAACCGAATTGCTTTAAGGCCACGATAAAAGCTCTATTCCGCACTCATAAACTTTGGTACGAACCGTAAGCCATATCGAACAATATATTCCAGTTTCCCTTTGCGTAGCATATACGGATTGATTAATGTATACACTGCATAGCATGCAGTGCTCAACGAGTGAAAATAGTGGTGTATACAGACACAGTCACACATTCGAGAGCCGATTGAATGTGCGGCAGCTCAGTCGTGTGCTCACACCGTACAATTCTGTTACCCCCCAAAAATAATGGCGCACAGATAAATAGACTAAAACAAAACTTTCAAAACCTCGAATACGGAACTTTCGTATAAAATCCAGAAATGGAATGGAAAAAGCCCAAATACCAGCAAACCCAACATTCGCTCTGCTCGTCTCTCTGTGTGAGCGTGCGTGTCGTGTGTTTGTGTGTTTGTGAGAAATGGTGGTAGCACAAAGCAACACTCACACACCAACCAACGCGCTCACACCAGCAATCACAATCACACCATACCAACGGCCGTTGTATGCCAAACACACATACACATGCGCATATGCGTGGAGAAATATGCCGAGAAAAAAAAAAACAATAAAAATAACAACACGAGTCAAAATCTGATTCAGAAAAACAGACACATTCACGCTGAACGGAACAAAGAAGTGTTACGATATGCTTCATTTGATTCGTGTGTTTTATATAAAAAAAAATCTGTTAGTTTAGTCCTTAAGACGGAATAAGGAAGTGAAACATAACTTGAAATGAGCTAAAAGCTTGTGAAATTTCGGCAAAGTGTCAGCCAGTTGAGGGAACGAGCATTTTTATCAAACTTTATCTCGAATTATATTGAAACAATTTCATTTTCTCATTATCTCTATTTATTTTGGGGTGGACAACAGAGAGGAAAAAAAGCATCAAGCAAAGTGTGTGACAGCGCGAACTGAAAGGAGCAGAGAGTGAAACACTTGAATCTGTGGGTTTTATTTCACAGTATTTCGATTACACAATTGTTGGTGAATCAATTTGATGTGTGTACACTAAATGATTTATTGGAAAAAATTCGAGGCATTTTGATAAATGTGAAGAACACATATAGACACAACAACAAAAAACCCCCCCATCAAAATCAAAGCGTGAACCGAAGCCGCAGAAAAATGTCGATTTGACAGCAAATAACATTTCTTGTTGTTTCTTTTTTTTCGGATTGAATTTTACGTATGTGTGAACGAATTCCGTTGGAACAATTCGGCGGTGATAAAGGGTAAGTAGATTGCCGAATGACAAAAACACCAACAACCGAACGAAACGAACGAACCAGCGAACAAACGGACGGATGGACAACCGAATCAAACGAATGGAGAGAAAGCAAATAAAAAAGAGTGTATGATTGCTATATCGGATTCGATTTTTATTGGACAAAAATTATTTTCTAGCTATTGAATTGCGTGCCTGTTCGATATTACCTTTCCGAGGGAGCAAAAGCTTTTGTTTCATTCGGTTTGTCGGTCGTCTATTGTTGTCTTGGCCATTTATTTGGCCTCAAAATGTATATTCAACGCGAGTTTTTTCGTCGTTTCGTTTCGGTTCGCGTTCAGTAGGGCACAACGTGTCTGCATTAAAGTGCGTCAATTTCCTTGATGATTTGACTTTATAGAAATATCTGAGCGATACATTTATGAGGTGAGGAATATTTTCCGGCAATAGTTTTTTTTTCGCTGGGTGTTCAAAAGAAAATAACGGTTCAATTGGATTTCCTTCTCTGGGGGAGTGCTAAGTGCAAATCGAAAAACGGTGCCAAGAGTTGTGACGAACGGAACAAATTGTTGGCCGACAAAATAGTAACAACGGTTTGTGCAAAACTACCCAAATGCTCTTCTGTCACGTTTCAGTTTGAGGTGCTCGAATGTTGAACACCTCTTTTTCGACATCGCATTGTGTAAAGATGTTTTTTGGCCTGCATATCACTTCTTTTTTCGTTACATAGTTGTTTGTTTGGTTGATTGGTCGGATAGTTGGTTGGGATGCTCTGTAAAGGATCTGTTTGCGAGGATAAAAAGCTCAATGTGCCGATGAGGGAAAACGCAATAAATGCATTATTAACAATGGACATTTCAACATACACATACGGTCGGGACAAAGCCAACTAAAGTGGCTTGTCGAATCGAATATTCAACAATACAACATACACATTCATGAAGAAACAAAAACGGAAAAAAGCCGTCAATTCCATCTCACTCTCGCTTCAATTTATCCAATGAATCATTTGTATCGGTGGAGCACGCAATCGATATTGTATCAGGCGAGTAATGACAAAGTGAAAATAAGGAAAAAAGTAACATGGAAAAGTGCAAAAGATTTTCTCATCGCCCATAAAATATCCTCTCGATTTCGAAGTGTTTGAACAACATCAATAGCAGTGATGGTGGCGCTTGTAAGAGACTGATTGTCTGTTTATTATACAAAATGCGTTTCGGAAAAATGGATTTGCCTAGAAGATGAAACGAAGCCATAAGAGCATGACTATCAAATATTGTATTTGTGCTTTTTCTTCACGCTCTTCCTCACGTTGGCACAGTCCACATCAACCATATCATGCACAAATGGTAGTGGTGCGATTTGTCAGATGCTCGGATGCGTAAATGCCAGCACCATAGCCCCCACAGTTAATGTTAATGTTGACGTGCCGCTATTGCTGATGCTGCTGCCTCTGCGGCTATTGTTGTTGTTGCTGTTGTCATCAGTTACAACATTTGCCTTGCTTATTATGCATTATGCATACACATGTATTTAGTTAAATAAAGCGTTATTTGTGTGTCACTTGTATGTGCACACGAAGCATAATCCTTTTCCGCTGCTCATTCTTTTTACGATTTTCTCTCGATTCCATTCTTATTTCTGTATATTGGTTCCTGCTGTTAATGCTTCTCTGTGTGTGTGCCTGTCTTCTTTCTTCATCCATTTTTTTTTCTTGTATTTTTAATGTTGGCTTGTCTTGGCTTTGCTTTTGTGAAAGCGATTGCAATTGCCATTGCTCGATGGTTTTCGGTCACACATTTTCTGTATTACATTTGTATGAGCCTCTCTCTCTCTTCCTATGTTGCGTTTTATACATTCACTAGCTCAATGTGTGCTTTTTCATTCATATCATCAGCATAACGCGTCTCCACTATAAAATAACTCATTTGCATAATGGGATACTGAATTATTTAGGACCAGTTGTATTTGTATTTCTCACTTGCTATCCGCCACTGCACATGCCACACTTGCCATTTTCATTTGCATTTCCGTTCATGTCTCTCCATTCACGACCCCCCTCTCCCCACCACTGTGTATGTGCCACACTATTCATTTGTTCGTTCGTTTTCTCGTTCATATACAATTGCTCGCCCATTTGCTGGCACATTCTCGTTCTCATCTATTTTTTAGCTTGTCTTTTTTCGGAGTGGAGGGGCGATTCGATTTTCTTCCGTGTGCATTGCATTGAGATAATATTATTTTGCGTTTTGTTCCATTAGCCATTCCAACAAAGCGGATGTGTTTCGTCGACGGGCTTTGGAATTTGGTTATTGTTGTGATAATAGCCAGCATTTTCTCGCTCTCTCGCACATCAGGAGGCAATCATAGGCTATATGCATACACTATTTTCCAAAATGCTTTCGCCTATTTAGGCCGACGATGGCTACGACGAGACCACGATTTATAATTCAGTGACAAAAGAAACAAGCTTTTTTTTGAATTGTTTTCAATTTTGTTGCGAAAGCCGAATTTTCGGTATCATTTCTGCGTTATCTATGTGGGGTGTATATAAGCGCTTATTTTTTTGTCTTTCGTTTCTTTCGGTCGGTCTGGTTGGGGGGGGGGGGGTGGTTCTAAACTGAAAGCGATACACAGAAAAAACGCTTAATAGCAAAAAATATACACTGCACAAAGAAGAATTCGCCCCGAAAATGGTTGGCACAAGTAAAAGTCTTTGTTTGGAATCATTAATCAAAGAAAGAACCAACTAATCTGGCCAACGCTATGAAATCCCACATGAATTATATTCGCTTCGTTTCTTTCATTAAAATTTGTCAGCAACACACACATATATCCATGGCACAATCGCGAAAATAAGCTAAAACTATCCCATTTAATATGATACTGACAGCATCCTATTTTGGATTCTCACTCGCTGGGCACTTTTTGAATGTTTCAAATTTCACTTTCGACTTTTATTTAGATCATACTCAACCCATAATTAATTAAGCAAAATGCGACGAAAATAACTTTCTAGTTGAATTATTCATTTAGCTTGTGATATAGTTGGGTTTGAATACAAGTTGTTGGAAGCTCTTTTTAACGCATATATTCATCCTGTCAACACGTCATGACAGAGTTAAGTTCACCAATAAAGTGAATTTATTTAATAAATGCAACTGCCAATTTTGATTTTGGATGAATTGAGGCTATTTTAAGTGATACAGGGTGGGCCATCTAACGTTTGCATTTTGACAAAATTGCTCAAATGTCAAAATTTAAATGTCAAAATGAAAATTTTATATGGCCCACCCATTTACCAAGATATCCAAATGTTAAACCATTTCGCTATAGTTGACATGTGTCCGAGACCGAGACCTATAGCAAAGCAATGTGTCTAGTGCAATAATGGAATTCATTTAGATTCATTATTACAATTATTGTGAGCAAGCGTATGCTTATACATTTGAAATGGTTCCATCTGTAATTTAATGTTAATTTCGTATGGAAAATGTTGGCTTCAGTGAAAAACACCGGTTTTATTTTCACATCTGATAACAATTGTTGTGAAAAATGATTGGATTCAAGTTCATAGAAGGAGACTGTTTGAATATTTGGGAATAATCGATAATTATATGCGAAAAAACCACAATTTGACGGTAGAAATTGTCATTTTTTTAAAGGATTCAAAATATTTATGTTTTTTTCTCTTGTTATTTTTCAGTGATTCAGTTGGAAATATGCAATTGTGGCCAGAGTAAAATACAAATTAAATTAATTACGATAACAACTTGGAGATTTGATTACACGCTTAAATCAACATCCAAAATCGATATAAATCAACATTTCCCGGGATAAATGAAATCGAGAATGCCAAAATGCCGCATTGGCGTACACATCGAACAAATAATGAAAGACATCAATAATTGATTCAGAAAATACGGGGAAAAGCATTGCCGATCTTTTTTTTCGCCAAAAAAAAACTGATATCATTTCAAGCGGTTCTTGCTTTAAATTTTCACAACCATCATATTACCATTTATTCGAAAATATAAAAAAAAGCACGTGAAGACTGTGAGCGAATCAATTTGCGCATTGTGTATGCAGAGAGGGATTCTAAATAATTGAATCAGACGGAATATAAATAAACTTAAATCATTATATTATAATGATAAAAGCAATCAATAAATGCGAATACAATGAAAAATCGTCCTAAAGTGATAGCGCCGTTGCAAAAAATGCTGAGCGCTCAGGCACACAGCGGATGCAACGGTACGCCAAAAACGGCAAAATTATCGAATTGTGCGGGTACACCATCAAGAAGCCCAACTACGACGAATGAGGGCTGTTTTGGCCGCGTCACGGTCTGTGGAATAAACTGTAGCAGCATCAATAATAGCCATTGTTGTCAAAATGCAGTGAACGGTGGCACGGTGGGAAACGGCAATGCTACCGGAAATGGTGCCGTTTATACAACAACGCACCACCACCATCATCATCATCATCATGCCAATGGCAACGGTAGCAGTCACCATCACCATCATCACCAAGCGAAAAACGGCAATGAAAAGAGTAATCACATCTTTGCGTATGCAGCGATCAGTCTGATTGCGGTAATGGTGTATATTAATGGTATAAATGGTGATTTCGTGCACGACGATATTCCCGCCATAACATTGAATAAGGATGTGATTGGTACCAATAAAATAACGCGATCGTTTTTCAACGATTTCTGGGGTACACCGATGGACGATGCAAATAGTCACAAATCATATCGGCCGTTAACGGTCTTATCATTTAGGTAAGCGATAGATATATACATTTATGCAACGCACACACACATAACTACAAACAGGAACCAAACAATACAATAACAACATACAATATTTACTCATCATTAGATTATACAATAACAATAATTCAAATTCGAATAATGTATCGAAGTGAGAGCAGATTTCTCTCTGCATGATCCCATTTTCCCATTCTTTCTTCGTACAGATGTGTGTTTGGGCGCCTAGTGCTGCAGCGGCAACCATCGTTTTGCAAACCATTTTCATTTTCCCCAATGAAACAAATGTGCTTTTGTTTTCAATTTCATTACAAAACACACATTCATAATAGCAATAAATAATCCAATCAAGCACTCGGCGCATGCACTCACATTCGCATACACTCTGGGCACGTACACAAATTTACCGTTCAACAGTCAGGTGTTGTTCATTCCTCTTAAATTTTCAATGCAGATATTTTGTGGACTGAAACGTGGTTGGCCGAGAGTCAGAATGTCTCATTCATCCACAACCGGTTCGGTTAGGTTGGCAACTCCGTGTTCCTAAGCCACAATTCGAAAGAATAAGTTATAAAGTTGCATGCAAAATCATATCTCTCTCTCTCTCTCTCTCTCTCTTTCTCTCCCGAATAATACATTTATATATACATAATGCATTGCATCATAAATATATACGTAAATGTGCACACAAAAAAATCCAAACATTCGCATCGATGTGCAAAACATTTCACAGTAATTTCGGTGTTCGTTTTAAGAGCCGTCTATTTTCGATGCAGATTCTGTCGTATTTTATGCAACTGTCCGCAATCCTATCTCTCTCCGCCAAACAATTTCCTCAAAAAGTTACGAGTTTTACCTATAAAGAAAATGTTTGCGTCTTTCACAATTTCATTCGTAACTTATCGTAAAAGTGTTCCGTGCTTACTTTGGCCAAAAACCATTCGGAAATGCAGTAATCTTTTGTGTGCAAACGTTGTTCTTTGAAAATACTTGATGCGAATTCATCACTTGTTTTGTGGAGTTGGATTTATTTCGTTTTCGCTGTTGTTCTCTTTTTGCTGTCAATTATTTTTAACTATTTTGGCTAGTAAGCTGACGGTGTATGGTTAAAGCAATGGGCATTCTATTTTGTGCATGTGATTTAATTTAAAAAAATGCCGTGCTGAGTACAGAAGGTCTGCGAATGCGAATGTATGTGTGAGAGAGATCAAGAATCCTAAGAATGTGTCGTATAGTTGACCACGTAAACTTAATCTAGTTAATGCATTTGCGTTGAAAATAAACTACAAATACGTCTAAATACGTAAACGAATGAAAGAAAGATGCACACTGCAATTTTCATATTACTGAACTTGATATGTGCGCGCGCCACTGTCGTTTTTAGCCATCCAACTTTATCACTCATTCGCACAATTGCTGCTGAATTTAATGCCAGTGTTGTTTTAATGCTTTGTTCTAATTAAATTCGTTGGAAATCGTGCACATTCCCATTTTCGGTGTGGCAACAACGAGAAAATTATCGATTCATTGTGCAAATGTGAGTGAGCGAGTGTTTGCCGCATTTTTGTTTGCTGCCAGCCAGCGTGTGTTGCTCTCTGTGTGCCTCGGTATGCCCTATTTGGGTGTCTTTTCAAGGGAGCAAATATAGACCAAATACAAATAATGCTGTGCACAGCATCAAACAATTTAAGCAAATAATCCAGTCGTCTTGCCATGTGCAATACATTTCACACAAGTGGTCATACTGTTCGTGCATGATATGCCATCAAGATTGAAGGACTCACAACCAGCAAAAGAATCTGCTCTCTGCATCGAACACTATTTGTCAAGTCAAGCTTTTGTGCACACACACACACCACCACGAAAAAATCGTTATATTGAGAATAAGTTCAAACATACTCTCATTTCGAATTTAGAAATTGAAATGAAATGGATGAGCGAAACAAGCGAATAAATAAATATTTTGTTTTTTCTTGGTTTGACCAAATTTTCCAGATTAAACTACTATTTGTTCGGATTGAAACCAATTTGGTTTCATTTTACAAATATTTTAATGCATGCAATAGTTTGTGTACTATTCACCCGGGTTTGCATCATTGTGGCCGGTCTTCAAGATAATTTTGCAATAATAGCTGGCATTATATTTGCCGTGCATCCAATCCACAGCGAAGCGGTAAGTATCAGTTTAAACAAAGTCACGCAAACATTAAGACATGAATATGCATAGTGAAAGGCAAAGCGCATAGATGAATAGATGGGAAGAGACACATGGAGAGGGAGAGAGCCAAAACATACTCGAAAGCATTTTACCATTCACCACCATCTCTTGCTCTCTCTTTCTCTCTTTCTCTCCATCTCTTTCTCTTTCTATGCCAATCCATCGTGCGGTATTCTGTGTCTTTCGGATTAGTTGTTACAAATGATTTGTCTTCCAATTTGTTGCGGTTTTGCTATATGCATAAATCGTCGTCTATTTTCTCGTTGTGGATTCGATGTCTATATTCACCTTCAAGCATTTAACAAGAATTTCAAACATGCATTCGCATTGAAACTTTCTAGCTTCTTGATTTCACATTTAATCCAATTCTATCCGATTAGTTCATTGAATTTTTATCTAACCGCCCTGATGGCGCACCGACTGAATAGGATACCAGAATCAATGGCATACAAAAAAAAAAACACTACACAAAATAAACACGCATATGGAAATGAGCCTGAAAATCAAAAGCATAAAATGTTGAATGCTGTTTATTGTCAATTGCGTTGAAGGTGAATGAAAGCGGAATGCTGCTTATATTCTGTAATTCGTTCTGTTTCTATTTCTGTGTCGTTTTCTCTCTTGTGGTTTATGCAGGTAACGGGAATTGTTGGTCGCGCCGATATTTTAGCTTGTATATTCTTCTTGATTTCGTTGCTGATTTATCATGGGTAAGTAATCAAGACCACATCGCAAAAAGTTTACAATTCATGCAAAAGCTCGACATTGAACAATATCAATCTAAATGAATCCACAATATTTATGAAGAAATTTTTTCTCTGTTTTGGGCCATCATTGATCGATTAATATTGCATTTTGCCGATGGCCCAAAAATGTAAGAGGAAGAGAAGGAAGTGTGCAGCGAATGGCATTGCAAACTGCACGAGTGTTTATTTTATGGTTTAGATGATGATGTCGTGCTTTTTGATTGAACGGTTCGGTCGTAAACGGTTCGCTCGTCGACTAAATGTTATAAATGTTTTTGTTTTGTTCTCTTCTATTTGTCATTTATCTAGGAGAGCGCACAATTCGGGCGATGCTTCGACGTGGCTTAGCATACTTTTCGGTGGTATATCAATGCTATCGAAGGAGACGGGCATTACGGTATTTTTAGTAAACCTAACGTATGATTTGTATCGTTGTTGGCCATCGCTAAAGCGTACTCTAGTCGATGTACACCAGTTCTGGACACCCGAAAGCCAACAATGTTATCGGCGGCTCTCCAAATTATTGATATCGATGGGCATTCTACTGATTATACGATTGGCATTATTGCAAGGCTCATTCCCAAAGTTTTCACAACAGGATAATCCGACAGCATATCATCCCAGTTTTTATGTCAGGTAATTTATTCATCGCAACCCAATAATCTTTCGGTAAACACCATCAATCGATTAATGGAAAATGACACACGCACACACACACACAGAGACACAGCAGAATTTTGAGTAGTTTGCAAAATGCTGAATAACTCGATTCAATCTCTATATTCCATATAGAATGTTGACGTTTTGCTATTTGGCCGCATTCAATTGGTGGCTTGTATTGTGTCCATCATGTTTGAGCCATGACTGGCAAATGGGCTCCATCCCCCTCCTGACGTCCATCGGCGATCCACGGAATTTGCTTACATTGTGGGCCTTCGCATCGACCATCTTAATGCTGCACAAAAGCCTTCTTGACTTTGAGGTATCACACACACACACTCTCTCTCTCCCTCTCTTTATTATCTTAAATTAAAATTTCCGGAGTATATTGGCCATGCTCATGAGCACATAAACACACACAAAATACCCGTCGTCATGTTATCACTCACTTGTGTTAATTTATCTCGGAATTTGTTGTTTTGTTTTTCTCAATTTATCGGATCATTTGCGCAGTGCCAACGATATGCACCACTCATGTTGGGCGTTTTGCTGCTCATTCTGCCCTTCTTGCCAGCAACCAATTTGTTTGTTACAGTGGGATTCGTTGTTGCCGAACGTGTTCTCTACATACCCAGGTAAAATATCCTTATAATAGGCCTTATGAGTACCACCACTCACACCAACATCCACAACCTACAGAGTTAAAACAACAGCAGCAGCAGAAGAAGTAGCATAACAACAACAAAAAATCATTGCAATCAATTGGGAAATAGTCTTATTTATGGTTATAGTTTTTGTTTATTCGTCATTTGCTCATTAAATCGCTCTTAAGTATCACATAAATACTTTGAGACGTGGCCTATCGTTCAATCGAACACACCAGCCATATGTTGGAATGGATGTAAATTGCATTTTTATGTGCACAAAAATGAAAACGAATTATCCATTTTGCCGCCTTTTATGTGCCACAGTCACGAATGGAAAGGTGAAAAAGCCGATGTTCTCTCACATGCTCACATATTCATTCTCTCTCCAAACGCACATATATCCATGCAATAGAGGAGCCACGAAAAACTAAGAGCCCGCATAAATTACAAAACGGTTCAAAATTAAAATCGCTTTTTCAACACATTACCGTTACCTCTGAAATTAATATTTTAAACCAAAATAAGTTTCTGATACGGCGGCGGCTCTCTTGTTTCTCTCGAAAATTTATTGCATACACTTTTTTCTTTGGTTCGGAATTCATTTTAATTGGGAACACATCCACAATTGTGCCTTGAATTTCCAAATTGTGTTTCGGCTAACCGGAGCTATTTTGCTTAATTACCAATGAGCTTTTGCAGACACTTTTTTTACCATCGGTTGAAACAGATTTTCCTACGGCAATAATTATTTTCGTGATTTTGTTGTTGTTGTTTGGACAAATATTTGTGTATTTCTAGAGCGATTTTCCTCTTGTTTATGCTAACAATCATGAAAACCATCTACATTTATGGTTCATTGTTCATGTTTCATGGGATAGTTAATTATACAAATGACGTGCAAAAGGATACATGTTAGCTTTTAGTGACATTTCGATTCTCGACGATAAATCCCAAATTAGAAATCATCAGAGCAAAATTATTACAAAATCCATTCAATCGTTATTTCCAATCACGTATCAATCGATCGATCGATTTTGAGCTCAAATTTGCATTGGATATTTTACATGTTTGCATTACATTTCCAAATGGATTCCTCTATCTCTCTCTCTATTCAGATTTTCGACACATTTTTTCTTTTATCCCATTTGAAAGTCAAAATTAACACAAAATTTCGGTGCTTTGGTCAATTTTGGTTTTATTTGTTATAAAACGATACGTGCAATCGAATTTCATAAAGCTGATAAATGCATTCATTGATATAGCCGCCCGATTTATGTGTTTATGGGGATGGTAGCAATGAATGTGTGGTTTTTTTCCCCGTGACACTTATATCTTGATTTTTGCTTTGTATCATCATTTAATATTCCCATGCGGTGCTGTCAATTGAACTCACACTAACGTTAATTATTTGCTTTGGATGGTCTGCCATTTGGGATATGATACGGTGTACTGATCGTCACTCGCACGTGTAATCAACAAACGTTGAACAACGGTTTCGTTCGTTTGCGCTGATGCTGGTGCTCGCCTGCTGTCACAACAAAATCTGCACAACAAATTTCGTAATTTGCCAATTTTGATGCATTCTGCATAGTTTGGGCTGCGTTCTGCTCGTCGTTTATGGTGCGCAAATAATGTGGGAAACGTTGTCTAAATACCGCAGCTTTATTATTCTTATGGGAATACTGCTAATTAGCGTTGGCACCTGTAAAACAATAACACGTAATCGAGATTGGTACTCACGCGAATGTTTGCTACGAGCCGGGCTTCGAGTGCTACCGCACAACGCAAAGATGCACTACAATTTCGGCAATTTCCTAAAGGATTCATTTCAACATGATACGGCCAAGCTACACTATCGGGAAGCATTAAGGTTTTTAACACCATTCATTTGTATTATTATATTACTTTGAATTCAGATTTAGAAGAAATCGAGTGTAATGCGGTTCGAATAATTTCAACGGTGGTTGGTGGTGGTTGCAACGGCGGCAGCCATGCGCCACCATTCACAAAACCTCACGCACAACATATAAATATCCCATCAAACTCGGTTGTTTATCCTCTTCCCTTGATCAAATTCCACAAACACATACACTTACACACACAAAACACAATTTCCTCCACTTGGCTGCTTTCATTTGCACCATTCGGATAATTAAACAACACAATTTGAATCATTGACAAGAGCACATGCTCTTCTCAACACAGTCAATCTATTTTCAGTCTATTTCCGCTCGATATCTCGCTAGACTCTTCGAAACGCACCCAATCCACCTCATATCCTTACACATAAAGTCATTTACAGCATCATTTGTATTCATACAAAAACACTCAAAATATGCGCATTTAATGTTTGATTTGGTTGTTTTTTCTTGACTTTTTTTCGGTTCGGTTGTCTTCTTCTCATTTTGCGAACGCGTTTGCTCATCTCTTCTCATTTATTTTCTTGAATTTCCTCTTCCATTTTGCAAATAGATTGTGGCCAACGTATGCAAGTGCTCACAACAATTTAGGAACCTTAGTCAATAATTTAGACGTGGCTGAGAATCATTTCTTATCGGCTATTATGTATGCATCAACGCATGTAAATGCTCATTTTAATTTGGGACAACTCTATCTGTAAGTGCCCATTTCATTTCATTCCATTTAAAATATGTATGAAAGAATTTTTATTACATGCCCATTTTACATTTCTGCACACATTTCGATTCTATACCGAAAATGAATGTAACATTCATGTACAAGCAAAAGCACACACAAAATGGGCATGTATGTAAAGAAGACAGAATGATGAGAATGCGGATGAGATAAAGAGAAAGAAATAACGTATACTGATTATGTTCGCCTCTCATTCGCATATTTCCGAACTGCTTCCCACTATTTTAACCAATATTGACTTGGACGTTCGTTTCATTTCGTTTGCATGGTGCTTACTCGTTTCCCCTTGTATGTCTATCTGTCGGTATTCCAGGAAAAAGAATCGAACCAATGATGCGATCCGGATGCTGAAACGTTGCATCGAAATCGATGTGACATATGTTCAAGCACATTTAGAACTGTTTCGATTACATCGTGGGAGTCAAGCTGCTCTTATTTTAAGTGATGCAATAAAAGCGAATCCTGAAAATGTGGAATTGAGGCTCGCCTTCGGACACTGGCTGCTTAACAACGGTAAAACAAACGTTGCTCCAATTCACTGGATTTCTCTCTATCATTCGCTCGCCATGTAATCTAAACGTTTTTCATGGCATCTCCATATTCAATTACTTTTATGGTACACTTTCGTTGTTTATTTTCTCATCCGTTCACTTAAACACCCACACACACAAACACCATATAGGTCTCGCACCTGCTGCAATAAATACATTCCAATGGATACTTGAACAGAATGTGTCCAACAAACATGCGATTACTGGAATTTGCAAGTCAATGCGAAAATTGGGTCAATGGTCGCGATTGCATTTGCTAATGTCGAGGTAGGCGTTTGAAGCGAAACACATCGACACAACCTACGAATTACTAACGAAATGTATATTTTGCAGGCTCTCGAGTATGGATCGTTTGGCTCATGGCGGCCGATCTTATAGAATCGACGTATATTTACGCAATTGGAGTATATTGCAGCGACGTGCATACTTGTACAACATCGAAAATGAATCATTTCATCGGCCCGAATTGATTGCAATGCCTGGAGCAACAGCAGCAGCACAGGTCAGGAATGAGAGCGGCCCATTGTCGATGCCATCACCGCATCAATTGAATTTAACAAGCACCCCACAACCGACGGATGATGCCGAAATCTATCAAAACGCTTCACAACATGAAGAGAATCATGATCGGGACCACGACCAAAATATAAGCATAAAAGAAGATTCATCGTATCAAAAGCAATACTGTAGCCATCTGAAAAAGATTCAGTCCGAAATGATTCGCACGAATAGCGTGAATATGGCGGCACTTACCGAAATAAATACCACCACACGCAAGCCAATGGCCAATGGTTTGGGAGTGGGAACAATAAAAATAACGTGCGTCAAAAATGAGGCGAATGTTGATCATCGATGCGGTGCATGGAGCAAAAGCATTCGCAATTGTAGCGAAAGGAAAGCTGCCGAAGATGCCAAAAATGCCGCCCACACGACGGCCACCCCCACAAAAGTCACTGATGCCATTCGAAAACAGCGCAACATTTGCTCATTCTACCAGACACACACCAAATGTCACATCGATAGAACGAATAAGCCGCCAAAATTGAAAACACAAAATACATTTATATCGCGCTTATTTCTAACCGATATTTTTGATAACATTTGAATCTCATTAAAAAACCATACATATTCTGGCCAAAACTACAACAAAATGACAACATTCCGCAATCTCCATTCCATTTGTTGCCTGTAATTCTCGTGAAGGGACTTTCATTTCACTCTTGAGAACTGCTGTTTTAATTCAAAGAAATCAAAGCGAGAGAAAAATAATACACAAAAATCAAAACATTCAATTTAAGAAGCTTATGCATACCTTGGATGAATGACATGTAAAATTTAAAAATGATGCCAAATATTAAATAGAAAAACGCTCTGAAAGCCTATGCGCGGGCAACTAACCATAAACTGATCTGTCTGTGAACATCGCCACTGGGAAGTGGTGCATTCACAAAGCGAAATAAATGTTCTTTCACCAGTTTCGCGGTGCGTTCAACAAAAAATGTGGCGTTATTTGATATTGTGAATATTTATTTCGCATTATGAACGCACCACATTAGTGGTGACAGCGTGTGGTTGGTTCCCCGTGCAAATTTTTTGTGTTTTCAGAGCGATAACAACAAATCTAACAATTTAAAAGATGAAAGAAAAAACACAACCAAAATGACACACATCGTCATCACACAACGCAATCCACACAAATATGTCACATCAATTCAAAATCGCATGCAAATTATTTAAAACAAAATCGCCATTTTTTTCATACAAAAACTATTCATTCATCATATAAGTAACCAGACATTTCTTCATATTAATTACATACATCATAAAAACTTAAGGACAACAACAACAACAACTACATACAACAAAAATCAAGCGAATAACAAACAAAGGCTCTTATTTTTCTATATTCTTCTAGCGATTTAAACACATAAACTTTTTAAAAAATCAAATATTCCAATTGTTACGTGCATACTTTGTTTCATATCTTCATTTTTTGACAACGAATGATTCAGCTTTATTTAAGTAGCAAGAATTCAAGTGAAAGAGAAATAAAAACAACAAAAAATATATCGTTATTTAGATTTGATAGGGAATCTGCTCATTTTAATAGTAATCTTAGTTCTTTTTTGCCTAAACCCCATTCATCCCAACTCACGGACTTATTCCTCTCACATCAACTATTTTAGACTCTCACCTGAGATCCATTTTGTTCCATTAGAATTTTAACGATTTTAGATGCGGATTTACAAAATTCGCTACCATTTTAGACATGAATTGAGATTTTTTTTTTCAAATATGCAGAAAATCAAGCGAATTTCATTGAGAAAGTGTTTTGGAGAGAACAATCTCCCCGTGACAGATGATGCAATGTGGTTTATTGATGATAAATGTTGAATATGAATCAAGGCGCATTATGAATCACATCCATCGTTAGCCACATCCCATAATTAAATTTCAAATATTTTAGCTTGAGATGAGACGAGATGCAAAAGAAAGAAAATGCTCAATCGATTTCTGAATTGGAGAAATGGTGACGTTCAGTTGATAATAAGTAAGCATACCAGTCCACAATGAAAATTGCACAGTCCATTTGGTTTCGGCTTCATTTTATGCGCTGCTCTCTTTTTCGCGTGGAAAAGCATTTTCTCCAAAGACATATTCACACATGTTTACCATCGCATATTTAATCACTGTAGAGATCTTGCACCTTTTATGAGACATATGAGTTAAACGAATGCGAAACCACTGCATTCGATAAACCAGTACATTAATTAATTAATCCAAACATACCAATCAGCCAACAGAACGACGAAACCAAGCAAACAAATATACAATTCAAAGAATCCTAGCCCGCTCACTTCCGTTCAAATAAATACCAGCACTTTTCCGTTGACGCACACATTATTTCATCGCTCCGCAAAGCAAAGGAAAGCAACTCAACTTTTTTCGAAATTCGAAGGATTGTACATACCACAAATTGTATTAAGTAGGAGATTTTCGAGATACTTTAAGTGCTTTAGGCATATTTAAAGGTGATTCATACTTTTATTGGTAGATTATACTGTTGACAGGGAGATGGAGGGAAAAAAAGGAGATTGGAACGAAGTGATTTGGCGAAATTAACGCATGCAAATACAAAAAATAATATATAAATATGAATGAACTCAAAGTGTACAGATGAGTAAAAACAACAAAAACAACTACATTATGATAGCAATTGATAATTAAGATGCCGCTGTTTTGGCAAATTGCAAATTGTTAATATTATTTCGGGTTGTTTGCTAAACAAATGAATCATTGTTTCTAATTATTTTTTTGATCACTTAATGAGAAAGACAAAAAAAAAACATTATGCTAGAGCCTGTATTGCTGCATGACGGCAATACAAAGGAGGAACAATTTCAGATTTTAGGCTTGCGCGAATTGGGCTAGGGTTTATTAATAAACATGGTAAATTCTATTGAATCATCTGATAAAAATGTTGGAAACAACAACAGCAAATAAAAATAAACTACTTTTTGCAAAAAAGAGTTAAAGTACGGACCATTTTAATACTTATAAGAGTAAACCAGCAAATAACAAGAAAATAAAAAACACTACAATAAAAGCCTAAATGAAACAAATAAAGTTTTATTTATACGGAACGCCCATCAAATAAATGATGTGTTGTTTCAATCAAAATCGATAAGCCATTTTCAGATTGGATGCAAAGGGGAAAAATGAGACCACAATTGTTCAGATCAGAATGCACATTTTTTTTTTATTGTGAAATAATGTACTTTTTTTTAATGAGTTATCGCCATTTTTCTGGTTATTTCTTTTTTTAATCATTTTCCATTGTTTCTTCTCATTTTGTATGTATATAAACTTTTAAAAAGGGAAAAAGGGTGACATATCTCGGCTATGTATACAATAAAAGTTCAAATATCAATAAATTTTTTCATCAGCTCGAATTCGCATTTTGCTCTCAATAAATTGAACATAATTTTTTGCAGCTTTTGTTTTCTTTTTTTTGTGTTATGTTTCATTTTCATTTGTTTTGCTTTGTTTGAAAGTTAGCATTGATTTGTTTTGATTTCCAATATATTTTGTGGAGTGTATTTAAGCAATATTCTTACAAGCTCTCGCTTTATCTCTCTCTCCTTCTCTCTCTCTCTCTCTCTCTATCTCTCTCTCTCTCTCTCTCTCTCTTTTTCTCTCTCTCTCTCATGTGTTACAACTGTTCCAATGCAACATGCAAAACATCTAACTATTTATGTTCGATTCGTTTGCATGATTGTTGGTGTGCTCGATGCATGAGCTGGATTGTTGTTGATGTGATTTTGATTCTGATTCCGATTCAGATTGTGAATTTGATTGGCTTGTGCCGTTTTGATGGCAGCCATTTATTTCGGCATTATCACCAGCAATGCATTGATCAATCTTCAGCAATAGTTTAGGTAGCTGCGATTCCAGCTGATGCATTCCATTCGAATGTTTATTTTGTGAGATTAACGATGATGGTCCAATGTCAACGTTCACAAATGTTGTCCATTCGTTGGTGTTTGCGTCCAAATATTCAACCGTGTTCAGGAAGCATTTACCCGAAAAACCGCCAATGGCGTACAGCCTTTCGGCCACCTCCACCACCGATACATTGGCACGAGCCGATGTTAGATTTGGTCCCTGGATCCATGCTTTATTTTGCTCATCAAAGATTTCAGTGGTTGTGAGAGAATGAGTTCCATCACTGCCGCCCACCGCATACAAACGACCGTTGAATTCGGCCAAACCACAGCCACGTCTGGGTGTCAATAAGGCCGGTGCATATGACCATGTATCTGTCTCTGGATCATATGTTTCGACGGAATTCAAGCATGCCCATGCGTCGCTTCCACCAGCTACCCAAATTTTCCCCTTAAATGCAGTCACACCGGCTTGATAGCGGCCAGTATTCAGTGGCGATATTGAATTCCATTTGTCCGCCGACAAACAATACACATCACATTGCTTGATACCGATTTGTCCATTCCAACCGCCGATACAGTAAATATTATCATTCAATGTGCATACGCCAGCATTGCTTCGAGCCAATGGCAATCGACAACATTTGCGCCACTGTTTTCCATTCGGTTCCAGCCGCTCTACAGTATCCAGCTCAGTTGTGCCTGTTCCAATAAAAGCCAAACAATTAAAACTATTTCCACCGGGGAATATGATGGTGTCATTCGAACTTACCATTACTTCCACCAATTGCGTATACGACGTTATCCAAAACGGTAACTTGAAAACGACCGCGCGCCTCGGTCATTTTCGTCTCGTTGCTCCATTCATTCAGCTCTGGGTCATAAGACTCAACGCTTCGCAAACACTCACCACGATCATAGCCACCGCAAACCTAATTGAATGACATTCCATTAAGAGTCTGAACCGGCCATGGATTATTGTTGCGCAAAAACTTACCAGCAATTTGCCATTGAATTCGGCAACGCCAAGTCCACATTTTGGTCCAGACATTGTAGCCACTTCGCAAAAAAGTTCCGGTTCGTGATTTATTTCGATATCACCGTTGATACTGCCATTTGAACTCGTATTACTTCGGCTGAGTTGCGATTGAATCGAAGTGCCTGCACTCTCTGGCGCATGCACGGGCGATGGTGTGGTCGGCGGTAAGTTCAATCGTAGCTGAACGGAAACCCTCGTCAGCATTCCATTGATGGTGACCAATGATAAAAAAGTATTTTCCGCCACCTGGGTCGAGCCCAGCAAATTCCAATCGGGCTCTATTTGACTTTGTTCGTCATCACGTTGGCCAATATCACGAGAATATATCAAAACACGTGGTCGAACTGGAACAGCTAGTTGCTTGCGACGACGATTTGCGTTATTTGGACATTTCAACACGAGCCGTTTGTAGTCCTGCACCAAATCGGACTCGGACTCATGACCGGGCGGCAAATTTGAGCAATCCTGCAGCGAATTGTCGAGCGCCAAATAAAGCATATGTGAACGCTCCAACAATTGCGTCAGATTGATATTCTCTTCGGAAACCTGACGCTTAATCCAGTCGAGCACCAAACGGCATAGCGACTGAGGTGCAACAACTGACATTTCCTGTTTTGTTTGATACAGCACATCGATGGTAGCGCACGATAATTGCAAAAATCCGGCTGTTTTTGATACGTGTTCAAACTACAGGACGAAAATATGACAAAGAATTGATTAATATGTGATGAAGCAATAGCAAAAATAGCAATAATAGGGAAGAAAATGAATGACATTGATCTTCAATCCAGCAAAACAAAATGCTTTTCGTGTCAGTCGATTTCATTCGCTCGCCAAACAAATGATGCGCTTTATCAACACTCTAAAACAATATTCTTTGCTTTTAAGTTGATCTAGCCGAGATCTGTTCGCGTATGTCACACATTTGTCTTAAATGCGTCATTTCAATTCGCAAACGTTACATAAGATTGTCACATTTAATTGTGTGTCATTATTTACCTCTCTCGAGATGAAGTCGTCAACAGCCGTTACGAATGTTTTATTTTTGCTGATGCTTGGCAATGAACGAATTTCAATGGCTGAATCTGCCGAAAGCTCGGTAATCAAATGCCGAGCACACTCGCCGACAACCTTATCAATTTTCAATTGCCATGCCGCCAAATAGACATCCTTTACCAATGGATCGGGCACCTCTAGCTGAGCTGTATATGCGTATTCAACCAATATTTCCAGCGCGATTTTCGTGAGGTTGCCATTCATACGATAGCTCGGAATGCCATCATTGCGTCCATTTTGAGTGACCTGTAATATTTGAAATGTAGCAAATTGAAGCCAACACAAATCTCTCGTTAACCGTCCATAAAATTGAATAAATAAAGCAATCGAAAAGCTGTGAAAAATATCAATACGAACCTCCTCAGCTGAGAACAATTCCATCAAGTGCGGAGATACGCAGGCCAGCACATTTTTGTGGGCATGAATGTCGGTGTTGTCAACCTGTCACCAAATGATAATTAAATGCCATAAAAGTTATTTTTATTTGTCGTCTGATGTGAACATGTGTCGTTCGACTTACATTAAGCACAACATCGCAGAAAAGGCGATGTTTTCGCATTGTATTGAGCGTTTGTAGGAAAGATATCTTCAGTGTTTCATCGGTGAACTTAAGGAAACCGCAGTCTTCCATGGCATCATCTGTGAATTGAACAACAAACACAAAATGCGATTTTTAGCAAAATATCGACAATTACACATGCTGAAGTGCTGAAAGCTTTGACTCGGGAAAATGGAATTAGCACTTGTCAAATGGTCCTATTTTGGCTTAAGCAAATCTACTCGATGCAAATGAACAATAAAAACCTACCGCTCTCATAAGAGAACTTCATATTGCTGTCAAAGTGTGTGTCAAATGGTCAGAAGACACAAATATCGAATGGTCATCACATAAAATTGCTTATTTTTTACTCTTAATCGCATTCACTGCTCTGTAAGTCACTGTTCAATTTATATGGCTATTTTTTATTAACATTTAACTTTTCGTTTGGTTTCAAATTATTGAATTAATTTCATGTGATCGCTGGTTTATCGTATTTCTTGCTGCTAATTGAATTAGAAAACCAGTTACATCTTGTGAATATGAATAAATCTGTTCCTTTTTTGATCTTGTTCACCGTGTATTTGTACGTTGATATATGAATTCACGATACAGAAAATAACAAATGGATAAGATAAACCAATTTATTCGCTAACACATTTCAGTCGATGTGTGTTGTCTGAATTGAAGCCGATGTTCCAGAGCATATGAACCGCACACTCGGCTCACTATAAGGCTTAGCTAAGTGAACGAGTTATTGAACGTGAGCGCTTTGCTGCTCGCAGAAATGAATTTGTGCGTCTCTCACTCACTCAGAGTACTCAAACCGTTTACAGGCATGTTTATATAGCTGTTTGAGTGCAGCATATTGCATTCAAGTTCAATGCGTCGCTCACTTGACTGAGTCTTTATGGCAAACACACAGAATGCTTGGATCATTAGAATTGCACAGCGTTATTCAATACACGAAAACCCAATGACAAATTCACAGAGATAACAAAAAAAAAAAAATGGTACGAAACCATTTGAATTAATAAATTATCATATCATCTGTTTGAAAAGGGTATAAAACAGATTGAACCAAAATGGAACATAAACAAGCGATCCATCTTTGTTCGAATACCAAATGAAATCTAATTATCCCAATACAAGAAACGATACAAAAAAACAAACCTTACGGTTGCGCAAAAATGTTGTGGCGTGAGGGTGTAATCAATAAGTATAAGCATAATCAATAACATTCGAAATACAACTTGTTTGTGTTGAGCATTCCGAAATAACCGAACGGTGTTTCATGCAAATAACAAATATTTTGTTACTACAAACCAATCAATACACTGCGATTTTCTCTCTGTTTGTTTCTTTCTTCAACTATGTTTCCATTTTATTTATAATAAATAAGTATTTATTTGTCCCGTTCTGTTTGAGCACGTCCATTCCCTCTCCAAAATTCGTCCTTATCGCATTTGAAAATGAATTATGAAAGCTCCCACACATGCACATTACGTGTGCCAACACAACAAACTGGCTGAAAAGTGGCAAATGTGCTACTCAATCGGCACAATGCAACACGTTGCAAATACGGAAATAATAATTGATTGTTGAAGACCTTGTCTATAGTTTAGACTCTATATCAATATTTGAATGGAATTATATGTTAAAGCACACAAAGTGATATGGCGCTGCAGTTGTTTGACTTATTATTCTTTTCACTCTGACAGCGAATTTTGCACCCAAACAATATTAAAGCGTTTACAATATCGATTCTCGCCGATAATTTTCCCTATAGCGGACATTGAATTGGAGGGGTTCATTTGACCATTTTTATCAACAACTGCCGAAGCTGCTGATTGAATTTCAATGTTTGCACAAATTCAATTTGACATTACTGAATTATTTCACTACTCAAGAATATATCTCAAATCACACAGAAAACCAACAGACAGCCAGTCAATAACCAATAATAATAGTAAATCATATTTCAAGAGAATCCTCGAAACTACACATCGTACAAAATAATATGCGTTGCATGATTTTCTTGTTGCTTGCACACTGATTATGGCTGATTTATAGTTAAAATCAAATTACATTTATCACTTTAATCATCATTTGTCATTCTAACGTGCAGTGTAATTTGTATGTGCTTTTTTTCCTCCGTTTTCGTTATCATAACAATAAAGCGATTGAAATTCAAAATGCTTATAAAAAAATTGGCAAATGGTCGATGAGAATCTAAAATTCAGATGTAGATAAGATAAGCAATCGATCCAGGAAGGAGACAACTATTTATCTGATTTTCATTTACAAACAGTGGAGAGGAGCTGAAACCTAAAACAGTAATAAAAGTTTCTCAGCACAAAAACACACCATTAACGGGCTTTAGGTTTTAGCTTTCTGCCTCTGAATACACACATTGAATTGCGTCACTTTTGCTTTCAACACAAATGTTAAGCAGTGCTTGATTTGGCATCAATCATCTGCACAACCTATCTATCGAAGCACACGCGTTTCGCACGGCAACAAACCATTCACACACACGGGATAATGTCAATAATCTTAATGTTGAATGACGTTAATGAACTAATGGGATAATTTGAATTGAATCTATTTTGTTTGAATGGATCTAAAATACTTTAAATCCAAATGACATTAAACTGATAATTTTAACTGTTTCACGTCGAGTCGATTAGTTTATATAATTGAAAGACCTCCAAATGAATTCCTAACCTTCAATTTTCGGTTGAAAGCCGATTTCAAAGCTACTATTGATTCCATTTTCGCAAATACTATTGATTTCAACTTACCGCCAATGCTGTCTTCGATTCTCGGTCTCATTCTGAATGACGCCGAACGATGAATGTGAGAGATGAAATACGACGGGGGATGGTTGAGCTATCCGGTAGCGTGTCCCAGTTGGTATGAATTTACTGCTAGTGGCTATTACCAGATCACTCGATCAATGACAATACCATTCAAATGATCAAGATGAAATCCATGTAGTTCGTGTTATTTGCCCGAACAATGTGAATATTCTGCAGAAATGCATGCATTCAGAAGAGATGGATTGGATGTATTTATCGGTTTCGACGAGACGATTCAATGATGTGCTGCGTACAATACGAACTCCGACTAGTGCATCAAATGATTCAATATCGATTTCATAACACCTGTTTGCTGGAATCAATAGAAAAATATTTGTTTAATGTTGATTAGTGACTGTAAGATTTGCAAATGAGTAAAAATGAACAAATAGGATAATTAAAAAAAATGGTGTAAAAATAAAGTGAATAAAAGTCAGCCAGCTGCTATTGATTACAAACTTTTAGGAACTGGCAATTTTTTCCTCCGAAAAAAGTCAGTTTCTGTTCTGTCAAATTCTGTCGACTGAATAAATTTGGATCATTTTGACTGAAAATTAGAAGATGTCTATTTATTTCGAGATTATCATAGTTAGCCAGTAGAAAACAACCAAAACGTCCCACATCAGTCGACTGGCAATTCAATCAAAATACGGAAAATGATGAGAAAATCGACGAATTCAAAACATATTATTCTATTGTATTTGAAGCAGTGTGATATTGAATAACGATAGACCCTACACGCTCACG
The DNA here is from genome assembly GCA_028476595.1 of Obolodiplosis robiniae. Classification (NCBI taxonomy): domain Eukaryota; kingdom Metazoa; phylum Arthropoda; class Insecta; order Diptera; family Cecidomyiidae; genus Obolodiplosis; species Obolodiplosis robiniae. The sequence continues at coordinate 32,473,188 of CM052017.1, forward strand.
TTGGCCGCTGAGCACACTGTCAATCTGTCGCCGCGCACAATTCTCTTCTATATTTCATTATGGCTAATACTATTTACACATGAGATTCTTAAGTGGTGCTGAATGTGAATGAACTCACGAAAATGGTACGCAAAAACAGTCCGCGAACAACGGAACGCGGTGTGTGGATTAGTTTTAGTGTTCAGCTACTCTCATTTTTTGTCTATACTATATTTTTCTCTCATTTTCTCTGTCTCTGTGTGGCGCTCGCTCTCGGTTTTATTTTGAAAAACGTGTTCCGACGTTTGAGCATTCTTTCATATGGTTTTTTTGTTCTCGAATGAGCGACGCATTTTCAAGGATTCTCATCGTAATACGTTTCAACCGGTATTCACTGGCCAACAACTGCGATGTTAGGACGTCCAATTGTCCGAAATAATGGATATTAAATGCGCACGTAATCAACAGCACCAATGAATTTCAACAAAAACCACCGTCTCCAACAGACACACCGCTCTCTCTCGTCGACTCCCCAAATAAGTCGCGCGCTTTCAACACACGCGAATCATTTTTGTTATTTCATATTCTTAACATACATGGCACATTGTTTAAAATTCACGTGATAATGAATTGATTTGATTAGAAGTAACATTTTGTTCTATATTATGTCAGAGCCGCGTGAAACGAGCATTAATGAAATATGCAAATGTGTGTGTGTGTTCCTCATTTCTATCATAATCCATCCCAGAGATGTTCATAGACGTCTTTATCGTTTGTCAGATATTTTTGTTGTTGTCATCGTCGTTGTTGTTCTGGTGTGAGCTAAATTTGAATGACGTCTCAATCGTGATCACATCAATTATCATTGTTCGATATTATCATTTTTTTTGTTAATCATAAAGCACGTGCTTGTAACCTATAATTGTACTTTTTGATAACAATAAAAAATATGGTCGATCACAATAATCAAACAAACCAAGTTCTCAACAAAACGAAATCAGCATATCATCATTACGAAACTGTACGAAGCGAGCCATGATTAACGTGTTGTGTCGGTTACATTATACATTGAGCACGTTTTTTCGCGATGCCATTGTCTTATTCAAGTGCCGCAAATTTTTCACATTTTCCTTGTTAATCCAATCTGGTCATGCATTGCTTCACCAAACTGAATTTAAAAATATGCACACACTTTTGGGAAAATGCCTGTGAAATTCAACTTACGAATATCAGAAATGCTACAATTGTCAGGAATAAAGGTCGCTCGTAAGATGGTGCGTCCCACTGTTGTTCTTTCACTGTTTCTGTTTCTTCGAATGTTGTGAGAAAACAATTTCCTTGTTTTTCAAATCAAACATCTAAGAGATAAAGCACAGCTCGAAAAAACACACGCAATTGCACTCGCAATGGGTACCGACTGGAACGAACATTTATCGGCCAAATCAAAGACTGGCCGCGAAAAAATAAAACAGAGTATCGGGGGGAGAGAGAGAAAGAACGAACGAACGACGGACGACAGACTAAAAAAAACGGCGCTGATTCGAAAGCAACGTTGACAGGAACGAGCAAGACGATTACAATACGCAGACAGAGATACAAAGAACAATTTGTTGTGTTCAACTACTTTTGAACTCACTATTTCTCTTTCTCTATGCCGATATCGGGCTCTCTTTCCAACAGCAATAGCCAGTTCGCATTCAGATTTTTCAACGCCGAACAAATTGAAAATTTAACAACAAAAACGAAACTCGACCACGACACAACGGCCACAACAACAGCAATGACAACGACATTCAATGATGTTGTTGTTGATTATGATGAAAAAGAATTAGATATTTGCACTTAACCATACACACATACACACAATCCGTGCATGGCATATATAAGATAGCAAATACAAAACGTGTGAAAAATCGAATACGTGAAAAAAATACATGCCTTCCTTTTGTTTCGGACAATTTCACGCACGGAACTTTTTCTGTTTCTCGTTGTACGTACACAAACAAATCAATTTTATCTACATGCGCACGATTTAAACAGCATTACAGTTTTACCTTAAGCGAAATATCTCTCTCTATCTATCAACGATTTTGTTCTTCTTTAAGAGACATCGTTCGTTTTTCTTTTATGTGTTATTACTGTATATCTCTCTGTTTGGTCGTTTGTTTGATTGCTTGTTACTTTTGTGTGTTGTGTACGCGTTGAAATTGGTTGGATATCGGTTGAAACTTGTCACTCTTCTCTCGAACAACGTGTTCACACTCAATCTGGAAACACGCTTCGGAATCAACAAATCAGTCGAATTATTTTAATCGGTGTTTCACAAAACACTGTAGCACTTGAAACGGTTTCCATATTATTTGCATTTGGATGTCGAACTTTGTTGGTGGATTTTCACTTGCAACAAGCAGCAGAGTACAAAAAATTGGTGGACAATTGTGCGAGTAATGTGACTCTCAAATTTGGTCTGAACTGGATTTGGATCAAAGTAGATGTAGACAGCAGTAGCTGTGGCTGTAACACAACCGTGTACAAGTAGTAGTGCAAGTAGTACCAGCGCACCGATATTCAGTGTGGTGGTGCGTTTGTGCGTAGTTATGTGCCAGCCTATTTCATATGGTGAGCATGCCATTTGAATGTACGACAGAGAGCAGGCAAAGTGTACGGCACAGTGGATAGTTAGGCGATTGCGTGTCTCTTTCCTCTTAACACATGTTCGCTTCAACCATATCCGTACAACTTCATATATCGTGTCTAACTTCGTCGTTATTATGTTGGCAACACAGCAAAGCAACACCAACCTAAATGTGTCAATGTATGCATGCGGCCAATCGACTCCAAGTTGGTGTTATTAAATCGATACTTCGACTTCATTCGAATGAGTTCCATGGAAACTTCTTGACTTAACTTGAAACAACTTAAGTGGATTAAAAAGGGATAATCATTGATGTTGTACATAACTGAGTGAGGGAAAAACAATAACAACAAAATACCGGCAGCTAGTATTCTCATTGCTTCCATAGGCAAAAGTGCTACAAAACAAATAATGGCCAACACTGGACCAAGTAATGAAGGATCAGGACCGAGTAATCAAGGAGAATTGCATAATGAGTGAGTTTATACATTAAACTCTGCAGAAAAGTAGCAACAAATCTTTAAGATAATGTGCAAAATGCATAGAATCATTTGTATCTGTATAAGACAAGCCAAATAGAAAGCATTATGCAGTTTAACACATTTGAATACCAAATGATCCTACTTCGGTAGATCATCATTTTGAACCAAAATATTGCCTTTCACATATGCCTTCTGGTATACTGATTCTATGCTTTTTCAACACATGACAAAAAGATTTTAATTTTCATTCTATTTTTAGATTGGAATATTTAGGTCTTCACGGAAATACTACAACAACAACAACAACAACAACGGAAATACTATTGTTTTTAAAATCTTGGAAGACCGATATGCAATCTATGAGGCGATTCAAATGTTTAAAAATAAAGGAAGGGTATGGCCAAACACAATCTCATTTTATGTATCATTATCTCGTCATTTCAATATAACATCAACATCTGTTCAAGGCCAGGTGGCACAACTATAACTGCGGAATTTAATTCCAATCGCGAGGCAGAAGAATACTTTGAATATCATGGCGCGGTGCAGCGATTTGACTACGTGTACTGACTACGCTATGCAAACTACATAGCGTAGTCTACTACGTGTACCATTGATTTTGTATGGCGTTTCACTGGCCTGGCATATATTGAATTGTAAGAAACTTTTATTGCATTGATTTTTCGTATACATTTCTTTACGTTCTTCTATTATAGGTTGTAGTAACAGCTCGAGCTCAAATGAAACAGAAATAACATCGTTTTCATCAGCTGAAAGGTATTTATTTGAAAAATCCGGATAAAAGACATCTCTTCTGAAGTCATGTTTACAGAAGAATGCGTTTACTCAAAATTCTTCAACCTTGTCTTACATTGTAAGAAACAAAAAGGGTAAATTAATTGTTAAACATCTCATCAACATAGAAGGATGTTAATTTTTAAGACTTTCTCATCGGTCTTTTCGTAAAATGGTGAAAAAACAATTAATGTCAATTTCGATTTCGATTTTAATGTATTTTACTGTGATAAAGGGTTTGAACAATAATGAAATTTTATTGTTTCACACACACACACACACACTAGCATATAAGATAACGAAAAAATGTGTAAATAAAAATTATGAAAATACAAAGATGTTTGGAAGGTAGGAACCGTTCATCAGTATTCAATTTACTTTATTTTGATATTTGAGTTCCAATTGATAAAAATAGCCGGTCAAAATAGTCAAGTCGCACAAAATTACAACTCAATATACTGTTTGAAGAGAAATTAGTGTGCAGTTTTTTGACAACATCCATATGAGAACAAATGAGTAAATATTCCATAAATAAATGAAGACTATTGTGTAAAAAAGAAGTGGCATAGCATTTTGTTGATAGATATCTTCCTAAAGAAGATGTGTTGAAAATTCCCGTGTTGCTGCTTTTGATACTATTGTTCCTTCGCCTTTGATTGTGTGTATGACAATACCTTATATATAGCTATGCATATATGTGTGCCCCGTTCACATTCTAAAATCTTGGTAGTCTTTTTTACTTCATATGTAAAACGAATATTGATCAAAACAGAATAGGAATGCTAACAATACAACAACTCTTTGGAAACGTTGATTCTGCGTTTGGATGCACGAGAAGGTGGTGTGTGATTAAAAAAAAAAAAAAACATATGATGAACCAGATGATGACAATGGAGAAAAGTGATAAGCCGTTTTACGTTCGAATAAATATTTTTTGCATAAAAATTAACTGCAACTGTCGGGACTATTGGAATTTCTAAATGATTCAACGTAAGCATGGAAGTTTCCAGAGAATTTTTTTACCGCATTCACAATCACATTGCATTGATTTCAATAAACAAAAATATACAAGTTCTGAAAATAAGTCGAATCCTAGCGGATTTATTTTGCCGAACATGAAATTCAAGTTTGAAATGCGTTAAATTCATCTTCTTCATATAAAATAATTCTCATTCGTCGTGACTTACTATTACCTTAATCCTCGTTTCGCCTCTTCCTTGTTTCCGAATACCAAAATTGGATATTTTGTTAGTAAAACAATGAGACTTGAGCCAGTTTGCATGTCATAAAATGAAATCAGGCACATATCAATTTGATAAGTTTTGACATTAATATTATATTATTGCGATAAAAAATGTGTTTTTTTTTTTTCTTTAGAAAACGTTGAAATCGACGAAGTTGTGTCTGGTTTAATAATTTATCGTTTTGTTTGAATGTATTTATTGAGCATGACCTTTAGCTTTCTTTTTTAAGAACACATTTTTTTGTCCATATTTTCTCAAATTATTCCGTAAAGTTGAATTATTCGGAAGAAATTGGAGCGGTTTTCCTATATTTGGGTTATTGCGACTTATTTCATCGCAAAATTAACGCAAACCGATTAATGAGCCTTTGCTGTTCGACAGTCTAGTTTTTTGCCCCTTTCACAGAAATAAGAATGAAATATTCAATGCTGATATCATTATTGATTGAATATATTATCGTGAGGTAAACGGTTGTGAAACGAATAACATCCAAGCGAGTTTGTTTTGCTTCGATTCTATTTTTAAATTTGTGATTTATTTTCAGTCAAAAAATTCATTTCATCATTATCTGGAAATTCCTTCATTTAAACAGACAAAAGTCTTCATCTCTTCTTTAATAAAGTTTCTTTTATTTTTTGTAAACAATTTTTTCTTTATGTAAAAAGTGTCACGAAAATGAGATTCAAGTCGCGTTGAGCTTTTCGGTTGGATGGAGCTCAAGGAATGCAAATGAGCTTGAGAGACAATGCAGAGCTTAGTTGTATATTTTAATCCTCTTCTCCAGCCAATAGCGATAGTTATAAATGTTTGTAAACAGATGCGGTGATATGGTGTGGTCGATGTTTGTGGAGTCAGTTGTCCATGCCAACAAACCGTACAGCACATAATAATGGTATCTATCGTTCTGTTCATGCAAACATATCAAAGAAGCGCCGTTTGATCTCTGCAAAATCGAAAAGTTTTGAATTATTTCAACCATGGTCATTTATCACTTTGATTAAAACAATTTCACGCCTGAAAGCCGATGAAGAGAGATTAGATCTGTCAAAGAATGTAACATTTTTGTTGTATTGAAATTGAGCACACGATACTACGAGTTATTTGTCTTGATTAAATTGTGCGAAAATGGAAATTAAATAGAGCGACGTAATCTTCGGGCAAGTTATTTGTGTGGTCAAAATGTAGAACTCATTCGAATACTAAATCGCGATATTTATAGTCTTTCTCTCAATTCTTTTTTCTCTTTTTCGCTTTGATTTTGCCCCCGAAAAATGCCTAAACGTGAAATTCTTGTGAAATTTAGCACATTACAATTTTTGCTTTTCAGTTCAATGAATGTTTTTCTACTTACAATTTTAATGGCTTGTCCATTTGAGTGGCCAGCACAGATGTTTTGCTTAGGGAAGAAAATCTGAAGACGATTTTGCTGATTGAAAATATCACGGCATTTGTCGACCTCGAATATTTTGATGTTTTCAGTGCGTTCAATGAGCCTGGATAAACGAGGGAAACAGAGAAAGAGATCAATCAAAAATGCGCCGTTAGAACGCGCATGAGATGTGGTGTATGCTTCTTTTTATGTACCGTCCATTTACATATTCCAACGATGTGACGAAACATTTGCGATTGGCCAAGCTTTGTGCAGATTCTTGATACTTTGGTAAACACGAAACACCAATTTGTGTATTCGTGTCTATCTCTTTGTTCAGTATCAACAATGCCTGGATAATTTTTTTATGGAATTGGAAAAAGAGGCGAAAGAAATAAGCTCATTACTTAATTGCAGCAATCGAATTTATAAATATAGAAAAGAGACAAAAACAATCGCTAATAAATCCGGTTTTTTACCATGTTGAAGCGCAATTTTTCGATGCGATCCATGTGATTGTCCGGCAGAATTATTTCGGAGACATTACGAATTTGATACAAATTCTGAAATGTATCAACGGTTTCCTTCATTTTTACATACAGTTTGTCACTCGAATACCTGCATCCAATTGAATGATGTGGAAAAAATAAGAGAAAAACCGCATTGAATTGGATAATTTCGTTGCGTGTGCCAAATTCATTTCGTTTACTTACGTCGAAACGCATTCAAGTGTGGTGAGCACCGCTTTGGGATGAACCAGAGAGCCAAGACATACGAACTTTTTGCCGTTTGTTGAAAAGATCTGTACCAATGACTTGATTCGTAGGTTATTGACATTGCTGTTATACGTTGAATTGGCAACTTCGCATTGACGATAATTGCCCGTATAATTATCAAAATTGGATGATGTTGATTTTTTCGATATGATTCGCTTTCGGCAGCATAAATCTTCACAGTTCAATGCGATCAGGAACCTAATTTCGGTATGATTTGACGCAAATGCGTGAGATTCAAACGCAAAATCCCACATAAGAACACAAAATAATATGTAAACAAGAAAAGCCATGAACTGCACTGCCGCTGATTTTCGAGATATAATTGTGCATGGATGATGAATATTGAGCAGACGCATTTGGATCACTCACCTGGATCGTTTTGTTTGATGTGAAAATCGACGGGATAAACAAGCGAAGCGGCTGCAATTGCAATTCAACGTATCGACTTTGACCTTCGTCTCGGCCAAACAATCATCTTTCTCGGGCGACTAGAAATATGAAATATGCGGCCTTACAATCAATCACTTTTGACATGAAAATTACCGGCATACGTACACTTTTGACAAGGATATTTCGCAGATCATTCACGAGTAAGGCGCGTAAACGTGACGGTTGCACACCATTTTCATCATTTTGCGATAGAATTTCGATGACTTGATTGTGATTCGTAGCACAATGCACTTGGGAATCATTGAAAACAATCACGAGTAATAAAGTGGCTATGGCTTGGTGCATTTGTCGTCTCAATCCGACAACATTGGCCATTTTTATTATAAATCAAATAAAACACACACAGCACAATATAACTAACTTTTAACCGGAACGCTGTAATTTTTTCCTTTGCTTTTTCTGCGGTCTCGTCTGTTATTTTGTGTTATTTCAAAATCGTTGATTCGGGCTCGACCCTTTCTGTTCTTTTGCCGTCCGCGTATCAATTACAAATGATGATGTCGAAGAACTTTTTACATTTTTGTCATTTGATAAGCTCGCATGAGAGAGAGCGGTCTCGCGTACCATTCTTTGGCAAGAATGATCGAAAAAAGCGAACGATTGATCGCCGTCCGTTTAGTTTTCTTCTGATTGTGTTCTTTTCTCTGTTTGTTTTTTTTTTTTTGCTCAACACAAATGAATGATGATTGCTTTGAAATAACAGTGCCACTTTGGGATACAGGATTGAGCTCGGTGAAGCCGGTGTGATTGATGCGATGTGAATGGCACGCGCGCAAACGACAGAGTGCTGAACCGCTGACAGAGAGGAAACCAACTAACTGTAATCATATGAAGAAGATAATTGATTTCGAGCCAAAATCGCAGAACTCTTTCGAATCAAGATCAATCTGTCGGACAAGAATACCAGAACAGAGAAAGAGCAAGGGAAACCGACGACCGACAGAGAGAGAGAGATCTTCAATGGTTTTATGTTATAAACGTATATTCCTTTTTCGTTTTCCTACAGATTTTTGCGTATTCTCTCTTGTTGGAGTCGGTCTCTGTTGTACGATTTTTTCTCCTGTATTTTGTGTTATGTTGTTGTACTGCTGATGGTTGATTTGTCTGTTTTTTTTTTTGTTCTTTTCTGCAGCTTGCGCTTGCTTTGCCGCTTTAGTTTAACTTTCGTACGTCGCAAGCGACCAGAAGAGAGAGTGTAAGAGAGAGAGAGAGAGAGAGAGAGAGAGAGAGAGAGAGAGAGAAAGATCTTCATCAAACCATTTAACACACAAACTCCCGACATTTCTTGGGGTACACATCGTTTGCTTGATATTTTCGCGTTATAATTGGTGATTTTTGTGATATAATTTTATATTTTCCGTTCTTTTGTTTGGCCGATTCAAACACCAAAAGCAGCCAACCAATGTCGATCTTGGCCATACGACAGTATCATTTAATTCACAACATATTCGCTGTTTTGCGATACGAGTTGGTCTTTATGTTTTGGATGCGCATTATACATGTTCTGATTCATGAGCGTCATGCAAACCTATGTGTGGTTTTTCATCGGGAAAGCATCACACAATACAAAAGCCGATTGTAATTGGTATTTTTCATTCGTTTGGTTGTGTTTTTTTTACCTTCTGTGTCTTCGCCATCCAACATATCGTTTTTTTTCTCTTTTTATGTTTGTCCAACCCGCGAATTGCTTGAGCGGCTTCGGTATCGGCTGCAGATATTTTATTTCTGTGTGTTCCCATTCTCTTTTGGTCCGATGATTCTTATGCTAAAATGTTTCATTCTGCTCGCATTTTATGATGATTATTATTTCGCATTTTACATTGTTGTGTGTTACTTTGCTCCTATGCATTCGTATATTTTGCTGCTGATCTCTGCTTCTTCGCGAATTCAAATGGCTACCATTCCCAGAATGAATAGGGAACAATAAATGGATTTTAAAAAATTAAATGTGGCATTTTTGAGCAAGCAAAAACAAAAATCGTTTAAGTTGTGGTTGTGATAAAGCGTGTAGTTTGCACGCCGCACATAAATTCAGTACAAGGAATTATCCACTTCATTACGCAAATAATAACGTTTAATTTAAATGTTTTTCGTTTGAAGATTTGGAAGAACGTACCCATATGTGCCTGGGCAATGTGTGCTTTTGTGAGATATTGGGGCTCACACTTATGTAATGGTAGAATTTGCACGCATGCGCCGCATTTTATGTTAACGAAATTGCATATTCTGTCAACTTGGGGCTGCTGATGATTGAGTGATTGAGTGAGTTGGTGTTTTGCTCTGTGTGTGCGCGCATCGACATACTTCAAATATTCCAATTTTTTTATCCAAATGTTAGAGCATAAAGAGGCCACGGCTATAGCGAAATGACAACTTCAACTGGAGCCTAGAAGTTCGACCGAATAGAAGGAAAAAAATCACAACTGATTCATACACACGAACAGCACACATATACAAAGTCAACGCAAAGAGATTGGGAAATCATCGAAATTTGGCTACTTTGCATGAATTCAATGTGAGAAATTGTTTACTGTTTTCACTGATTTGACGATTCAAGTGAAAACAAACTATCAATTGAGCATAAATTAACCTTAAATCGAAAACATCTGGTGATGAGCGAACCATACATATAGTGTAAGTGTCGGTTGACATACAGTCTAGCTACACATTTATACATAACGTTCGACATTCAACTTTGTTGCGAATCTAACAATTTATTTAGTACGAGTGACAGATTCTGTGACAGGGTACAAATGAAAAAAATAGAGTTTGCAAATGACAAACAAATTTCGTAGGAAATTCTAAACGAAAAATCAGCGAGTGGTGTTTGAAAGAAAAAGCTCGTTTCGCATAAGGGTGTAAACTTTATGAGAATCTACATTCCATTGTCGGAAGAGGAAAAAGTAACAAAGCTCATAATCTCATTTGGATTAGCTGTATTTTTTTTTTTTTTTTTGCAATTGCCAATCATCGAATTTGAACAACCAATCAAGACAAAATGCCAATTGTGAATATAATCAAACGAGCCTCCAGCTATATACTTGGATCGGAAGAGTTGCAAGACAAAACGGACACCATGTTCGAGGATAATGAAGTGCTGTTTTGCAAAAACAATGTGTGCGTGCATCCACCAGCGCTGGTTCGACAGGAGTCCGATATTTTGCATTATCCGGGCTATTTAACAGTAACAACGAAAACGTTCACCGATCAATATAACAATGCAAAACGTCCCACATTACTCCTCACATGGATACCAAATGCAACACTACGAAAATGCCCGTCAACGGTTGAAAACACCGGACTATCTTCATCGCTACTAAATAACAGTGCAAATAGCATGACGTTAGACAGAATTCATTCTTATACGGATGAGCTGAAGCAGCACAAACTCTACAATCAAATAGCCGATTGGAATTCGATGAATAGCAAAATTGGCTCACACAACGGCCTCGAAGCAACCGCACCAACAATCGTCAATAACACAAATCCATTTTTGGATCCATATTTGTATGAAAGTGAGAAATTGGGCGCTGAAAATATGGACACAATAAGTGTAAGCTCAAATTCGGATCGAGCGAGCAGCAGTGGAGTGCACAGTCAATACGGTGGCGATACAGACACGCATCATGACGAGGATTGCGTTTTCACCACTGATGAAATGAAAAAATCCATGCCTAATGTCGAAGAAACTGAAGAAGAGAAAGAATTGAAACGTGAACTCGAACCATTAATTGAAACCGAAGGCGATAACAAAGCAATCGTTATCATTAATGCAGCTAAACAAAATATTAAAAGTCTGTTAGCACAGCCGAAGAATCAGCCACTCTTAACTTCGGTCAATATCACAATAGCCAATCCACAAATTCAAAATCAAGACTTATCACCCGAAGAGATAGCAATTGAGCAAAATGTGAAAATTCTACGAGCACAATCGGTGAGCTCGGTGGAAGAGACCACATCGAATTGGATGACACCCGAATTGCTTGCCTACAAACACAATTTGGCATTTCCAGATAGCGTCACCTCGTCACCCGTACAAACTCGAAATGTGCCAATGAAGTGCCGGCGTTTTTCCGTCGATTTAAGTCAAATGCGATCGTTGCGCCTATTTTTCAATGACGAAAACTGTACGTCGGGTCAATTGGTGATTGCATCGCGCGAATCACAATACAAAATTTTACACTTTCATCATGGCGGTCTCGATCATTTGGCCCAAGTTTTGCATCAATGGCATTGTCTTTTGCACAATATTAAACTAGCACCAGGCGTTTTCTCTCACGATGAACACAATCTGCCATACAGACAGTTCATGGTTTGCCGTCCCGAAGTAAAGCAATGTGAACTGCATCCCGACGAGGGAAAAGTGAATAAGATTACAACCGATTATTTTTATGGCACACTTTTGAATGCAAAAGGTCAAATTGAAGACGACTTGTTGCTACGGAAGTGCGTATTTTTCGGCGGACTTGAGAAAAGTTTGCGAAAAGCGGTATGGCCATTTCTTCTACATTGTTACTCGTTTAGTTCGTCGTTTGAAGACCGTGCTCTTCTCATGGATATACGAACCCAGGTGTGTTTCACTGTTCATCCAGCTTTTTAACGCTTTACAGAATTCAAATTGAAAATTTGCTTACGTTGAATATTAATTGGATGTGAATGTCAACAGGAATATAATGAGCTAACACGACGCCGCCTCTACTCAATGTCGCCGGAAGAACAAGCTCATTTTTGGCGTAGTGTTCAGTGTATCATTGAAAAGGATGTGGTTCGAACAGATCGAAGTAATCCATACTTTGCCGGCGATGATAATCCCAACATAGAGAGCATGAAGAATATTCTTTTGAATTACGCCTATTACAATTCAGGCACATCGTAAGCACCACACTTTCATGCTATGACGACATTATTGATTTTAATTGTTTTTTTTACTACAGCTATACACAAGGCATGAGTGATTTATTAGCTCCAGTTTTGTGCGAAATAAAAAATGAATCTGAAACATTTTGGTGCTTCGTTGGTCTGATGCAACGCGCTTTTTTCGTATGCACCCCGACCGATAATGACATCGATAAAAATCTCGTAAGATGCAACTATTTTTTCCCCTAAACGATTCAATTGATATTATTCACTTGATTCATTTATTCACTCAATGATCACTAACTTTCTCAATCACTTATTCATTTACCTCAAAAGTGAAAAAGGTCCATTTTCAATTGACATTTCTCATCAATTTGTATTGCAGAGTTACTTGCGAGAACTCATCCGTATAATGGTACCAAAGTTTCATTCACATCTCGAAAAATATTCCGATTCAAAAGAGCTGCTTTTCTGTCATCGTTGGATATTACTGTAAGTGACAATTTGTGTAGCGAAATAATTGATTCATGACATTGTTGAATGAAAATCTGCCATCTTTTCCGTTTTTAGATGCTTCAAAAGGGAGTTCACCGAAGCAGTGGCTATTCGAATGTGGGAAGCATGCTGGTCGAATTATCTGACGGACTATTTTCATTTATTCTTATGCCTAGCTATAATTGCTGTTTATGCTGATGACGTTGTTGCCCAGGACCTTCGCACAGATGAAATGCTCCTGCATTTCAGTTCGTTAGGTATTTTATTTCTACTTCTACTAAATCGGATAGACTTAAAATCGATGTCAAAGACATAGTTTCCTACAAATTCAATGCTGATTGCTTCTCAATTAAATTCCAATTTAGCAATGTACATGGATGGTCAATTGATTTTGCGAAAGGCACGAGGTCTTCTATATCAATTCCGGCAACTACCGAAAATACCATGTACCCTATCAAATCTTTGTAGACGATGCGGTCCAGGGATGTGGGACAGTGGTCATCATCCAGCGATCGAGTGCATCGGACACACCGACGACGATCACTGCATTTTGAGTGATGATTAAACATTTAGCTTGTAAGAATATAAATTAGCTTAAATTTAGCTAGTTGAAGTTTGAAATTATTGTTTGATACAACAATCAATTCCAAGCCCTTTTATCATAGCATATATTTTGTATTTTGTTCATGCTGTAAACACGGTGTTTAAAAAAAAAAGCAAACAATTTTTATGTAGATTCCAATTTCACTGGATGGCTTCAAGTTTCCGTCACAAATGACTGTTGGCAATTAAATGGTTTTATTTTCACAGATTGGAATATTTTTATGATAGAAAAATGCCACAAACACGAGCAAACATTATAGAAATGGTAGCGTGTTCTCAAGCCAATCCATATAATTATTTAAGTTTTAATGGTTTCGACGCTTCGAAGTGTAAAAAATACATATTATTCTCTGCAAGCTTCTTAACGAATACAAAGTGCTTAAAAATCTATTTTTCTATCAAATAAAATCAAATATTGAGAGAGAAAAAACAGTAACGATGCGAATAACTTTGAATTGCAGAGTTGTAGGTTCGCTTTTAAAACAAATACGTTTGCAATTTTATTCGTTTCTGTTTAGTTCTATCAAGCTACTGTAATTTGATCGCAATGACTTCTGTATACTCTATTTGTGCGTTCAATTTCTGTACACTTAGCAAAATATTGACATATCCTTCAATGTTCAATGCTGTAGATGAAATTATATTCGAATTCGGAAGAAACATTCGTTAATTTGAACCGTGCTTCAATTAAAACACCAAGAAAAAAAAAAACTAGCGTAAAAAATATCATTGTCAGGCGAAATTCTAGGCCCAATTTATACGGAACATGACACACCTCACAATTTAAGCAGAATTTACATTTGTAATAAAATCAAGTTGAGTAGAAAATGAATCCATAAATAAGACACACGGCTCTTACCATTGCCGACAATTTGTTTTTCGAACAAATTCCACCAAATTCGCTGAAAGCTTTAGTTTTTCTCGAAAATAAATCAAAACCCAATCCGAAAGGCTTAAAATTTGGTAGGAGTAAAAAAGTACAAAGTGAATCACTAAATGGCACGTGTTTTTTTTTTGCCTGAAAAATTGTTGCAAAAATAGATGATATCTAGATAGATACGAAAGCATTACGGGAAATTGTTGAAAATATGATATAAGTAAAGAAAAATCTATATGTGAATGTGAAAGTATTCAATCTGTTTAACTGAAGCTATGCATGGAAATAATCTGTTTTGTAGTTGATTTTCGTTGAAGACCAATTTTGTCGATAGAGAAGTAGCGAAAACCAAAGATAAACCAGAAAAACTGATGTCAAAATGAGGAATGCGTTGGGGTATCTGGTGCGATAAGAGAATCTCTGGCTTATCAATGCTCAGCTCCTAGAAATCATGTGAATATTTATTTGAATTGGATATATGCTTCGAAAATATAATTAATAAATCTTATGAAACAGTTTTGGTTGTGTTTTTCGTTCGCATTTCATTTCGCTTTATTCTTACTTTTCATCTTGGGCTGTATGGCTACAAAAAATCAGTCTACAAAAGAAAAGAAAAAGTTTCATAGTGTTGTCAAATCTTATCGTCTAGTTCAGTTATATAATGTATTCATAAATATACAAAGAATTTAGGTCTACATCTGTTTCTGTCTCGGTATTTATGATATTCAATAACACAATTTAAAACAACATATGTTTGTACGCCAACACTGGGATTGGGTGCGCGCGATCCCCGAACATTTTTTTTCTCTACAACCCAGTGATGTTAATGGCGTATATTTGGGGATGCTTTCGTTACTTAAATGCCTATGATTAATTAGATCAATAAAATCGTTTTTATCCAACTCAGTCGACAAATTCTCTTTCAAATGCAAATAAAAATAAAACAAATCGATTGGATGTGTTTAGTTTTAAGAATTTGTCTAAACTCTAAAGATCATATTTCCTCGAATTGGCCACCGTCAAATCACCTTGGCCACCGATGTTGTTGTTGTTGGAAAATAACCCGTTAATTAATTTAACATTGAGTCGGAGAAAATTATCGTATTGATTAGACAAGGATAATCATCTTGGCTCGATTATTTCGGCCAATCTCGAACTCTTAATTGATAAGGTTAAAAAAAAAAATTAAAACATGACGGAAATGACTTGATAACTTGGCGAATATAAAATGAGAAAAACCTGTTTCCCTGACACAATGGAACAACGCTTACAACTAAGACGTTTAGTGGTCCTTTTTCTTAGGTTTCTTTGGATTGCGTGATCGACTCTTTGCCTTGCACAACGGACAAATTGGCGCATTTCGATGGATTTGCTGATGACATGACAAACATGACTTCATCGGGGGTGGTTGTTGCCTATACACAGAAAAAATTACGTTGACGTTGATTAAAACGTGAAAATTAGTTCGAAGCTCACTTCACTAGTTCAACAGAATTAATTCGCAAAAGAATGTATTGGAAGTTCAAAAAATTATTCATTTTAAAATATGAAAAAAAAAATTGATGAAATGAAAAATAATCCATAAAATAAAAGTAAAATAAAAACAATGCAATTTAATAATGAACGAGCAGAAAAAATAAATAAAATCAAAAACGAAAAATAAAAAAATACCTCAAATTGACATTAAAATCAGACCTGAACGTCGGATGTGCCATCCCGATGGATGACGTTTGCTGCAATCGATTTGGGGTGCCGCCAATTTCTGTGGGTTTATTTAATCTCATGCCGACCGGAGGCGGGGGTGGTGCCAAGAATCCAGATGCAGCCGATGGTGGCAGAGAAGCGACCGTTGCTTCTGGGCAAAAACGAACGCAGCAATTAAATTTAAATGACCATAAGACTTAATTGAAATGAAATGGGTGACTTACCATGATGAGCGGTGAGAGCTGGACGAGCAAATGTTGCTGATGGCGTTGTGTGAGTATTCACAATGCTACTATTGTTTGATGTGCCAGTGCTGCCCGTATTCTTCGATCGATAGTATGTCGATTGAAAGCGGCTGAAAAAAAATAAATTGATTTGATTGTAATTTTGAAATAAAGAACTTCATAAACAGAAATAATATAGAACATACTCAGCTGATATGACTGAACCTTCCTCTTCGTGCAGTTCCGGCAACGGATTCAATCCCAGATATTCGCGACGCATGTGATCGATTTCCGTTTTCAGCGGTAAATATTCTTCATGAACGCGATTAGCAATGCCTATCGAACGATTGCGGTTCTCTTCGGCCTGTTTGATCACAGTTTCCATCTGTTCGAATATAAATTCACCATTTGATTAAATCATTTTCAAATTTTAACTGTCTAAATTATTCGAAAGTGCAAAGAATTTGGCTTCAATTCGTGCAAATATGGTGAGCTGTACAGCAATAGGGTTGAAATCAGTCACGGAATCACTATCCGATTTTCTCCCATCCACCAAAACAATATCATTCATATTTACAGCATTAATATCAGCGTGAATTTGGCGCAATTCTTCGACATGGCTCATCTTTTCCTGTAGAAGCATTTCCATTTCGCGTCGATACTCTGACAAGCACTTTTCTTCAGAATCACCATTTTCCACTTCACGGATGAGTCTCATTTTGAGCTTCTCCAACTGGATTGTTTTACCCCTGATCAAATAAAAACACATGAAATTGACAGCTAAAATAAATTCTGATTATCACAAAACCCCGCACAATGTGCAACTTTGTGCCGTTCATTCTGGAAATTCGTCAATAGAATGGCGCTTAAATGAAGGTGTATGTTTGAAATTACCGGATATCTTTCATCGCCTCCAGCTTCGCGTAAATCGTTCTCTCGTCCACTGCCGTCATATTGCTCGTCCACAGATTTTACTTTCAATCGATTTTCAAACAGTAATCACCACAATTTATGTAGGTACACAACACTTTTGCTTTAGTTAATTCAATATTTTCCACCTATTGTAAATTGGCCAGCGAATGAATATTAAATTCAATTTATATTCAGTTAATTTTCACCTTAACACATTCGATTTGGGATATTTCTTTTGTGTCTATGCACAGCATTTGTAAACTCTCTCACTGTGCGTTCAACAACAAATATACATTACATACACAAACACACACGTAGAAAGATAGATAGAGAGAGAGAGAGAGAGAGAGAGAGAGAGAAGGGGAGAGAGTGGCAAGCAATTGTGGCCCATTGATTTTGTACAATTGTCAATGTATGAGTGTGTACGATTCATGTCCAATATGAATGTAAATGTGAATATGACTGTGTAAAGATTTATTTAAAATCACACAGGGTGATGATTTTTGAAAAATTATTTCTTCTCTCTCGTTGCATTGATTTTTCTCCAATTCTGAGAGAAAAAAAAATATTTATACAACAAAATTGCGCGATCGAAATACGGCATTAGAGTTTTCCAGTTATTGATGTCATTTAAATTTTTCATTGGCGGCTCTGATACACTCGGAATATTTATTGATCGATTGCTACATTTCGGGTATTTACAGTATGATAATGAAGGTTTCATTTGCCATTGTTTGTTTCTGAATGCCATTATGCGTTGTAGCTTTGTATTGGTTTACGGTTGCGTCTATGTGTGCGTGTGTTTGCTATGTTTACATACGATCCGCCATATTTATAGCTCCATATATTATGCACCGTCTTATATCTCTGCTGCTTACCTAACACATCCTAAACATCAACATGGCATCATTTTCAGTTCTCAGATTATATAATAATGTAAACCAGCCGTAGCAAATTAAAATGTTTGTCTAGACATGTGTCGCGAATGGAATGTTCGAAAAATTCCATTGGATTTCAAAATCGGAATTGCAAAATTGCCGGAATTTTTCAGCATATTATTAAAAAAAGAGAAGAGTTGAATAAATTGATGAACGACACGAAAACACGAACATGGACACAGGCAAGCGAATGTTTTGAGTGTGTAAACCGTACCTTAGACGACCATGCAGCATACAATCAAAGTCACATAGATGAGGAAAAAGAACAAAACATCGCCACATTCAACTTAATCGAGTTGATACGTCATTCTAGAAGAATATTGACAATAAACAAGCGAACACGGACACACTCTAAAATCTATCGCAAAGTGGAGCATTTCGCATTTACATTTTGAGCAGCACAAAATTTCCGTAGAAGCATAGTTGAATATATAGACAGTGCATGTACGAATAGCGGAAACTGCTGGAAAACAGAGAGTCTACACATAGAAACAATCTAATGGTTAAATTCATTTGAAACTCCGGGCACTTCACCGTCAGCAACCGTCTCGATTTAGCATTCTAAACCAGTTTTTATGTGATCAGTTTCGGTATTTCCACCCATTTTGTAAACTCAGATTTTGACATTCGTCGTCAAACATATTTTGTTAAAATAAACGACGTAAATTCCGAGATAGCGAAATTAAGTGGAAGAAAGACAGAAAAAAAGCCCAGACCATTTAAGCAGTATACTATTTGTGGACGAATAGTAAGTAGTATTTTTCCTGTGGCCTAGCGACACACGAGCAAATTAAACAAAAGAAAACCGAAGAGTCAATTGAAAGCTTAGAGAAATTACGACATCAGCAACATTTGTCCAAACTAGAATCAATCTAATTTATATTAATTTTCACAGCGTAACAACGTAGATCAACATGAAGACGCAGCTAATTTTTGTCATCATTTTAATTGCATCGGTTTGTCAATGGTCAGTTTTGGGGGCAGCGGTAGAAGGTAAGTAATTTTTATTAATTGTTTTGCGGTATTTTGTCATGTTTGTGTTTTATTTCAACCTCAACTATTACAATTACAACCGTGCGGCAAGTTTTTCTGTACTTTCGAACATTTTGCACTTTCTCCGACGGCAATGGAAATTAGTTGCTATTTTTAAACCATGATATCATTTGTATATTATCCTTATATTAGATATCATTGCCTGAATTTGGTCTAATTTGGTAAAATACATGGACAGTCGTATATTGCGGGCTCTCATCGCATTTAAACGACAAATAAAAACAACAAATATTATCAAAAAAATTTCGATGTAAATGCATTGTCAAACACATTCCAACTGGATAAGGTGTCGGATATAAAGCGAGGCTATTTCGATTATTATTCCCTTATTTCATCTTCTCACGTTGTTATGTTTCTGCACTACTGCGTTGCTCATCATTTTGTAATGCGCCATTTTTTCCCCATATGTATACATAATTCCAAGAAAATTACGGCATGGTGACATTTTGAAAAGATGTACATTTCAATAGCATATCGCACAATTCAGGCGACACAACCTCGTCATTTGAGCTAATCAGGCTCAGCAAAAAAGAAGCAACACAATTTTCCAATGTGTCGATGTGTATCATAGGTTCGTGCGATATTATAATGAATGCGAAAAAACAGGATCTAATTCGCTCTCTCTACACTACTGTACAAATATGCCGTGCATGAGCATAGCCCGCTAATTATAAATTACATGTATTTGACATTCAATCGTCAGCACTCAACATATACAGAGAACAAGCACTCAAACGAAATGCCAGATGTTCTAGATTATTCGAAACGACATTTTCCCGATCCCTATCGATCCTGAAATATATATAGCAAATTATTTTTCTATAATACCTAATGTCCATTTGAAATGTATCTTTTGTTTACAGAAAAATCAAAGGATGAAGCATCAAACGTCACGCAAACGGTTAGTATTTGTTCTGAAATCTATTAAAAATGTCGATAATATATTTTTTTCCGTCAATAAAATTTACTTTGAAAATGATGCATTTTGATCCTCTTTTTTATTCAGCCCAATGTGCAAGCACCAGCTGCACAGGTATGCTTCGATTATCCCTCTGATTTGGAACATTTCGATAATTGTGTGTTTTTTTTCACTCTTCTTTTCAGAATGATAATATAAAATCAACAACATCGTCAAAAACGGTAGACATTCAAGCATTCAAATGTTCAATTTATTTTTTGAATGTATCCTGGTTAAGGTTTGAATTTTACATTATTCTTTCATGTTGCAGACGGAATCATCAACAACTCCAGCACCACCAACAACAAGCCCAACAACAAGCCCAACAACACCTTCAAAAACAACAACGACACCAACTCCAACAACATCAACACCAGCACCAACACCAGCACCAACACCAGCACCAACACCAGCACCAACACCAGCACCAACACCAGCACCAACACCAGCACCAACACCAGCACCAACACCAGCACCAACACCAGCACCAACACCAGCACCAACACCAAGCCCAAGTCGGCACTTTGATGCTTCATCGTTCATTGGTGGAATTGTGTTGACCATTGGTTTGATTGCAATTGGTTTTGTGGGCCATAAAATCTATAAATCGAAATTCGATCGCAACTATCATACACTATAAAATGTGAGCAGCTTCTGCTGAAAATTGAGACACACATTCAACATGCAAATTGTGTACATACTTGATTTCTTGAATATTCTCTAATCTCTCTATCTGTCTCAAATCACTTGTTTTTTTTTTGTTTTTTTTTTATTTTTTTGTTTTCATTTAAGTAAAAGTTTACTTCAAAGATTCACGAATATGAAATTTCGGAAGAAAATAAAAGTATGCTGTGCAAATTACACAATTGATAAAATAAAATTTATAAAAACCAATAAAGTTAAATAATTTTCATTAATTTCCTTGTGACTGATTAAAATATTGAATGGTTTCGTAAGTGATCGTAATGTAGTCGAATCAACTGAACGCATGTTTCAATAGAGCTCAATTTATCAATGATGTTCAATTTAAATAATTCTACTTGTTGCTAACAACATTATTTTAGGTGTCCGTACATTTAATTTATGAATAATATTGCATTAAGCAGCTACATCATTCGATGTGTTTATCAATGCCTTCCCAAACAAACGCATATCGAACTCGAAAAGGAGATGATTATCGTGTGCACATTTGTACATTGTGCCTAGCCGATTAATTACTTTTATAATGTGGACAGTAATTTGTTCATGTTGGACTTTGTATTGAAATCCTCCTTCATAGCTCTTCTTTAAATTTGCAAATTGAATGTAACAATTTCTAGAAATTATTTCTTCAGAAATACGGAAACTGTGCCTCAATTCTTAATGGAATAAAAAATAAAGAAATAAGTGGCCAAATATCTTGCATTTCTAGTTATAATAATTTGATAATTACAGCACATCAAAAATATTTTTTTTTTTTTGGATTTTTATTAGAAATTAAACAACGTCAAAGGTACGATTCAACTCAACGTAAATAAGGTGCAAAAAAAAACTCAGGAACCAGTCATTTTCAGATAAAGTACGAATGTAATAGTATAGAAATAACGGTTTCACCCCGCATTGCTTATTTGTAAAACAAATGTTCAACATGATCTACCACTCTCTCTATCTCTCTCTCTCTATCTCTCTCTCTATCTCTCTCTCTATCTCTCTCTCTCTCTCTCTCTATCTCTATCTCTCTCTTGCTTTCTTACTATTTCTATCTTAAGATATTGTCATTTGTCATTCAATTCCAGGTTCATTAAATGATGGACGAATTGTAGAACTGTGAAAAAGTTGTCATGAAACGTCACTATTGTTAAGCTGTCATACACAGTCGCTTGCAAATCTCCGAGGCGTTAACAACCAATTTGCTAAAACAACTAATTTCAAAAATATATTTGCTTGATTCTCACTGCAATCCCTACTGTACATCAGATATTTTATCAGATTCATATGATACTTTGAAATGATTTCGACTTTTATTTGTCAACGATTATGTATTGACTGTTAGTCACGCGTACGTGTATGTAGTGAGTGTGTGAACACGATTCGATTATTCCAATTGTTTTTTTTTTCATGACGCATTTGCGGCCAGTCTGATATTATTGTTCAAACAAGAACGATGCTATTTATTTGTAGTGAAAAGTGTGGAAAGCAAAAAAGAATAATTTGAAAAGTGAAGGAAATTACAATGATAAGGCCAATGACGCCACCAACTGCGTCACTACGAAAACAGACTGGTGCGATGGAAAAAATTCGATTGCTATTGTGGAAGAATTTCTTACTCCAAAAACGGCACAAAGTTCACACGATTGTCGATATATTTTTGCCAGTGTGTTTTTTCATATTGTGTGCGTATATTCAGACAATGAACTCTGCCCATATCCAACCACAGAGAACATTTGCCAGCCTCTCGATTGACAATCTTGATTTGTTTGCTACGCCATTGTAAGTAAATTTCTTTATTTGTATGCAATTTATTTATAGCAAAGTATCTTTTCGATGATTCACTCGGAAAGAATGCAGAAATGCAACAATCATTAAAATAACAGAAACTACAGTTTCATTATTGTTGTCCGTGCATAATAAAAATTTTGCCGTTAAACTAATTATATGTGAATTACAGTAGTGCGCCTATATACCCTCCAATAAACGACAGTCGTCTCATTTTCACACCAAATAATGTCCATTTCAAGACCTTGATGGAAGTTGTGTCAAGAAAATTAATGCTGAAGGAGGCCATTGGCGTCAATAATGGTGAAACTTTAGAAAAAATATTAGCCGAGAATGGATTGATAGCTGGCGTTGAATTCTATTATGCAAATGTAGGATTGTACACAGCTTATCATTATATTTTAATTTTTTGAAATATGGAATATTTTGGAGGAAGCAACAAGCTCTTTGTGTTTGCTTTCAAAATAATCATGGATTTTGATATTGATTATCCGTTTTTTTCTCTTCTTTTATCCATAGGATTCAAATAAATTGCCACAACGTCTGTCGTATTCACTTCGTTTTCCCGGTGAATTAAGAAAAACGCAAATATCAAGTTCAATGCAGCCTCTCATGAATTGGAAAACGGATAAATTATTCGTGGAAGATCCATTCATTCTAGATTATCCTACGCTTGACGACGGCGGCCCACCTTCATATTATTCAGAAGGTTTTTTGGCGATTCAGAATGCCATTGCCCAAGCATTCGTTGACTCAACGAATTCGACCGTGAAAACACCAGATGTTCTCGTCAATCGCTTTCCAATTCCGGAACACGTATCGAATAATATCCTTGATAGTTTTGGGATTTTAATACCATTTTTTTTTATAATGAGCTTGAATTACACATTCACGAATACGGTGCGCTTCATTTCGATCGAAAAGGAGAAACAATTGAAAGAGGCGATGAAAATTATGGGCTTAGCCATTTGGATGCATTACTTGAGCTGGTTCATTCGGACCATTACAATGCTATCCATTTCGATGTTGCTGATCACATTGTTATTGACGGTATTTATATTTATTAAATTAAAAATCTCAATCTTAAAATAGTATCCAAAGCTTGTGAATCGGTAAAAAAGATTTTTTGGAACTTGTGGCGTGAACTCGAAAGCTGGACCGTTCTGAAACGTATTATTTTGAACGCAGATTCTATGCTCTGGTTCATCATTGGTGAACAAATGGCGTCATTGAATTGATTTTATTGATAATTTCCGAAGATGGTATGCTGTTTCGATGTTAGGACAACCTATATGATATTCTATCCATCAAAGCATCGTCATCGACCAGATCGAATATATAATTTTACCCGTGGTGCATGCGTTCAGCTTTTCTCACCTCGCAATGCGATTCTCGGTCAACTAGCTGAACAGTTCATGTTGATGCTTTTCTAACCATAGCTGAATCACTAGAGCGTAGACGTGACTTTTAAATTTCGAATCATTTCAAATCATTTGGAATCTTAGAATCCCTACGAATCTCAAATCCTAAAGAAACTCAAGTCGATTCAAATCAATTCGAACGAATTTTGACTATTATAAAAAAATCATTTGCATCTTCTGAGATCCCAAAGAGTTTTGAGTCTCGTGTCTACCTCCTAGCTGAATTATATCAAAATTATCAGTTTTCACGGGAAATATTTAGCCCCAATGTTTAAAATCTGTAAAACTTTTGGATTTCCAATGAAAATTCTGAACACTTCGGAAAGCAAATTTGGATAGAATACAATTGTTGAATAATTCAAATAAAAGTCTATCGATTGATTGAAAGACATTGGTAAAAACAATAATATAAATGTTTATTTTTCGTATTCACAGAGACCTTGGTTTGGTGCCGCAGCTGCTATATTTCAACATTCCAGTGCGATATGTTTGTTCGTGTTCTTAATAAGTTACTGTATTTGCTTGATTATGTTTGGGTTTTTGATATGTTCACTCTTCACGCGGTCAAAGTCAGCATTAACTGGTTCAACAGTGTTCTGGTACATATCGTCAGTGCCATTTTTCTTCATCACTGTGACATACGATAAGAGCGCCAACTGGCTTAGGCTATTCTCTTGTTTTTTTCCAAATACAGCAATATGCTTTGGCTTGAAAATTATCGGTCATTTAGAAGAGTCGGGTGTGGGATTGACATGGAGAACTGCTTTTCGAAATGTATCCGTTTATGATAATTTATGCATCGCCAAGATATTCGTCTTTTTTCTACTCAATTCAATGCTATTTTTCTTCATAACACTTTACGTGGAAAATATTCTGCCTGGTGGATATGGTGTGTCGAAGCCATGGTATTATATATTCACTGGGGACTTTTGGCGCCAAAGTGTTTTCAACAGTTACTCACAGTTTGAAGATCATCGTGCTGCTAACGAGCATACTGTTTTCCCTCGCTTAAATTCGAATAATTCAAATTTCGAAAGTGAGCCCATGAACAAACCCATCGGCATGGAGATTCGCAATTTGACAAAGAAATTTACTCGTGACACAGTGGCCGTTAGCGATTTATCGTTGAATATTTATGACAATCAAATTACGTGCCTATTGGGACAAAATGGTGCCGGCAAAACGACAACGATATCAATGCTTACAGGAATGATTGAACCAACAAGTGGCACAGCACTTATTAATGGCTACGATATTCGAACGAATATGGATCTTGCACGGAGTTCAATGGGTTTCTGTCCGCAGCACAATATTCTATTTGATGAGCTAACGGTTCGAGAGCACATTCTGTTTTACGCGCGCCTTAAAGGTTTGAACGGAGCCGCTGCCGAAAATGAGGTACAGAAATACATTCGGCTGATGGACTTGCAGGATAAGATTAATGTCATGTCATCGGATCTTTCGGGTGGCATGAAGCGAAAGCTGTCCGTCGTGATTGCACTATGTGGGCAATCGAAAGTCGTGTTTTTGGATGAACCAACCAGCGGAATGGATCCGGGCGCAAGGCGAGCATTGTGGGATATTTTGCTGGCTGAAAAGAAAGATCGCACCATACTATTGACCACACATTTCATGGATGAAGCGGATATTTTGAGTGATCGCATAGCGATTTTGGCGGATGGAGAACTCAAATGCGCCGGATCGACGTTCTTTTTGAAGAAACGATTTGGCACTGGATATCATTTGATTTGCGCGAAAGATATTGACTGTGATCCAAACGCTATTACAGAACTACTAAGAATGCACATACCTGATATTCGGCTTGAGAGTGAGAACGACACCGAGCTATCGTATCTCTTGCCCGAACAGAAAGTTGGCATATTCAAAAGTATATTCGAGGATTTGGAAGGAAATGTGTCTCGATTGAATCTCAAGAGCTTTGGTGTATCATTGACCACTTTGGAGGAGATATTTTTGAAATTCGGTAAATCAGATAATTCGGATGAAACTTCAATTGATGAAATAAATGGAATGAGCGACACCCGTATTACATTGGATAATGGTCCAACGCTTTTACGTGGCCCAGTATTATTGAAAAATCAAGCGATCGCTATGTTAAGAAAGAGATACCTGTGCTGGTTGCGCTCAATTTGGACGTTTTTCTGGTACAATTTCTTCATCATTTTCTCTTTAGTGCTCGTCATTTTCCAAGTTGACAGTATTTTTCAAAGATTAAAAGGTTTGCCTGCCCTCGACATCACTTTTGATACATACGTATCGCCCATTGCAATCCTCCAAAATTCGACCAATCCGTAAGTTTCACTGAGAACACATTTAAAATTTCTATTAAAATTGTATTGATATTCACAGAATTGCATCGAGCTACGAGAAATTGATAAAAATATCATCGGCCGAATTGAGAACTGTACAAGGTGACGACATGCAAGATGCTTTGTTAAAAGTGGCCAACGAATCATTGACTGAATACAAACTTCAGTATTTAACAGCTGCAAGTTTCCAAAGCAACGGATCAATTATTGCATGGTGGAACAATCAAGCCCATCACACGGCATCATTGACCTTATCTTTAGTGCACAATGCTATTGTCAGGCATTTCTTCGGCGATGATTACAGCATACACGTAAAAAATGCCCCATTAAAATTCCTGCCGAAAAACAGTTCAATTCCTGATCTATTTCAAAATGTTGATGCCTTTGGCTACAGTTTATCTATTTCGATGACAATCTCACTGTCCATTTTGTCAGCATTTTATATTTTGTTTTACATTAAGGTATGTACTCTCTGACGCACATCACTTTAGTATAAGACTGATTCATTGATCTTCAATCACATTCGAATTGATATTCGAAAAATATTCAAATTTTTCACCATTTTTATTCGAAACAGGAAAAGGAATGTAACGCTAAATTCATGCAATATGCGAGTGGTGTAAATCTGCCCTTGTTTTGGGGAGTGTCAATTCTATGGGATATACTCACGAATTGCATCACCATTTCGATAATCGTATTCTTGCTAGCTTTAGGTCAACATGAAGGTTGGAGAAGCCCCGCAGAATTGGCGCTAGTGTTCCTCATTATACTTATGTTCAATTTCGCTATGATTCCATTTGTATGCATTTTCTCGTTGATTTTCACCAAACCCACTACGGGCATGAATGTGATTTCGATGGGCAACATCATTATAAGTGAGTATTTATCTGGATCAAATGAATTTGACGTCATTGTTCTAATGACATATTAATATTTTGGTTCTTTTTTTTTAAGTAACCGTATACATGATAAACAAATTTTCCAAATTCATGCCAACGCTTTTGAATGATATATTCTGGGTGTATCCGATGTGTACACTGATTGATGGCATTACAAAACTACCCAACTATCATACGAATGAAATGATGTGTGCGACATATTGTAAAAAGATGCAACCAGAGTGCGACTGGGATAAAATATGTAAGGAAAAACCAGAGTGTTGTCGTAAGTAAATTTACTTATTTAAATTTCATTTTAAAACTGGAATTCCCAGAAGGTTCGAATGGAAAATAATATTGTGTATAATCTCTTTTTAGCTGGAAGTATATTTGCTTTTGATGACAAGGGTATCGGCATGAACTTGATAAATTTCTTGCTGAGCGGAATAACGGCGTACGTGCTGCTTATAGTTATCGAACTTGGAGCTGGCAAACTGCTCAAATCCTTTATATTCAGCTTTATAGCAAGAGACTATCCGCCCGATGCATCAGTTGATGATGACGATGTGCTCGCTGAAAAAGGGCGCATAGATCGAATGACCGGGAAAGATTTGCGATCCGAAACGATGGTCATGCAAAATGTATCGAAATTCTATGGAAAATTTTGTGCTGTCAAAAAAATGTCAGTTTCGATCAAAAGGTAAATCTCGAACAATAATTTAACGGATATTTAGGATGTTCGAAATAAATTTCAATTGCTACGGTTTTCTCAAAAGATGTCTATAAAAATCGGTGTGTATTGTATGCTTAACAGTGCTGAATGCTTTGGGCTGTTGGGAAAGAATGGTGCTGGGAAGTCTTCTATCTTCAAAATGCTTACTGGCGAAACATTGATAACAGACGGTCAAATTTACACCCAAGGATTCAATCAGAAATATCAGCTACCACAAATCTATCAGCTTATTGGTTATTGTCCGCAGTTTGATGCATTACTGACTGGCCTGACTTGTCGCGAAACTCTCGAAATATTTGCGATGTTACGCGGCGTTCCTGCTACAGATGTCAGAAGTTATGTTGAAAAAACCGCACACAGTCTCGACTTCTTCCAACACATCGACAAAAAGGTCAAACAATTAAGGTAAATACTTTTTTAAATTGTGAAACGAAGCGAAATTGTCATACAATTTTCGTAGCGGTGAAACAACCAATTATTTTTTCATCCATTTTGGAGGTGCATTGACCGTAGTTTCGACCATGCCTTACGCCGAAATAGGGCGAAGTTCGGATGAAGCGTACGGAAAACCCGAATTCCATCCTATTCCGACGGTAGGAATGGTTAAAACTACGGTGAACCCCGAATATATGCCCGGGAACGGCTCTATTTCAATTAACAATTATTACTTGGCAGCGGTGGAAATAAACGGAAACTCAGCGCAAGTCTAGCAATTATTGGAGATCCAAAAGTGATTTTCTTGGATGAACCAACCACTGGCATGGATCCGGCAACGAAACGCAACCTATGGAATGTCGTCATAAGATCACGTGAAGCGGGTAAATCGATTGTTTTGACGTCGCACAGCATGGAAGAATGCGAAGCGCTCTGCACTCGCATGACGGTGCTCGTCAATGGCAAATGCAAATGTCTCGGTTCAGCACAACATTTGAAGAACAAATTCACCAATGGATTCGAATTGAAGATTAAAGTTAGACAAGATGACGATACGAATAAGTATGTATTCCGAATAGTGCAATTTGTTGAAAATATTCTAAATCATTTAATTATTATCTTTTCAAATCGCATCGTAAATAATTGATAATTGGTGGACTTTTTCTTTATTCATTTCAGAATGAATCTTATCGAGGTAAAGAACTTTATATTGCAAAAATTCAACGGAGCAACATTTAGGTACGTGATATTTTTGTGTGGATTTATCACGCATATATGAACTTCAATTAATTTCAAATATTTTTCCAATTTTAATATCTAAACTCAATTGAAGAGAGGAGTATCAAGGCATTCTGACATATTCCGTGCTGGCTGACAATATAAAGTGGTCAACTATGTTTGGTACGATGGAACACGCGAAGAGTGTGCTGAGCATAGAAGACTACAGCATAAGTCAAACGTCGCTGGAGCAGGTTGTCTTGACACTAGTCAAAGATCAAGAAAATCGCCGCAACTTCGAAGGAATCCGAAACAAAATCGAACTAAATCAACTACAATGAAGCAAAGCAATTTCACATTAAATTTGTATTTTTCATTCTGTTAATGTTCAAAAAGACTCAAACAGTAAAACATGTCGATGCGCATAAATTACAAAAGAAAACTAAACTGATATTCTGTTGATTAATAGTGCTATTGTAAACTGTGAAGCTCC
The DNA here is from genome assembly GCA_028476595.1 of Obolodiplosis robiniae. Classification (NCBI taxonomy): domain Eukaryota; kingdom Metazoa; phylum Arthropoda; class Insecta; order Diptera; family Cecidomyiidae; genus Obolodiplosis; species Obolodiplosis robiniae. The sequence goes on from CM052017.1 coordinate 32,503,021, forward strand.
GGTCAGGTCCTGGGGATAAGAATAGTGTGATAAAACTCATAACTTAGCTCTCGATCAGGGTTTGTAGAGAGGTATTGTTAGATGTTTTGTAAAACAGACCAGACGCTGAAGGATATTTATAAATGCGTGTTGCTGTTGTTGTCAAAAATGCTATCGAACTTTTCTAACTTGACCAAAAAACAATATGAACGCCTGCTGGAAAAATAAATTTTCAAATGAGCCTCCGCCTTTCCCTGTTTTCTTATAAAAATCAATCATTCAATGTCAATTCATGTAATTGAAATTAAATCCATCATAAAATAAACTTGTAATAAATGTAGCACAATATCTGTATAAGCTATACATAAAGCCTTGCGTCGTGCCAGAAAGCACCATCTGACCACACGAGTGTAATTGAATCCAAATTTTAATCATTATAGTTAACTGTAATCGTCTTTTCTTGCTTGTTTTGGGACAATCGACTGACATTGATTGGTTTTTATAAAAAATCAATTTAGCCAGTCAGCTGATCAATATGGGACGCATAGTCTAGCAAAAGCCTATACAAACAATGTATCATATTCGATTGACTTGTACCATCGGTATAAAAGAGTTTGTTTTATATAATACAATTTTGATACTTCAGCTAGCATCTGTCAAACGCCTCAACTACATATTTGATCGTTCGAATTTGCTCAAGTATGAAAGCACGGAAGCACTTCGAGCGATTGTAGATGGCGGTAAATTCAAATGTAAATCGGAATGTGGGACATATCAATGGAAACTGATTCTTTGGATGAAAGTGATTTCTTTTTTCTGTAATCACCTAATTTTATTTAGGTAATTCTGCGTTTTAATTACATAGAACATTGCATGAATCATATTTTTACTTTTCCGCACACACCACTGTGTGTGGTAAAAGTATTGCGATCGGTCCAAAAAATTCAAAACGCCCGGAATAAGTTTTCTATGCGTTTTGAACCTAGAAAAAACGATTGCAACCATTCCCGGAGCAATTTTTTGTCCGTGTGTGGTACGTTGTTGGTTATACGTTGCACGTTGTAAGCAAAAATTTGTTAACACGATAACTCAAAAACTTGATCAAAAATTTACACACGCATTCAACTTTATTAGGAATAGAAACCTATTATTTTCAGCCTAATCGGATAATTTTATCGGGTAGCTCTAGTGGAGTCGAATCAAAAAATGGGCTGTTTTTCAATATGATTAAGAAAAATTTGTATGGGGACTATGTCTAGTTGATACAATTCATTATGAAACTTTCAGAATATTTTTTTTTTCATGAAAAAAATGAGTCATGCAAAATTTCAAGTCATTCCAATGAGATTTAGGACTACCTCCCCTGTAAAATTTTTGTTTTTTGGGACCTTTTCGAGGTCAAAACTGAACATTTGTATGCCGCCTTTCTCAAGTTCACATTGTAACGAATTGAAACTTTGAATATATAATTTTTTTATGAATAAAATGAGTCATGCAAAATTTCAAGTCATTCCGATTAGATTTAGGAATGCCTCCCCTGCAAAATTTCGGATTTTTGGGGTCTTTTCGGGGTCAAAACTGAAAAGTTGTATGACGGCTATCTTAAATTCACATTGTTTCCTATTGGAACTGTCAGAATATTATTTTCTATGTATTTCAAGTCATTTCGATGAGATTTAAGAACAGCTCCCTCACAAAATTGTCGCATTTTCGGGGTCAATATTCAAATCATTAAATTGGATGAAGTATTTGTGATTTTCTAATCTGTGTTTTTTCATCAGTTTGAATGCTCATGCTGTTACCGAAAGTTATACTGTTATACATAACATAAATGTAGAACCAAATCTATCGTTGGCATGAATTGAAAGTTCACATTAGAGTGAACTAATTCGTAATTGTTATTACCAATTCAAAAATAGAGAACTTGAAGTAAAAATTAGGAACTGAGATGTTTATTTGTTTTTATATTAAAATTTAAATTCAAATCACATGATGTGTAATGACTTGAAATTCGATCTCATCGTAATGACTTGAAATTTTCTGTGATTTATTCTCAAAGTTGCTTGATGATTCGATAAGAAATAAACATTAATCCAATACAAATGAGTAGCAATCAATGAAAAACCCGTAAGCCCGAACAATTTCGGGAAATGTGCGGAAAAGTTAGTTTTACTTACGTAAGACCATTTATTTTAAATAATTTTCACCAATTTGTGTCAAACAAAATTTATGTTCTCACAATGAATCATGCATTTGAATCAACTGAAATGTGAATTATCCCCTCGGGTAGTAGTGAAGAAAATAAGAAAAATTGCCGTTCAATTTTCACATTGGAATTTTCAATCGATTCGTACTCCTTATTATTTTTACTTTCCCTCACACAACATCGTGAGCATAGCAGAATTGCGATCGGTTCAAAATATGCGAAACCCCCCAAATGAGTTTTCTATGCGTTTCGGACACACACAAAAACGATTGCAACCATTCCCGGGGCAATTAGTTGTCCGTTGTACGAAGTATTTTGTTAACTCGATAACTCAAACAAATTAAGATTATTTTCAGAGCTGTGAAGCAAAGACAACTCGGTGATATTGACAACAACAATAACATAGAAAATTTGGTTTTGTCGGCGACCGCTACATTGATTTTCGGGGTGCCAGAATCAGAGATGTGCCACAATTTATGATTATGATTGAAATTAATCGCACATTTACGCGCAAATGGTTAGATTTCAGTACTTTGGGAAATAATATAATTCGAAATGATAAAATAAATATCTACTCTCCGTATCTAAATCCAGTGTTTCAAGAATATTTCTTCGAAATCGTTGAATTTCCGAATAGTTTCAGAATGTGAATCATTTTTAAATTCAAATTCAGAAATATTTGACAGAATTATTCGCATATTTTCGATACACGTGTACATTTTGTAGGAGCATTTTTTGTGTATAAAGAGTCATCCAACCACCAATTGATAATTATTTTCGTATCAATTTTCTGCGAGGCGAGATACTTTCGAATGGATAAAATGAAGCCATTTTTATTGCTGCCATTTTTATTACTATTTGTTCAGGTATGCATTTGAGATAGTCATTTTATTTTTGGTTGAGATAATAAAAAAATGAAAATTTAATAGAAATATTTCTATTTGAATCGACGAAGTTTGTAAATTCAAAAGGTGGCCATATGAAATCAGCCGACATCCAACAATTTGAACAATTGCAGAAAAAACTCAAGATTGAAATCAATAGAGCAAACGATTTAAGAAAAAAATTCGGGCAAGACACCGATGCAGTGAACTCGCGATTCGAACGACTTCTGCAAACGAACAAGCCGAACGAGATTGAAACAATTTTAAAAGAAGTGGATCCAATCGTCGTTGAAATGTTGGTACAACAGGCTGATATCTTCTACAATCTCGAGAATATCAGAAGAACTTTGAGTGATTACAACCAATTTCGCTTCGTCGGGGCTGCATATTTGGCGGGAGCAAGTAAATCACCCATTTCAAATGAAAAATATGCAAAAGGAAAGAGTGTGTCGTTCAAAATACCGGGAAGCACATCATCTGTTTCTCAAAGCACTGACAAAAGGCCACCATGGAAACCGTAAGGTTTTGGTAAATCGACAATATTTAAAAATCAAAAGTAGCTGAAATTGTCCTGTTTTTGATGCTTGAACCTCAATCTGAGACTTGCGATTTCATAAAATTGCTATCAATAAAAAAATAATTTAAAAAATATTGCTAATGAAATGTATTGTATTACTATTTAGTGTTGACCCGCTTTGCGTGGCCATATTTAATATATTCACTTCACTAAATTAAAAGAAATGAGTCACAAAATTACAGAAAATTAGTCATTTAAGTGAACATTTCAGGTGGCGGCACTTGTAAAGATGGCAGTTTTACTTTGTAACACATAGATGGAGTTCCATTTCTTTGGACCACAGTAGATTACTTATAGCGATTCCATCCACGTTTCTTAGTATAAGTGTACACGAACACACACATACACAAACTCCGCCCGCACACAAACACACACTTTCTCATCTCTTTCAGCAAATGCCGTTTGCATTTCCACTGTAAAGTTTAAGTCATAATTCAAAGATTGTGATGTTTGATTTGTCAATGGAATGTGTTTTTATTTAAAGACGATCCAGATGGATCAAATGAGAGAGTGAGTTTTTATTTCACATTTCAAAAAACTGATTTTAATGAGATCGTGAAATGTTCAAATTGATTCATGCAATGTTCAAGACATGCAATGTGAAATTGCTTGTTTGGTTTCTATGTTTAGGTAAATATTTGCGTACAGCAACCAGGAATTTCGACAACAAAATAATGAAACATTAAGATAGATGATGTTGCTTTTTTACTCAATGAATTTGTTTGCTCTCGATATTTGATAGAAATTAGACAGGTGCAAAACATCAACCTCCGATTTTTTTGTGATAGCATCTCTGCAAATAGAACAAAGTGAAAAAAACCCACATTAGCAACTCATTTGAATTGAAACAAAGAAAACAACCGAATCGAATGATACAAAAGTGACACTTACAGTGCTGCATCAAACGTCGGGCACAATGAATTATACGCACACCTCAGTGCTTTTAATCTCTCAACATCTTTATCCGATGGATTTGATTCCCTGTAGGCAATCATACAAAAATATGAAACTGACTAATTTTTTTGAAAAGTTTTTTTTGTAATGTAACAAATTCCACTTACACTGTTACTGTCTCAACCCGATTTCGAATATCTTGACAATCTTTTTCGAATACAAAAATAAATCCATTGTTATTAAACCATTTAGATTCGGCCCCTGACTTTGTTTATCAAGAGTTGGCGATGCCTTTTTTGTTTTGGAGATTTGTATTGTCTATCTGTTGGGATATTCCCCAATGTTCTAGCTGCTGAAACAATTTTTGAAAATGAAAAACCAAATTCAGAATTTAATTGAATGTTGGTTTTCCAAACAAACGTTTGCTTGTTTCCTTAAAAGAACATACCTTGATGCATTCAAAAAAGGAACTTCAGCTCTTAATACTGTTTTGTATTTTTGATAGGTCATCTTTTGCATTATCTTCTTCTCTGAAAAAAAAAGAGACAGTGTGTTAAAACAGGTGTATAGCTTGAATGTACATCAAACACAAGAACTATTAATTTATATACTCACAGAAACATTACAGCAGGGCCGAATTTTCGCACACTCAGTTCGTTGTGCGCACAATTCTTATGTGCACGAGCCGCTCGTGTGCGATGCAGTGTTCATTTCGATGAGTGCTGAAACGCACGCAGCAGATATCGTTCCCTTAGCTTTGCAATGTGCGCACAGATTCTCAGAAAGAAGAATAAGAAGAAGAAAGAGAAGACAAAAAAAAACAGTCGTATTTCATTTGTTATCATGTATATTGCAAGGGGACCATGCTATTTGAGACATTTTAATCATATCTATTCTTCAGCGCCATCTATTGGGCAATAGTATTGATGTGATATTTCAATCGTTTCAATGACTCATTTGTTTTTATTATTTGTGTTTGTCAAACAACACATTGTGACAGCGGCTTGACTCAACGTCATTCGGGTTATATTCACATGTATACTGTGTTCGAGCTTTGTCATAGTGGTAGTATGACAGCGTGTATTTCCTTCTTCTTGTTCTAGCTATCAACCAGAGAACATGTGTTTTAATAAAGCGAAATATTCATCAAATTCAATCTGATTTTATTTAGCATATTTGAGGCCATCACAGTGTCAAAAAAAAATTTGTTCGTATTACAATGGATCTAAATTGAGTTCACCGATGTAAAATAAGATGGCGCGGTCAATTGGCATACTCTCGAATTGCTCTCCAATCCCATACAAACACGGTCCGCTTGATCGTCCACGTGCATTGATTGATCAAATCCAATCCAAGAATCATTTCTTCGTCGATGTCGTTTCTTGAAATAACGAATGTATCGATGTCGAAAAAATTGTCGTCGACTACGATTCGGGATTTGAATTTGCCTTTCAAGTTCGTCAACCCGCCTACTCCTTTCACTTCATCGAATCTGGCTTCAAGGTCACATTCGATTTGATACTTTTTGATTACGTCTTCTCGGACTACTGTATAGTCGCTGCCTGTGTCAATTAAAGCGCGAAGTTGTCGTTGATTGAGCATAACGTCTTTTCGAACATTGTTATTTTTTTGTAGCACATTTATCGCTGGCTTTCTTTGGGATTTTGCGTTAACACACGTATTGCTTTTGTGGCCAAAAGTGTCACATCTGAAGCATTTAGGGCCTTTATCCTTCGATGGGCATGAAGATGAGTGGTGCGAAGTTTCTCCACAATTGTAACAGTTGTTCCGGTGATTTTTGTTGCTGAAATCTCTTCCTCGTGACTTAGTTTGATTGTCATCCTTCGTGAACTTTGTTTGGATAATTTCATAGGACTGTAACTTCTTCTTGAATTCGCTCAGCGTCGTCGCTTCGTACATGAAAGATTTTAGTTGTGTTGATCCAGGTAGACCATCTATCATATACGTTATCGCTGCTGAGACATCCAAGTCTGCCCTTGCTGCTATTGACAACATTTCGTACAAATATTGAATATTTGTTCCGTCTTTCTTCTTTCTTCTATCTTTCAACTTTTGGTGAATCAATGCACTGTTTATTTTGTCACCGTATTCTTTGGTCAAATCGTCTTTCAGTTCGTTTCAATTCTTTGCTTTACTCTCGTACTCGATGAACAGCTTCGCTGTTCCAGTCATCAGCCTCTTGGCATACACATACCGTTCGAAATCATTAAGGTTGAAAACTTCACTCTGTTCTGTGAAATGATTGATCCAGGAATCCACCGGAAGATGAGCATTCCCGTGAAATTTTTTGAAACTCTTCTCGATGTCCTCGAATCTCAAATTTCCTTTTTGATTTCTTGGCTGTAGAGCCCGTTCCAATCGTGCCGAAAATGCGTTCAAGCTTTCGGATAACATTCTCGTCGTGTCGTTGGATGTTGAAGGGACATTCTCATAAGGGGTATAGTTCGATATATGGAAATTTTCCATTCGTGTTGTAATTTCTTCGGTCGGATCTTCTTTGTGTGACATTTTACAGAAAATCTTTTTACTGGAATTGAAATTTGATTGAGCCCCCAATTGTAGATTATTTGAGTAATTTTTATTGGTTTAGGTCTAGTTTCAGACTGATTCTAATAGCAACGCGTGTATGATATTTTATATGAAAAGCTCGATAGGAAAATCTATGGGATATTGATCCCTTCATTTATTAAAATAAAAATCTCAATCTTAAAATAGTATCCAAAGCTTGTGAATCGGTAAAAAAGATTTTTTGGAACTTGTGGCGTGAACTCGAAAGCTGGACCGTTCTGAAACGTATTATTTTGAACGCAGATTCTATGCTCTGGTTCATCATTGGTGAACAAATGTCGTCATTGAATTGATTTTATTAATCATTTCCGAAGATGGTATGCTGTTTCGATGTTAGGACAACCTATATGATATTCTATCCATCAAAGCATCGTCATCGACCAGTATCGAATATATAATTTTACTCGTGGTGCATGCGTTCAGCTTTTCTCACCTCGCAATGCGATTCTCGGTCAACTAGCTGAGCAGTTCATGTTGATGCTTTTCTAACCATAGCTGAATCACTAGAGCGTAGACGTGACTTTTAAATTTCGAATCATTTCAAATCATTTGGAATCTTAGAATCCCTACGAATCTCAAATCCTAAAGAAACTCAAGTCGATTCAAATCAATTCGAACGAATTTTGACTATTATAAAAAAATCATTTGCATCTTCTTAGATCCCAAAGAGTTTTGAGTCTCGTGTCTACCTCCTAGCTGAATCATATCAAAATTATCAGTTTTCACGGGAAATATTTAGCCTCCATGTTTAAAATCTGTAAAACTTTTGGATTTCCAATGAAAATTCTGAACACTTCGGAAAGCAAATTTGGATAGAATACAATTGTTGAATAATTCAAATAAAAGTCTATCGATTGATTGAAAGACATTGGTAAAAACAATAATATAAATGTTTATTTTTCGTATTCACAGAGACCTTGGTTTGGTGCCGCAGCTGCTATATTTCAACATTCCAGTGCGATATGTTTGTTCGTGTTCTTAATAAGTTACTGTATTTGCTTGATTATGTTTGGGTTTTTGATATGTTCACTCTTCACGCGGTCAAAGTCAGCATTAACTGGTTCAACACTGTTCTGGTACATATCGTCAGTGCCATTTTTCTTCATCACTGTGACATACGATAAGAGCGCCAACTGGCTTAGGTATTCTCTTGTTTTTTTCCAAATACAGCAATATGCTTTGGCTTGAAAATTATCGGTCATTTAGAAGAGTCGGGTGTGGGATTGACATGGAGAACTGCTTTTCGAAATGTATCCGTTTATGATAATTTATGCATCGCCAAGATATTCGTCTTTTTTCTACTCAATTCAATGCTATTTTTCTTCATAACACTTTACGTGGAAAATATTCTGCCTGGTGGATATGGTGTGTCGAAGCCATGGTATTATATATTCACTGGGGACTTTTGGCACCAAAGTGTTTTCAAAAGTAACTCTCAATTTGAAGATCATCGTGCCGCTAGCGAGCATACTGTTTTCCTTCGCTTAAATTCGAATAATTCAAATTTCGAAAGTGAGCCCATGAACAAACCCATCGGCATGGAGATTCGCAATTTGACAAAGAAATTTACTCGTGACACAGTGGCCGTTAGCGATTTATCGTTGAATATTTATGACAATCAAATTACGTGCCTATTGGGACAAAATGGTGCCGGCAAAACGACAACGATATCAATGCTTACAGGAATGATTGAACCAACAAGTGGCACAGCACTTATTAATGGCTACGATATTCGAACGAATATGGATCTTGCACGGAGTTCAATGGGTTTCTGTCCGCAGCACAATATTCTATTTGATGAGCTAACGGTTCGAGAGCACATTCTGTTTTACGCGCGCCTTAAAGGTTTGAACGGAGCCGCTGCCGAAAATGAGGTACAGAAATACATTCGGCTGATGGACTTGCAGGATAAGATTAATGTCATGTCATCGGATCTTTCGGGTGGCATGAAGCGAAAGCTGTCCGTCGTGATTGCACTATGTGGGCAATCGAAAGTCGTGTTTTTGGATGAACCAACCAGCGGAATGGATCCGGGCGCAAGGCGAGCATTGTGGGATATTTTGCTGGCTGAAAAGAAAGATCGCACCATACTATTGACCACACATTTCATGGATGAAGCGGATATTTTGAGTGATCGCATAGCGATTTTGGCGGATGGCGAACTCAAATGCGCCGGATCGACGTTCTTTTTGAAGAAACGATTTGGCACTGGATATCATTTGATTTGCGCGAAAGATATTGACTGTGATCCAAACGCTATTACAGAACTACTAAGAATGCACATACCTGATATTCGGCTCACTAGAGTGATAACGACACCGAGCTATCGTATCTCTTGCCCGAACAGAAAGTTGGCATATTCAAAAGTATATTCGAGGATTTGGAAGGAAATGTGTCTCGATTGAATCTCAAGAGCTTTGGTGTATCATTGACCACTTTGGAGGAGATATTTTTGAAATTCGGTAAATCAGATAATTCGGATGAAACTTCAATTGATGAAATAAATGGAATGAGCGACACCCGTATTACATTGGATAATGGTCCAACGCTTTTACGTGGCCCAGTATTATTGAAAAATCAAGCGATCGCTATGTTAAGAAAGAGATACCTGTGCTGGTTGCGCTCAATTTGGACGTTTTTCTGGTACAATTTCTTCATCATTTTCTCTTTAGTGCTCGTCATTTTCCAAGGTGACAGTATTTTTCAAAGATTAAAAGGTTTGCCTGCCCTCGACATCACTTTTGATACATACGTATCGCCCATTGCAATCCTCCAAAATTCGACCAATCCGTAAGTTTCACTGAGAACACATTTAAAATTTCTATTAAAATTGTATTGATATTCACAGAATTGCATCGAGCTACGAGAAATTGATAAAAACATCATCGGCCGAATTGAGAACTGTACAAGGTGACGACATGCAAGATGCTTTGTTAAAAGTGGCCAACGAATCATTGACTGAATACAAACTTCAGTATTTAACAGCTGCAAGTTTCCAAAGCAACGGATCAATTATTGCATGGTGGAACAATCAAGCCCGTTGATTCCTTTGAATGCATATTTTACTCTATCAAAATCGAGATTTCATGGGCCTCGTCAACCCAATTATGATGTTTAGATTGAACACATGAAACTTATTTATTGTCTTAACTAAAAGTCTTACTTCCTCGATATAAATGCACTCGAGCTCTCAACTATTATTTATCATTATGTTGGAAAACACTGAAAATGTGATTATCATTGAAATGAAAAAACTGTGTTTTATTTGATTAACTTTTATTTATTGAAAAATATTACTTGATTAAACATATCACATGCTATTTGATTTTCATTAGATGCAAATTCATCTATTGTGTTGTTAGATATCTGATGATTCAGAGCTATTCACTGGAATTCTGAAATTAAATAATATGAAATTGTATTCAATCTTGTAGTACTTTTCGCCTTAAAATTAAACGAATCAGTTTTATTCCTGAAATAGATAATAGTTCCTATCCAATATTTTGCATCATTTAATCAAATTTTGTTTTTACAGGGACTTGCGAAAAAAAAACAATCAAAACTTTGTTTGTCTTAGAAAAAATGTGACTGGAAAGTCAATTCGACTAATTTAGGAAGTGACTTGAAATCGATTCAACTTGACTGAAAATGGATCAAATAATTGAGAAATCGTAATAACTCTAAGTTGATTTAAATTGATTTGAGACAAATTAAAACGACATATTATGACTGAATTGTTCATTTTTGATCAATTTAAAGTCAACTTAAACGAGTTTTAAGTTGCTTCAAACCAAAAATGTCTCAAAATAGTGGGCAAAATCGAACGAATTTCATACAAATATTGAAAAACACTCAGTCACTCAAGCTATTTCCAGTCACTTTTTTCAACACGGATTTCAGTTTGGAAGCATTTGTTTTGTTCATTGTTTCCATAAGTGCTCGATTCTCCTCCATCTAGATGACGAAATTCTAATTCTTTCAAAATGATCGCTATGTATTGGCACTTTTGGTGCATTACTTACACTAGATGATTGTGAATCTGAATCTAAGTCTTTGCTTGGGTTTGAATGTGGCAGAATGGCATTTGTGTTTTGTTTCATGATCCTAATATCATTTTCCAATCGATTACTGAAACAGAGAAAATTATAGTTACAGCGTATTAAACAGTCGTTTCATAACATACCGAACCGTATTTAAACAGCGAATGTCTTCTTCAGCAACGAGTAGGGAATCTTTCAAATATTTCACATCGACAGACGTATCCCTGAAAGAATATATGTATATGTGCACCATTTCCTTAGACAAACGAATGTCCTACCTACACAGAGTAACTAACTCGACCTAAAAATTTCCCACACATTTCGTATAGCGTTTTTGCATTGAATGGTTTTTTGGTCCGTACATTTGGTGGCACCATATAGCTTGACCACGAGGCATTTTCTGATGAGCCCGATTCACTTCCACTTGAACTTACGCAATTTGCATATGTGTTTTGTCTCTTTTTCTTTTGTTGCGCCTCAGTTGAACCAGATGACGTGTTTGTACTTGAACTGGTGGAAATCTTCGCTGACAATTTGGTGCTAAAACAGAGAAAATCAAATAATTGCAACGTAATAAATTTAAAAAATTCTATTTCATAACATACTAAGCATCATTCAAGAAGCCAAGTATCTTCACAGCCGTATATAATAAGTCTTCTCTCTCTTTGATGCGTTCAGCAAAGGAAAAGTCATCACTGTAAAATATAAACATTTAAATCATATCTAGTGTAATTTATGTGAACAAATATGTATTAATGTAAACAACACTTACTCGTAGTAAGATAAACGTGACACATAACCTTCGAATTTTTAAATGTTGATTCCCATTTTCATTATTAATCCGGTATATCTAGGTGATTTTTTTCTCATAACTTTTTGTCTTTTTTTTGGCGTTTCATCTTTATCTCCCATTGCTTAATCAATTTATCTGAACGATCTACAAACTTGAAAATAATGTGACGATGTTTCTCTATCGCTTCTTACAGAGCACCAAAGCACTGTACTCGTTTACTTCACACCAAATAAAACCGTGAAACTGATGGGACACTGCAAATTTAATGGAAATTTATTTTAATTGAACAATTTTAAATATTTGCAATGTTGAAATTCATGAAATTTAATAAAATCCATCGAAAACTTCTATGTAATTACGTTTTTTTCTGCCGAATGACCATAAATCAACACCGGCGCTAGTTTATAATTGAATGTCAATGTCAGCAAAGAATTTGACATCGTTCCGAATTAAATTTACAAATTCAAGCCAATGTTCGTTACAGTGCGAGTGAATTTATATAATATGAATCGAATTTTGTTGAGTTTTTATTTGTAAATTTTTGCAATTTATTTAAGGAAAAAAATTAAATGAAAAACTTCTTAATTAAAATGATTAAATTAAAAAATCACAAAAAAATGAAAGAAAAATCTCTACACACATCGAACATACTCCATACTCTACGTATGGAGCCCATTTCGTTACGTTCAACAGTTGGTAAAGTTAGTAACACTGTTCACCATTCATATGGTTTTGACATAGCATAGCATTTCAATTTTTCATTTGGAGGTTATTGTTTTGACTTGAGAAATTTCGAAATGTTGTCATTTGTTCAATTGAATTTTTTTGGATTATTGTTGAGCAGATAAATTGCTATTGTTATTTTTAAAATGCATTAAAATTCTTTGCAAATGCACCATTTTTGACCTGTGTGGCGTCTAGGCTATTAAACATTCAAATAAAACACTTTCAAAACCACAATGATGGCATTTTTCCATGTGAAAATTGCCACCATTGAACTGATCAATTCATATTGATGGCCATAACAATCGGATTCATTTCATCGTTGCACATATATACAGAGATATATATGCATATGCATATATTCGATTCTAGTCTCCAGTCAAAATGAATTCCCTTTCAACTTTAAAATAGAACCAAACCGCAATAAAAAAAGTTCTTACCGAATTGTCGTCATTGAAATAATAAAATCGAATGTTGTGCTTGCTTGTTACCAACCAACCAACCAAACAACCAACCGACCGACCCACATTACATATTGGAACTTGATGGTGAAATGTAAAGAACATACTTACTCTTTTGCATTATATTTATAGTACATACAGTACCGGTCAAAAGTATGGAAACCCTTAAGAAAAAAGCAATTTTCATGTTTGCTGCCCTTTTTAGCAGACTAAAACTATTTTATTCGGTCTTATTTATACACTTAGTGTAATTCCAATGTTTTCTGAATAATTTGTATGAATTTTATCAAAATTCAATTATTATTGTGAGCGATAAAGAAGTACGAATGCGATGAAGTCAGACCAGCTTACTTTCGTCGAAATGTCCACCTTTTGCTTTGATGAGAGCGGCACAAATTTTGGGCATTCTACCGGGTTTTTCTGTAAATATGATTGATAATAAAAATATATTATTCAATAAAGTAACATCGACACGAGTGGTGGCACAATTCAATTTAAACCTTTAAAAGTGTGTACAAAGAGAAATGAATGAGCGCAATGTATTTCTTGAACGATCATTTTACCTGGTAACTTATTGTAGTCGTCTTGTTTGAAAATTAGATGGCACGTTGAACCTAAAAATATAGAGATAAAATTAGCTCATCATTGCGATTCAATTTTTTTTGTAAATTATATAATATTCATAACATGTGAGCGTTCCTTCACAGGCGCCAAATCCTTCCAAATCAATAACATCAAGTAAGGAATCGCCAATTTTTTCAGTTCCTCTTATTCAGGCACCATCTGCTTTGACGAAAAACACCTCAATTCTGCATATAAAATGAACATAATATTTTATATACTATATTCAATCTCAATCATCAAAGGAGCAAACAACGTTGAACAAATACTCACTCATCTTTTTGAAGGTTTGGTACATTTATTGAGAAGCTCTCATGATGCGGAACACTAATTATTGCCCTTTCATTAATTGCATAAGGATTAATGGCTTTCCTTAATGCGTTTTGGCCATACTTGCGTATATTTTGTGGTTTGGCTAATGTGTATGCAGCCCGAACAAAAGTATTTCGTACCTTAATTTACTTTTACTACAAAATATCTTATTTTGAACAACTAGGAAGTAATAAAAAGCATTCAACTGAAAATCAATTGGATGTCACAATGACAATCAAAATATACACTTAATTGTAGATTTAAAAAAAAAATTGAGATGACAAATTATATTGTATGCCGTCTGATCACGTTTTGGGTAGGAGTATCTGTATTGATTTAAATATTAAAATATTCATTAAAAGAAATGAGTCACAAAATTACAGAAAATTAGTCATTTAAGTGAATATTTCAGGTGGCGGCACTTGTAAAGATGGCAGTTTTACTTTGTAACACATAGATGGAGTTCCATTTCTTTGCACCACAGTAGATTACTTATGGGGATTCCATCTACGTTTCTTAGTATTATTTTATCTCACTCTGTCTCTCTCTTACACATATTCTCTCTCTTTCTCTCTTTCTATTTTTCTCTCTCTCTCTTTTTTTCTCTGTTTCTTTTTCCTCTCTCTCTCTCTCTCTCTCTCTCTCTCTCTCTCTCTCTCTCTCTCTCTCTCTCTCTCTCTCTCTCTCTCTCTCTCTGTTTCTCTCTTTTTTTCCTCCCCATAAGTAATCTACCACATAATTCGCATGTCCGATCCATTTTTCCAATGAGAATATTTGGGTATATTTTTAAAGAATCATAATCAGAGCACCGCCTATTTCTTTTTTTCGTTCATTTTTCATTCGTCGTTGTTCTTCTGTTTCTTTTATTTAAATGATAACTTGTTCGCTTTTCTTCCCTAACATTCTCAAGCTTTGGCCTTCTCTTAATCGCTGAAAATATTCCCGTTTCATTCCTACCGTGTCATTTGTTCGTGCCTTCCTTACTTTCTTTGCTTCTGCTTGAGCTTTTTAAGTTGAGAACTGTAAAAAATTGAGAAAAAAGCTTCATAACTACTTTTTAAAATAGGAATCAATTCTATACCATCAAGTGTCTCTAGAGCTTGAAAGAATGGAACTTTTACTGTGAAGAGAGGGGAAGAGAAAAAGAGAAGGCAAATTTCTAAGAAAAAAAAAAAACAGAACACTTTTTCTGATTAAATATCGCTTGAAACAAAGATCGATCTGAAGTATTCATTATCAAATCAATATTAGCGGTCGATAGAATATCTTCAATAAATTTACCATTAAACAACCAAATAGCAGCAGATTTACAGCCAGCGCATATTTTTGTCCTTGCTGTTTCCATTATTTCCGCACAGTAGAATATAAACGCCGAAATAAGTGTAAATCCCTTGAGTGAATACGCCTGGAAGTATACGATCGGCGAACAAATTTGCAGTTTTCTCGCATGGATATGAATATCATACTAATATTTCCCGGCGTATTTACGCATGGGAGCCAATAACAGGAGTATTTTCACATTTATTTCGGCATTTGTTTTCTAATGTGCATGGTCGAAACAATATTCGACTCCGAAAATAGCATTTACAAAGAAACAATTACCATATTTTTTCTATTTGCTCGAATGTTTAAATGAATTATTCCAAACTGTCAAAAAAAATCAAGAACATTCGCCCAAAAAATAAATGTTCTGAGCGTCCACAATTCTATGGGCAAATCAATACAACTTCACTATTCCTTTCGAAACTAACGTATGATATATTGACGTTATTGCCTAACCGCCGTCCCCTGCAGAGAAAAGATTTAAGGAAGGTAACCAAACACACTTTGCTTGCTTGCAGAGCCAATGTTTCTTTTTGTAGCAACAATTGATAATGAATGATAATATCCTAATTCGAAATATGAACACTTTTCTTGTATTTATCTTATTTTTATTCAAATATAATATATAGCTCAATGTAGCTCAATGGATTTAATCAAAAATGTTTAAGATCTATTCGCTAAACGTAACGTCTCGTCGTATTAGCGTTCTGTGTTGATCTCCGTCGGTTGGCGCATCCTCGTCGAAGGTGAAATCGGTGGTTTCTGATCGTGAGCTGCGCACACTTTGCCGCTGATGCGCTCTGAGCCGGCATTTATTTATTGGGGTTTTGTTTATAATTTCAAAATCCCGCAATGGATTTTTGTAATGGCATTTCAATCAGTCAGTTTGGGTTGCAATTGAAAAATCATTATTCAACGGCAGTTTTTGTTGGATCAGCGTAACTACTTGCATGATTTTGAGTGGGACATGAAGGATGATGAACGTTTAAAGCTGAATTTAAATGTGTCGAATGTCTTCAGCAGAGTCACGTCAATTCTTCGGTTGTATTGGACAAAATCTCTTCTAGAAATTGTGTAATAATTGTTTTTATTTAAACAAATTATGGCAATATTCAATTATTTGGATGTCATCCTGAGTTCACCTGAAATGGCTGCTTGATGACTCGATTACGAATTAGTCTCTTGAGCATTTTAAGGCAATTTGGGGCTCTTTTTTATCGTCTTGTAATCGATCATATCATCGTTGCAATCAATAGCAGGGAAAAATCAACACTTCAATTGTTTTCATTGGGCTGGTTTAAAGCAAAGTCATGTAGTTATATATCGGAATCTTTTCACCTGATCGCGGTAGTATACAGCTTTGCCATTTTGCATTTTTCGGAAAGATTAATAAAGTGAAGAAGAGAGATAGATTGAGGTTGTGTGAGTCAATTTCTGTGGTCTGTGTTTCGTTTTTGTGTGATTTGTGACATTCACCAATTGGGCCTGTTTACGTCGAATGATGACATTTGTTTGCTATAATTAGTGAAGAGGTCAATGAAGAGAACTCTGAACAGAATGTGCTGGATTACGGTGCATTTAATTACGTATTTGCTAATGGTAAAGCATATTGTTGTTGTTGCTGTTGCTGTGTGTAATGCGTTATTCAACTTGTTTGTATGATTTTTATTATAATCATCAATTATTTCGCTTTTGTTGTGCTGTGCTGTGATGTCTGCTGTTTGTGCACATCTTAATTTCTTTAGATCTTTTCGAAGAGCCGAGAGTTGATTTTGTAGCAATACACTAGATGCCTATGAATGTTAATGGAATAGCTAACAAAATGATAATAAAACAAAAACATCGAAAGCAACTAAACTGGGCAAAAACACGACACATGAAAATAACCGAAGAGAGAAACCGCACCAGCAATAATAACAACAACAACAACATCAGCAACAATCACAGCAAACCACATAGCGCACACACAAATTACACAAAACTATTCGCTTTTATTCTCAAGCAATAAACGCGCGCACATTGGCATGCACAAAAGGCTAATGCGTTTAAGTAACACGGCAATGGCAAAAGAGATCGACACATGTCGTCTGGCAAACTACGTGCAAATGTGGAAAAACGAGATAGCCACAGAGCAAAGTGGAAATTTTTTAATTAATTGTCATTATTGTTATTCATGACACTTACCTTGATCCCCAATTACTTTGTTCAGATATTATCAGTGAATCGGCCGGCGCTCTGGAGCATAATGAAAAATTAAGAGAATCAAATGAGGTATTTTTCACACTTCGCAACACACACACACACACACACACACAGAGAGAGAGAGAGAGAGAGAGAGAGAGAGAGAGAGAGAGAGGGAAAAAGAGAAAGAAAGAGTGGGGAAAGCCTAAAAAGCACAAAAACCAAGTCCGAAAAAATGTGTCGTTGCCGTTTCTTGGAGTTTGCATGAAATTTTGATAAGTAATTCTCTGCATACACACCACAGTGAAATGCAAACTATCGCTTGAAAGAACGGCCCTACACAAAGAGCAGCAAATCACCAGATTTCATTGGCCGATCTAATCAACTTTCAATATTTCGCAACTATTTTTTTTCAATTATCCAATTTAATTGTGAACTCTAAGAAAATTAGGCGAAAATTTGAACAAAAATTGAAAAACGTGAACGTAAATGCAAATGCAATTGTAATATCTAGCGAATTAATGGCATGGAGTTTTCATGCTCTCTGAGTAAAGTACAAATTAGATAATGAATGGCTCATTAGTGAGAACAGCAGCGCTCAAATACATTTTCGAATGCATGAAATTCAGTATGAGCTTTTTTTCATCGTTAACTCTCAACGAAACAAAAAGAAAAAAATCACGAAATAATAATAATGTAACAAAATGTATTCATAGAAACAATAAGATCTTACTGATGGCTATTGGAACGTGTTATGCCGCGTGAATATTCCATCCGTCTGTAGATTGAAGCTAGTCCGAGAGCGATTGGTGTTAAAATGGCCCACAAGGACAACGATAAAAATCCCGAAAACCACAGACCATTCATTGGGTCAATGATGTGATGACAAAATAAATGGCGATTTGCATCGAATATATTGAACAATGCACGGCAAGGTGCGATGTTGTTGAGGAGTTGCCGCAATGTTTCGCGTTTATTCAACATCAAGTGCTCTTTAAGTCTATAACGCACATAAAAAAAGGAAAAAGTTAAGAGAAATGGACTTTGGTACGATGACGGCGATTGGTTGCGCGCGATTACCTCAATTTAAACGAAATGCTTTTATTGTGGCAAATATCGGCCGAATCTTGATTAATGAAATACTGTGTGGTTTTTAGATGAATGAGACTTTGATTTACCATATCTGTCCATGGCTCTTTTTGCAATTGCAATGCGGTTAGCTCGAATTGAATTTCACTGCGCAAATGTTCAAGTGGCTGCAGCACATTGGCTTGCAGCCGTCGAGCGCGATTGCCAAGGGTTGACATTCGTGATGATGTGCTTGATTCTTGAATCTACAATTACAATTTGGAAGGGTAAATTCTTTTGTATATGGCTCTTAAAATAGGTTCACAATATTTTTTCATCTTGGTCCTTGATTTTAGGCCAAAAAATGTTCAGACCTGAACCGAGACTCGTTGCATTTGATCAATGAATGTGGACAAATCCTTTTCGGGCGTTGGACGGCTCAAATCGGTTCGATATGCCAGAAAATTTATGTCTGAGTTCGTGAACATGTAATTTAGAATGTCTTGCAGATTTTGGGTTAACGTCACGAATGGGGCAGCAGATACGAAAATTTTCTGTTTAATTTAAAAACAATTGAATTTCATTTCGGTTGAACGAATTCCATGAAAAATCACCTCGATTTGCTCGTCAAGTTCATTATGTTCATGAACATCGAAAATCTGTGAAACATTAACGATGCGATCGAATTGGAACACCGCGAATGTGGCATCATTTTGCTCGCAACGATCAATTGCCGTGGCCAATGAGATGTTCAGCAGTTTGGATTCCACAATATCGGGCGTGCTGAGAAAATCGTTGACGATACCATTAACCGTTTCATTCTCATACGCCCAACCAGGTCGATCGAATAATTTGCTGAATACATGGTAATTTGGAGAATCGTACAAAGGTCGACACAAAAACACTTCACCATGGCTGCCGACTAACAAAATCAATATGGTGAAGGCTGCTAATCCAAAACTGCCGATAGCAATTAGAACGGCACCCAAAATGAATGTGATTTTTGCCGAACCTTCTGCATGAATAATGCCAAGCAGCAAGCCGATTGATAGCAGCAATGAAATGCACAGCACGGCCAAGGTCGTACATAACGATACGCTCCGCAATAGATCACCCGCTTCTTGCAATCGTTGCATTATTGGCTCGACATTTTCCTGCTCCATATTCACTTTTTTGATCATGCCATCGACCATTTCGCCTAAATCATGCGTCGCTGATTGCGCCGAATCTTGAATTTCCGCCAGGGATTTTTCAATGCTTTCAATATTTTTACTCAAGTCCATTTTTACCGCTGATGGAAAATCACGAATTTTGTTTTGCACCGTCTTCATTTCGAGCGAGAGATTAGTATGTTGATTGCTCGTGTGATATTCACCTAAATTCAGCATTCGCAATAGATTCGGGTCACTTTGCATCTAAAAGATATTGGAAATGAATTTTATACTACATTTGGGAATGGACCTGCATTTACTTGATTAGGCGTGAATTTCTTATGAAATTCATGAAAATAATGTAAATTCATGATCATTGCCATCAACAGTTAGTTCTTGAGGCAGTGAACTTCCATGAAAAAATATTTTCATTTTACAAATAGTCTCAATTAATCTGAGTGTGTGCGCGGGCGCGCTGTTGCACATTATAAATTTATCAGCTAGCAACAATAATTTAATATAATTCGTGGCCTTACTCGAGTCAGTATACTCAAAATACCGTTGTCTTCGAAGCTGCGCAGTCGCAATGTTTCGCAAAGTGGACGATCACGGGTCGAGCATTGCCGTTGCAAAATGGACAATTGCACTTGAAATTCTTCGATGCGTTGGGTCGCCTCTTTTGAGATGAGTATTGCTTTGCCCAGCGCATCCTGTAGTAATTGCACACGATGAATCATTTCAAAATTACCTACAATTGATACGAACGTATTAGGCGGCGGCTGAAATGAATGAGACTTTTTCGTTTCCACTAGATTACAGCAGCTTTAATTAATTGGTTAAGTCTTTTTTGCTGTTCACAATTTGAATTGTTTTATGGGTGCTTTGTTATCGGCGTGGCCTAATGTACTACAAATGTTGTTTTGACAATTTCTTCATTTTCGAAAATAACTATTATTTAAATTGCGTTACCTGAACAAATGGTAAGAATAGACTCAAGGGAGGTTTTCAATCCGGATTCGGTTTCGATTTTCTTTTGAATTGGGTCGCCCAACAGCTTGTCAACGTCTACATAATGGAGAATGTCATCAGTGCACATATTTTGTGTTGCATACCGCAATAGCTAATTAATTTCGATTAACACTTACTTTCTAAATCGTATTTAATTCGTTCGGTAGCTGTGCTCATGCCTTCATGTATTGTGTTGATGATTTCTTTGTGAGAATCTTTGCCAAATGTCTCTATATCGAGTAGTGAGGTTTTAACGATATTTGGTGTATTTGAAATGGTCGACCGAATGAGTTCATTCGTTATGAACATGAAAATGATTGAAGCTCTGGAATGCACACATATTTGGCGAAAGTTCGGGAAAGAAAGGCAATAGTTTTTCACAAATTTTCGGCAAAATAAGCGGGTAATTGGTCAAATGGCTTACATTAGGAAACAGCTAAAAAATTGCAGTAAAAATTGTAGAATACGACGACAGTAAAATGTGCTATCAATGTTTGTATCATCAAATGATATTATTGGATTTGTTTGCATATCATCTTCGTCGTTCAAATGTTGCAGCTGTCTCAGCTCGTCCGGCTTATCACTCGAACAGCCCCATATGAGCAGTGTTAACATCGGAATCAATGCAATCATCATAAAAATTGCCATCAAACCAATAAGACCCGATTCAACTTTCAGAGCCTGTTTTGAAAAATGCATAGTCACTCATTGTAAAATTTCACATAAAAACACACGCACCTCCAAAACTAGGTTCACTGCTGTTGCCTTGGTCTGTAATACGTTCTTCAGCAGTTCCAGCATACAATTGACTGGTACAAAAAGTGAATTTTCCTTATGAGTTCAATTTGAATTGATATAATTAACAATTTTTTACATGTTCAAACTGAATGTCGTACCAACAGTCATATCTCGAGGTGTGATAAAGGTTAGGAATACGCTGAGATAGCTGAATATATGTCGGCCATCCTCGGGCCCGATGGTAGCCGGCACGATATAATAGATTTCCTGTTCATTTCTATGATCATCATATTCAACAAACGACTCCTGTGTAACGGCGTTTACGTTCATCTTCTTCAATTGCCACAAAATGTATCCAATCAACGAAAATCGATTCAATATATGAGCGTTTCATCCATGATTGCTTGAGAAAATTCCGTTCATATTTAATTATAACACAAATTATAATATCTATTTCATCTTAAAACTGCACGACACTTTGATGATTTCGAATGCGTTTTAAATGCTAAACTCCTGGGTTTGCATAAAATTAAGTGTTGACGAAGGAAAATGTGTCTCAAATTCGTTGTTGGATGCGAATATCACCGTTTATCGAACAGTTTTGGTGTTGGAATTCGATTGGTGACAAAAGGAAAAAATTGAAATTGAGTGAATGATTGATTTTTACTTTCAAACCGAATGATTTGTGGCAGAATATTTCAACAATACGAAACCGTACAGAAGACTGACAAATTGAGGCCCAACCATCACTGCGTCATCGCTCACGTTGATTTTTTTCCTCACCGCTCATTCACATTAACTTAATTATAACATTTCGGAATTTGATACTTTTGCAAACTAGTTTCAATTATACTTAAACACGGTGAACGACGGTGGAATCAGGGTGATATTTACAAAGCATATGAAGATGTTTGGGAGCTGCATGTTATGTGTGTATTGAAAAAAGTAGAAGAATGTTTTTAGAAGTGTGCCCAAGTAGCTGCTAGCTTTGCTAGTGATTTCTTATTTCGGTATGAATATTGAAATGGCATAGAATTCTTGGTACGGTGTGTTTGCTGGGCAGATCGGAATGCAAAGAAATTATTGCGGTAGAAACCTTAAAAATATCAAGACACCCTCACATATGTCAATTTCAAATCATCTAAATGCCACTGAGCTTCGGCAACTCTTATTGAGTCCATTGTTTCCAGAGAACATTCAGCATATATATTCAAAGCGAGTTCCTCCAAACCACTTTTCCACCTTTTAAACATACAAATTTTCTTTTTCTTTTGTTTTACTGCAATCGTTTACTATTCCGAATTCAGTCAATATTCGGTTCTATTATATTCACATAAAAATTATGTGTGATCGAAACGCAAGCACTATTATGCGACCAATTATTTGTGTGATTGAACGTTTCTTTGTAGCTGTTTTTCTGTTATTTCTTTCATTCACGCGATCAAACCAATTCGATTTCAGTCATTAAATTTTAAATAAAAACCGGGATTGAATAATGAGTTCGATTCGATTAGCATATGTTCAAATCAATTATTCAGTTTTCAAAAATCGATGAACAATAAAAGGGAGCGAGCAAATGAAAGGGATGATAGCCAGAGATATAGATAAAGACAAATAGACAGAGAAAATGGGGGAATCGCTCAAGTCAATGCGATCAACTGCATTTAATACACTTGAATTCGTTAATATGCAACGAAAAATCTCATTACATTTTCATTTTTTCAAATTGAAAAATAAATGAGCAGTCGTCTTCATTTGCACACAATCAAACGCGGTTTCAATGAATCGAAATGGGCAAGACCTAAAATAAATGTGTGCAGAACAGCGAAAATCCAAATAAGAGAAAAGAAAAAAATAAATTTATGAGTGACAGTCATTGGGGGCATGTGAACTGAAAACGTCACATTCAAGCGATGACTTCAAATTGATATGCATTTCTAGGAACATTACTAAATTGATGATAATTATATTAATTTTCGAATGAAACAAATATAGAGAGTGAGAAAGAAATATAGAAAGAAAATCAAGAATCACAATAAACTCGGTGAGATATTGTCGAATGCAAAAAAATTGAACACACCAAATGCGCACACTTTTGCATATTGTTTTAATTTATAAGGAGTTTTGGAATTGCCGTATAATTGAAAATAATTTAGAATGCCACCAGAATACTAAAGCTTCAGTTTTGGCGCGTGTTGCACTTAAGTGTTTATACATATATCGATATCCCTATTAATTTTCGCATTCTATAATGTGTTTTTTGCGGTGGTTTTTAAATGATGCGGCAGTTTTTCGATTCCTCCGGGCTTTAGCTTGGTATGCGGCGATCGTTTGGATAGAGCAATGCATTCTGATGTGATGATAAAAGCAATAAATTTATAGGACCGGTTGGAAGTGGGTTCATTACACATGGAGGAGCCAATGATTACAGCAGTTGTGCCGATTACTCAGCCTGCACTTACCATCAATAGGCGAACCAATAGCAAAAACCATTAGAACTCACTGCAAAGTAAATAAAAGCGAAGTTAGATGTGTTGTTTCATGCGCTCTCTCTCTATCTCTCCCTCTCTTTGTCTGTCTCTCACATACAAACACATATTGATATGAGCGTTGACTGAGAGAATTGCGGCGATGCAAATGAACAGGAAGAATTCGTGATGTAAAGTAGCTGATTCGTGGCAAATCGATTTTTTATAGTCATTTATGGTTTGTGTGCAAAAAACCGCAAACATTTTACACAACAGCAGCAGCAGGGGGGGGGGGGGGTAATCAGCGGCAGCAGCGGCTCCATAAAAAATATGATACAGTTTGTTTGAGCTAATTATTTGGAGAAAAAAGAAGCTTCTCGATCGAATTTACAATCTGGTGGATTGATGTTTGGTAAGAAGGTCATTCATGCATTCTCTCTGCACGATCTGAATTGATGTGTACCTGTTGCTTGTGATAGCACAAGAGAGAAAGAGCGTGCGCCATATGCACAGCAGAACCATTTTCAATGTATTTGTTTCTTGATAGACGATTAGTTTGGCTGTGAATAAGGTTCACGGAATTCCAAATTAACCGAAAACCACAACAATCAATTGAATGAATAATTGATCAGTTGAAATTTTGAGTTGAAAATGTTTTATGTCCAACGACCATTGACCAGATTTAACATTTCTTTTTTCCACTTCTTTCGGTGAAACGATTAATAAAAAAATCCCATTCAAATTGCATACGTAATCGAAGCGACAATATAAACAAAACGGCAGCACGTATACACATTTGACATGATAATTTTCGGTTGTATCCACATTTAATTGAGAGAGCCAGAATACTAACACACCAAGCGTATGTGTTTATAGCCGTCATCCGCAATAGAATACATTTGACACGCTGCATGATTGCGAAATTGTACAGGAATGAATGACTCAATGGTACGGTAGCCAAAGAGGAGATGGAGCTGATGGCAAAAATGCACATAAGACATTGTTGCATATGCTCATGAAATAATAATAAATGAACGAACGAACGGGAGAATCGCGCGAAGAATCGCATTTTCATTTGGCTTAGAATCAGCCAGTAACAAATCAAAAGGAAAAAGCACTCGAATGTACAATTCGACGCGAATAAAAGAGATACGGTCGATTTGGCTGGTGTTGTCTTTGTCTTGTTCGTGCATTTACACTGCAATAAAACAGATAAATACATAAAATATTCTCTCATTCATATACTCATACCAGCACTCGTGCACACACCGAACATAGACATCGAGAAGGCATAGCTACACACAGGTAATGAAAATTTTGTGTTTTTTTCCCTGTTGTTTCCTTTCTTTTCGCTCTCTGTGTTCCATTCTCTTTCTTCTGTTGCGATCGTCACCGTGTGTATCGTCGCGAATATGAACGAGCAGCTCAAGTTAACGCGTAGAACTCTCTGACTCTTTCCCACCACCTGGTTTCGTCACACTACCATAAACAACAGCTCAGCAACAAAAGAACAACTCAAAAAGCCCACCATTTCGAATCGAATTTGTGTTTGGGAATATACAGAGCAAAAAGGCAATGTGAGTACACGTTTCTAAAGTGAGTACATACACTTTCTATGCGGCCACGGTAAATGAGATAAAGTGAAATAAAAATAAGACAAAAAGTCAATCAACATACACACAACAATACCTATGCGTGCGAGCGAACTAAACAATCGAATGAAGAAAACGTACCAATTGGTACGCGTAAAATAGACGCAGTCGAGACCACAAATAAGTGTAGAGAGCGAGAGCTCACTGTCGAGCGCACAGCACAACACTTCACAACATTCCGATATATGTATGCAATGGTGTGTTGGTTCGGTGCGTTGCACAGAATGAGATAGAATGAGTGATCACCTGGTGTAAAACAGACTGTTGCTGAAGTAATATTGGTATCTTTACGCTGTCTCATCGTCAGTACTATTTCTACCTTTCATCGGGTAATATCTCTCACAAGCCCAATATAACTACAAACAGTGACCACAACGACGGCAAACTCCATTCAAAACGACAATTCGAAATCACATTTCGATCAATTTGATTCCTCCTCAGATGATATTAATTGTTTCCAAAAAATCATTGGAATTTCCAAGTTTTTTAAGCATATGTCATAGTTTTCGGTTGCAATAAAATATACACGATTTGTGTGTGTGGTGCTTTTAGTACGATCAAATGAAAAACATTTGGCTCGGACACTGTCTCTTGCGCGATTGATAATAAGAAACGAATTAGAAATCGAATCATTTCCAACCAAATAAAAAGACAAAAGATAACATCAGTTTGGTGCCGCGACTGTCGATAAATTTCTATGAAATTATCATTTCTCGATCGATTGAAATTAGCAAGAAATACACACAGTTTGAGAACGTGAAACGATGTGCATCAAGAGAATCCCATTCTGAACATCAACGCAATACAAAAGCAACTACATAGATTTCGAATCGCTTGACAAGCATACAAAAACTAGGAATTCTTTTTTTTTCCATAAACAACAACAACACCAACAACAATAAACCACATAATATTGGCCCGCTGTTTTATTGCGCTCTCGCGAGATTTCAGTTGCAAATTTGCTTGAATATCGTGCAATTTTTCACAAAGAGTGACAGCAAATCGAAAGGTAGGCCGATTTTAGAAAGGAGAAAAAAGAACAAAAACGAAAACAAAACATCGAAAATCTATCAAACAAACTTACATCCAATAAAATATAATTCCGTCAAGTGCGTTTTTCGTTTATAGTGTGACTAGTTGATGTTTGTTGAACTGTTGTTCATTTTGCGTAAAAAACTTCTCAATTTGAAGTCATCGACAACGCATCGAGTACATATACAGCTTCATCACTTCTCTTACTCGCAACAAAATATCTTTTTTCGGCCAGAGGAATCGACAAATCGTCTCTCAATCGTCCATTTACACGCAGCAGCAGCATACGGAGAACCAACACACTCGATTGTGATCGCAGCGTAACAGAGAAAGAGATAGAGGGTCCCGTGTGCAGAGCACAATATCAACAGGTTGCGGCACTTTACATTCGTAGTTTCAATTCAATTGAAACGACCAGTGAGCAAACACAGTGAGAGAGTGAGAGAGAGAGAGAGAGAGAGAGAGAGAAAGAAAGAAAGAAAGAAAGAATTTTTTTTCTTTGCGATGAGTGTCTTTGTATAAGTGTGAGTACGAGCGTATCCAACAGAGAGTGTACATCGGCCAGAATCGAGCTCAATTATTCCACATTTTATTGTAAATGAAATTGAAAAACCGAAAACCATCCACCGAGTACAAAAAAGGGGAAGAAATTTCCATCGCAAAATTTTGATTGATTATCGACAAAGCCTACGTACGAATGAAATTTTGGCTAAGCTGTCAAATTGGTGTGTGTCCGTGTGTATGTGTAAACTATCTGTAAATATCCATATATCAAATATTGATGCAATAATTTTTCGTTGATGCATCCGTTATTGCAAAACATGATCAAGCATGTCGCGCTAAAATAAAATAAACATCCAATCGAAAAAGAAACGAAGAGCAAACAAACAAACAAATAAATGAATGTTGATGCTGTGATGAAAAGTGTGATTCGAATAAATAGACACACCAATACTCGTGTTTACTAAATAAAACAATAACAAACCGTTATAAGAATTTGTTTGTGAAACGACGATTTTAAGGAAGTAGTAGACAGAACGGAGCTCAAATCAACGCGTTTATGTGGTTTCGGTGTGCATCTCTTCATTGATGAACTTTGAGACATTTTCAATCGGCGAGAATCGATAGGATTTTACGTAAGTCGCTCACATTTTATCTATTTTATCCAGCACATTCCATAATTTAATTGATTAGTGCAATTTTCACAATTATTGACAAAGCGGCGATAATTACAAGAAGAAAATGTAGCCAAAGAAGTAGGAAAAGAAGGGAAAATTGTGGCGCTCGGTAAAAATAAATGGTGACGAGCAATTGCCGCATAATTTGCATTTGCAATTTGATAGGAAACCATCGTTTGTATTGACAAACGAAATGGACTTAGGAATTGAAAGTTAATGACAAACTATTATTTGATTTGTAAAAATGTGGCCGGAGAAAAATAATTAAACATGCGAGCACTTTCATAATCATGCATTTTTGCCAATCTCGGCGACGTTGCAAATGTTGAATTTATGATTTGTGATGCAGCCACCGTCCCGCTTAGTCTAAACTAAGCCGTAATTTGTGCACAGGTTCCTGCGATGCATGTTCACACGCTTGGCAGAGGGCCTCTGCTCATTATCACTGAATATTGTATGATGTACATCAGACCAAGCCAATTGCAATTAGATTTTACATAATCTAATTTTCACATTCAATTGAAAAGTAAAAATTACTCTCGATTCAAAGAAACAGAATTTCCAGTTGCTTGTCGACAATTGAAATCTTTTCAATTGATTTCGGACAATTTCGCTCTACAATTCCGTATTTTTTCGATTAGCGCTTGCGATTCATGCGGTTGGTATTGCCGTCGTCGAACGACGAAACTGTCGTAAATAACAAAATCATCCGAATGAATCCGTCCGTCGTAATGGGCGAAATTATTTCAATGCAATAAGTTTTAACCGTATTTTGTGAAATGGCTCGATAGTCACGGCCAAAAACGGAGTCGTGATTTTTTGCTGCGTGACTTTCGATCATGCCATACATTTGTTAAGCGATCATAATTGTTATGATCAAAATGCATTTTAGTCGCAGGACCGAAATTCATTTTCTAATTCGATAAAAATTCATTTTTATCAATGCAATAACACTGCAACCAATGCGAATACAAATCATTTTCAATCTAGCCCAAAATGTTTCTCTTGAAAACCATACTGGCTGCGATATAATTTCATAATCAAAAACGAATTTTAATTGCAGCGATCAAAAGACATTTTCATTCGTAATTCTTATGATAAAAAGTATTTTAGTCTCTGGCATTTTTGTAGCAGCCAGAATTCATTTAGGATTGCGCCTTAAATTCATTTTCGGCAATGAAATTTGGTCGCCGCGATCAAATTGTATTCTTGATTAAGCTCAAGGTTCATTTTCAGTCACATTTTGGTCGCACGATTGAAATTCGTTATCGACCGCAACCAAAATTCATTTTCGAAAATGAATTTTGATTGCTGCGTTTTAAGCGTTATTTTCTAAATTTCGGAACTAAAATGCAATCTTTCTTTAGATCAAAAATTCATGTTCCAAATTGAATTTTATTCGCGCCAACAGAATTCATTTTCACAAATGAACTTCATTCGCACAATCAAAATTCGTAGCAATCGCGACCGAATGTCATGCGATCAAATTTCAATGAGCCCCCAAAACGTACAAAATATGTGCCGCGAATATGTGTGACGAGTGTGCGTGTGCATGTGCTAGTCAATCAGTTTGTATGCACTAGTGAATCTAGATATCATTTCAGTATAACTACTTTGTACTATCATTATGTATTGTACGATTCATTTTTGCCATCAAAATAATCATTATCCAAATGATAGGTCATTAAGTAATCATTTCCAATAAGGAATTTTTGCGGTTGTTTCAATAGATTTCGAGAGCGAAAACGTGGAGTCGAGTATGTGTCGTATGCTGTTGCTACACACATATATTTCTCTTTTTTTTCAGCATATTATTGATAAAAGCCTTTTCCCAAGCGAACTTCGATGTGATAAGACTCATTCGATTGACATAAGCCCGCAATCGGATCGCAAGAAAATAATAGAGAGAAAAAGAAATAGCGACAAGACGGTGGAGCACACTAAAAAGAATCATTTTTGCATTCATTGCACGCTTTTCATTCGCTAGATTTCGAATGCGCGCTGAATCCAATCCATTTCTTTGATAAAAAACAAGTAAATTATGAAAATTTCCATTCATAAGCAAATGAATGAATTGAAGAAAGAAGGGAAAAAACATTGCCAACCGATTACACAAGCCACACGTCCGAGACGCTCATTTAGATCTGCAACTACAGAGTAATTATAGGCCACATTAAGTTGTTAATATGTTAAATGTGTCTCATTTTATTACATCCAGTCGATGTCTGACACGTCTATGGCCATTGTGTGTGATTATGTACATGTGTGATTGGAGACAAAATCTCCTTCCGCATGCATTCGTTCAAATCGGATAGACATTAAATTCCGAGAGGCCGAGATACAAATACAAATTATATTGCAATTTGCTACGTTTTGCACATTGGTTCGGTATAAATTTTGAATTGATTGGAGAGAGAGAAGAAAAAAAAGCTTGAAGAAATGGAAATCTGCCATTTTGACCAACAACATAAGAGATTATGATGTTTTTTTTTTTTCTCTCTTCGAAATAATATGGCATTTATTAATTATTTTTGTACAAACATGATATTTTTTACGCTGAACCTAAAAAACCGGCTCAAAAATCACAAATCATCGCCAAATATTAGATTGCAATGCTACATGTATTTAATATAGTCAATAGCATTGTCGTCAATTACATTGTAACTGCGTCATATAAACGTAATTTTCCTTTTCACTCGTTGAATTTTCTTTGAATCTCGCATAAAAACAGCTAGCGCTAGTTAACGAGCGAACAAAAGACTTCGACTCGTTTAATTGGCATATCAAACAAAAGGACGAACCAGAATCAAATCTATTTAGTCGCATGTAATTTGCAAGCGATCATTCGCTTTGGCTAGCATTATTATATTTTGATGTCATTGCAATTAATAAATACTTAAGTGCAGTCGAATAAGTAGTCGTTAAAAGAATAATCGGTCTCTTGCAAATTCTATATCTAAGCCAACTGTTATTGAATAATAAAGCAATTGACACACACAAAAATGAGGATGAGTTAGCCATTTTGTGAGAGTGTATGTGTGTGCCGGAGCGACCGATTGAGTGTAGAGAAGACAGTAACATCATTATGAGCAGAAAATGTGTATAGAGGCGATCGGGGAATATGTCATTATTTGGCAATGGGGCCCCGGCCATTTGTTCATTTACGATGATTGTCTTCTTGTTCCACCTTAATGTAAACCAAGTAAACAAACAAACGAATCGGCACGGCTTACTATAAGTCCTCGCATGTTTACAAAATCACAATAATTACAGGCTATGTTTGTGTATTGTTATAAGGGAGATCATAACCTGTCTTAAATCATACAAATAGTAATCAATAAACCAAGTTCGTTTCATGATGTGATTTTGAGGCACAAAGTTTATGATCGCCGCCATCAATCGATCCAACTGAAATTCTTTGTGTTTTCACACACAGGAAAAATATCATATTGCCTCGAGTGCCCCAATGCCTCTGAGGAAATAATATTTTGCATGAAATCACCTCTGTTTCATTGCGATGACACAGATACACACAAATAAGCCATTATAAAGGTGATCAAGAGCCAACAAGTACCAGATCCGACTGAAAACCATAAAATCCAGCGGTTACTGTTTATCATTGGTCGCACCAAAACATCAAAAAACGAAAAGTCATTCGCTTTCCTTCAACAATCATAGTCATAATTAAAAGCAACAATATTCACTTGAGATATATAGTCGACGCGTACGAAGCCACGGCCATCGAATTGTGTACGTCAATCGTTCGGCCCATACTTCAGAAGACAATACACGGAATTGTGTGTTGCCGTGTACGGCGCATAGACAATTTGAATGCGACAAAAATAAATCTGAAACAGAGACGCAAAAACAAAGAAACACATTGGCGACATAAACAAATCCAACAATTCGAATAGCACACATAGAATTGTATTAGGACCTTATTATAATGACACAATAATAAAATGGTCTCTGCTATCATGTTACGTGGCACTTGAACGAATCAGAAATGGTTTGTGCATGAAAACATGATATCTGATCCAGTTGATCAGCGAGCACAATGAATAGAGCGAGGTAAGTATATATGCGATCGCACGAGTGCGCGTATGATGAAAGAGCTTTAGCGGCCGCGTTCTGCGTGCCACTCTCGGGCGATCGCGCGGCATATACCTGTGCGAAATCAAAAAGACATATTTCGTGCGATCAGAAGCGAGAGCACTTACTATCTGAAGGCAATTCAGCGGGAGAAAAGACCTTCATGCTGGTATTTGTAATGGTTTATTCGGAAAGTGGTGCAATTGGCTTGAGCGAGTGCGAGCTCGCGCTCACACATACACACGCCTAATGAATGCGATTTTGCATGCAGGGGAAATTGTTGCGTGCTCTTTTCGTGTTTCTGTTGGTGATTGTTTTTTTTTTTTAACCAAACAAACACACAATTTGCATCGGCAACATATTTTAATTGCCTTTTTTTGCCTTCCTTTGCCACTAGGACACGCATTCAAAGCACTAGATAGCGTGCAACTTGTTCATTGTTTTTGTTGTTTTAGCTCGGTGTGTTTGTGATTATTTTTTTTTGTATCAGTTACAATGTTAACTACATATCAATTGACTGTAATGATTTTCTATGATTGTAGCGTTAGTTTGCGCGCGTGGCATGGATTTTCTATGTTCTATATATAGATCCCGCATATTTCAAATGCAACAACTTCTCTGACTTTAATTGAAAGATCACTATGACTGGAAATATATGCTACGCTGCTACGGCTGCTTTGGCTGCTGCAGCCTTCCCTCTCCATCTCCCTCATTTATGAAATTGTTATAACTCAAATTAGCACCCCTGCCGATTTTGTAAGAGATGAAAACCGGCAAAGCAAATTATTTCCCACCAAACCAAACCAAACCAAACTGACGATCAACGGCAAACCTAACTTACAATTATAACGTGTTTTTTGACCGACCAATTCGATCGGTCGCTTCCATTTCATGGTATGTGTTGTTCATTGTGCTTTCCACTTCATTAAAGTTGTTTTGAAACACAGTTGATTTAGAACTTTGTACTTTGATATTTTTCTACACATGAAAAAGCCGTCCGTCATGTCCACTCTGCTCATTCGTTTGATTAATTCGAATGACGATCGTATTAGGCTGATTGGCGTGCTGTCTGTATGTATGTCCAGAAGCACTACTCGAGCTATGATGACGAGAATCATCATCGGGTTTCTGTGGTTCAGAATCGATGAATATTCACGAGTAGCATACAGTCGGGATCACGCTCAAACACACATTCACGCAGAACAAACATTCGTTTGTGGTAAACTTGCGATGTGGTATAATTCAAGCGTACAGCTGAAATTAGCCAGATTGCCTATCAGAATTTGAAGGGGTTTTGCAATAGCATGTAATGCAACAAATATAGCAGCCACTTGACGTTCACTTTGTTATATGCAATTTGCAACACAGCCTACTCCGCATGCAGTCGAATGCAAGCCTTAAGTCGTTTTCTTCGTGTGAGAAGTGCATTGCTACAAAAGCAATTTGCTCTCAAACAATCAACCATCATATTGTGTTTATCTGTCAAGCGCACCCAATCACATCTCGATTCGACTCGATCTGGAAATGTATATAGAGAAGCACAAATACTTTTGATAATATTATCGCACGATGACTGTTTGTCTGCCGAATGCTCGCATTTCAACATGTTTTTTTCCACCCTTTTTCCAGAACTTTGATCTTCAGTGTTTGTTGTTGTCGCTTTCCATCTCTTTGTATTTCGGCTACATTAAATGGCCTTGTCAGCGCGAATACCGTGTGCCGTTTGCCTCTGTATTCATACAGCAAACACATTCAAATTTACCATATTCTTTGATATTGTTTTTTTTTTCTCTTCAAGTCGCGCTGAATTCTTGGTTTCGCTTTGATTGTTCAAATATTTGGATATCTTGTTGGCTCCTCGTCTGTTCATATCAACAAGTGTTTCGTTTTTGTGTGACATTAAAAAAACTAACGATGATTTGTGCTTCGCAAGAATTCCGCAGTTAGAGAAACATGCTAAGAAGATACGTCGAACCAAATTCCAAAATCTTATTGTAGAGTAAGCATTCAGTTAATACGTCACATGTCGACCGACGACATTTCAATAGACACAAACAAAAGCCACGAACAGATCCATTGAATTGACTCAACTCAAAAGGAGTGTACATTTATTTATTCATTTTGTTTACAACCTTCTAGATTCAGTTTAGAAGATCTATGCGTATTGCGCGTGCACGAAGTGTGCCAACAACAGGCAGACCATGGCCCAAAACTGTTGTACTCATTCAGAAATCTGTAAAATGTGTAATTTTAACATATATTTGTAAATCGGAGGCGAGAAACAATGATGACGAAAACCATTTGCTTTGCATAAACAGTTGGCATTTTTTGCCTCATTAAAATTCAGAATTTATGCGATCTTTCTCTTTTTTTTCCACTGATTGAGGAATACGTAGTGTTCTCATCAATATCGCCCGATTCAACTCACTATCGATTCTGAAAATCGATCGATGCCGTTTGAAAGTATCTCAAACACAATGCACCATCAAATTGTTTAGATACTGTGTGACAAGTGGAAGAGAGCGAAAAAAAACAACAACAACAACCAAACTAAAAATAGTAAAAAAAGAAGAGACAATCTTGTTATCAAATGACTTTTTACGAAGGTTTAATATGTATAACCGGTTTATCACACCGAGAATGGTTTCAATGCGAGAGAGCTGTCGGAGCATCTTCCGATCGAAATATATCGTATACATAATAATGCTCGTATGATTCGAATTGGAAATAACGTGCTGTTTTTATGTGGTCAATAAATTGATGAATCAATGAGACGAGAGCAAAGCAACAACAGATCGATATTTGATTCGATTCTTCTAATTCGAAAATATTTGTATTGGTACAAAGATTTCATTAAATCTCTCACATCAAAACGTGTTGTAAAACATTGGAATTCAGTTGTTCGCTCTCTTGATTGCTCTGCCTTGATTTTTAACCATTTGAAATGTTTGTCCGAACGGATTTTGTCGAAGAATTCGTGAGAAGATCCCAAACACTTGGATTCAGATTCAAACAAGAACCAAACTAGAAATAGAGACTAGATTCTCTATTTTCAGTCAAAAGTGTGGTGCTTTTTTTTTATTAATATTGTGTCGTTGGCCGTCATTTCAATGAGCAACGTGCAGTTATGCCAAGTCTTGGTGCGAGCGAATAAGAGAGACAAGTGACAGGGCAACAGATTAACAGAATCGAAGAATAAAAGATCTACACTAACACACAGCCACACAGCATTTCTTGGTGCATTTAAATCGATGCGCTCGAAAGCTGATCTACTTGATTCACTGATTGCTCACAAAAGTTATTTGTTTACATCACGTCAGGTAAATGACATGCGCTTGAATGTTGAACCTAGAAACAGGTGTGTTTCTGTTTGAAGATTGAGGGACCGAACGAAACATGTGAGAGAGAAAGAGAGCAAGAGCTTAAAAACCATGCAATTCTTTAAATCATTTGATTCTTTCATTTATTTTCGTAATAATAATAATATGAAAACCGTCTGTCGATGAAATTTAATGTGGATTCACACAATTCTGTAATTTTCTTTTGAAATGATTGAATTTAAATCTCTCAAAATAAAAACCAGTTGAATTTTGTTATTCAACATAAGGCTTACCGATTGGTCGCGCCGCCGACATAAACATGATCGTAAGATATGCTTGAAGTGGAAAAAGTTCGAGACCAACGATTTTTTTTTTCTCTACATATGTTTCAATATAGCGGCATCTTCGAAAATGATGAATATATTCGGTTGAGAACGGGAAAACCTCGTTGAATTCTGGAATCCGTTTATTCGATAAGAAAACTTGGAGTCTTTCTTTTCCCATTTCTCTCTCGCTCGCTACCAAAAAAGAATGTCTACTTTCGGAAAGCAACCGAAAAAAATTCAAAGCAATTCATAAAACAACTTGAGCATACCTTTACGAAGAATTAAACGCGTTTCTTCTTCTTTCGTTAAGTTAAGCTCATTTTTTTTCGTTGTTGGTTCGTCTCAGTGAAAGAGTTGAACAAAAGAAAAGTCTTACGAACCTTACAATAGAGAAATCGAGTCAAGCAGTTTGGTATGATTGGACAATTATCACG
Source organism: Obolodiplosis robiniae (assembly GCA_028476595.1). Taxonomy (NCBI): domain Eukaryota; kingdom Metazoa; phylum Arthropoda; class Insecta; order Diptera; family Cecidomyiidae; genus Obolodiplosis; species Obolodiplosis robiniae. Next base: position 32,539,071 of record CM052017.1, read on the forward strand.
TATACCACGTATATTACAGTGTTGTTCAGAACAACATCGAATCAGTGGAAAAAATAAAATAACACAAACGCACATACACGAAGAAACTGAAAGAAAGAAAAAAAAATGCCAGAGCAAGCCATTAAATCGGACGAAACACATCTTTCTATCTTACATTTTATTTTCGATGTATGCAACGAAAGATGTTTGTTTAAGCAACCGGTTCCATTTGTTATACTTTTTGAATGTGATTTCGGTCTTTTTATTTTGCTCTTTTTTTCATTCAGTTTTCTGTCTTTTTTGCCGTATTCCTGCGCGGAAAATGATTGTATGCACTCCTTCATCGACGAATAAACGAGCGGCAACAGCGATGTACTCTCGAAGTAAAAGAAACGTAGTGATTTTATATCGTAAAATTATAAAATGCTTGAGAATTTGCGTGAAAAAAAAGTACAGCAAAATCATAACTGCGAATGAACGGGCCTCGCAATTTTGCAAAAGGAGAAAGAAATGCGTTGAACGCTCGCACATTCACACATTCACTCCCATTGGAATAAGAACAACATGCACCATATGTAACAATATCAAAATGAATGCTCTTTTCTGTTTTCCGTGTGTGTGTCTGTGTGCGTGTGTGTGTGGCAAGACGGTGTGTAATCCTACATAACGCGACCTAATAACGGTATCGCCAACCAAAAAATCATACCAAACCACTCCTCGCACATCCGACCGATAACTGTAAATGTGCGCTTTGCCATACGTTCACACCATACGGTGATGCATTCGTACAAAAAAAATGCAATCCGAATATTTCCGGCTAAATTATAATTGCAGTGCTGCACGCAAACCGGGATCACCAAATTCCAAACGACGCAAAACCCTTTACTTTGCCAAAAACATTTTTTTTTTTTCTCTTGTTGTCAGCAACTTTCGACCGTCATCATCACTGTACTATGTGAACAATTAAATTGAATTAATCGAAAGTTTTTTTTTCGTATCGTCCGAAATATATAGAAATGTTGGTGCCAGGACATGTGTGTTCGTTGTACGTTGCAACGGGTGGTGCTAATGGACCGGCACTCGGATCAGACGAAAAGGAAATCGTTCTACTCGATTATAGTGTGATCGATGTGTTAACGAATGAGGTAAGTTGAACTAAAAACAATCACACCATTTCCATCGTAGTTTATGGAATGCGTTGCCGGTATCGTTGACTCCATGCACAGCCATCACCTTCTTTTCGCCGGCGTTTTGCATTTTAATTGAGTTTAAGTTCGCAGTTCCATGCATATGAATGAAGCAGTTTTAGTTCAACGTCAATTGTTATCGATATTTGATATCGATTGAAAATACAGTTCGGGTTAAAGTTGGTATATTTTTGAATAATAAACTTCGAAAGCCATTTTTATTTTAATAGATAAAAGAAAAAATAAGAAACGCAAACATATTTCTACCGAACGTTCGAACAATAACATTCAATTAACAATTCAAATTCAAGCCATTTCCTTTCGATAACAATTCCATCGGCTGGAAAATGCTTCGATTTACATACAATTCCAATTGCGATAAGGCAAAATATACACTTTAGTGAAAAAATAGAATTGAAATGAAGAGTTTTGAAATGGACTCTTTTTTTGTGTTGCCTCGCTTCGGGGAACAATTGCAGGTAGTTTACTCGCACCAATTTCTAGTCCGACCAAATGGTCAAATCGGAGAAAAAGAGCTAAACATAAAAAAAGAAAGGACGAGTACACCGGAAACCGGCACATCAGCTGCATCCACAATCACTGAGCAACCGCAATCAGCACCTGAATTCTCATTCGCCGAAACGGTGTTGCAGAAAGTGGGCAAACCACTCAAAGATGTTATCGAACAGGTAAGACACAAAAAGATTTTTACGATAAATTATGGTTGTACTTAATATGTTTTTGGGATGCTGTCTTTAGGTTATGCCAATAGTTATTGTAACCAGATTGAGCTATTGATTTCTTGATAATGTATTTAAAAAAAAAAATTCGTAAAGATTGATTCCAACTAAAATGCATTCTTTCAATCAGATTCAAAAGTCCCAATTTTAATCGAGAATAGTTTTTTGTCTCGCCTCGTTTTCACTCCGCATATTTCCGAGTTTTATGTAATTTTCAAACATATTTCATTCATTTTTAATCTTTCATCAAATTTGATGAGCCTTCTTTTATTTGAAAATAATGTAAAAATTCCAAGAGAATTTCAATAAAAAAACGGCCGAAAGAAAAAAACAAATGATTGAAATTCGTCGAATAAATTGAGTATTTATTTTTTTCAATCTGGAAAAAAGAGATTGAAAATCACAAGCTATCGAATGAAATGCGTTGAAGCATGAAATAGCTCAACGAAAATATAATATTGTAATGAAATAGCTGTGATCATCATCATCATTCCATTCCGTCGATCGTCTATTTCAATGTCCACAATTTTATTCTATATTACCATGTTAAGCTCAATATCAGCATTTCACGTTTCCATTGATACATCTGATTTTTGTTGTTCATCTCACTAGTTTGACCAGCAAATTCGGCAGCAAAATATCGATCCCGATAGTCCAACGTTTCGAATAATCACCGATGGTCAATTACCATTGCGACAGTGCCTGCATCCTGAAGCATGTGCCAAAGATATAGAATTGCCTAATTATTTTTGCAAATTTAGCGATCTAAGAAAGGAATTTGTGCGATTTAAGTCGTCACGAGCAATTGTACCAGCAAATGAAACACCAAATATGCCACCGTTGCCAGCTCAACCGACGAGCATAGCCGACATGATATCAGGTAAACCAACAATTTCTTTATTTGAAATATTTGTTCGAAAAGGTCCGGTGATTTTTGATATTTATACAGTGATATCTTGCTCCAAAGAAGAAAATAACTGGAAAAATTGCTATGATTTCAAGTTTCCCAAATTGTAACGCACTGTAGTTTTGTTGTCACTGAAAAAAAAATATGTCGAGGTTGCGATTACTGTCGTTCACATTTCAGCAACCCGAAAAATATTTGCATTAAAATAAAAACAAAAACAAAACATTTATCATGATAATATCAATCGATGATTTTATGAAATGGAAATGATATCGACAAACAAATCATAACAGCAGAACTGAAACCAACCATTTGGTCGTGTCTCAACATAGCAATTTAATATAGTGACCTTTTGAATTGACCTCACTGAAAATCATTTGGGTGACATTTGTTTTTGTGTTTTTTTTTTCATATTTGTTTGAAATGATAGATTTACAGATTGAAGCGACCGCCCAACGAGAAGATGCTGACTTTTACTTCAATGAAAGTCGAGATATGGTTACCGTTATAAGAAAAATGTTGGAAGACGGTAAGTGTATGCGCTACATGTTATCATTTATTTATTGCACTGAATTGCCAATGAAATGGCGCAATCAAAGGTATATGAAGAGAGAGGGGGGGGGGGGAACGAGAGCGTCATAGAGTTCGGTTTGAATGTTTAATCGGATTCAGGGCAATTAGAATGACAATTAGAATGTTTTTATTACAGTATTTTCTCTTGAAAACAATGATTAATTCTTTTCGAAAATTAAAAATTCCGTTCCATTTTATAAACAGGTCACAAATTCGAATCCAGTGAAATAATAAATCTTACGTTTGAGCCGGGCATATGGTAAGTAGTGTTTTTGTTTCAATACGCTTGAACGATACTTTTCGGATCATGTTTTTTTGCTGGCAACTCAAATCTATTTTTTTACTCGGTATTTTTCAAATTACGTTGAACTTAATTCTTTCAAGGCGAATGATTCGCATCGTTAAAATTGAAGAGGTCCGAGTTTCGAATAGATGCAATGTGCTGGAACAATGTGTTCTGAATAATTGAGCCTAAAAGTAGTCATTAGTTAATTGCTAGCGGTCACATTACACGTTGGGCAATACGTTTCCCGACTCAATGTTTTAATTACGTGTTGCGCGAACGGCACGGATTTTCTTCGTTCATTATTTCCCCGTGCAATACACTGCACACAATAATGTGCGTTTTGGGTGAGATGTCGCATATATTATTGACTGTCACAAATCCGTCGACAAAGCCAATTTTGCCGTACTGCCTTGAAATCCAACGAATAAGTTGTGTCGAAATATCAATGCAAAATGGCTAATAACTAAGCAGACTTAAAATTGCACAGTTACAACAGCAAAACCTCGCAAAATATGACTGATTCCATACTGGAATGCATCAATCCAGAGAGCAACATTTAAAACTAGCATATGTTTGGTTTGCACTTGTCAAACGTACCAGCGCTAACACAAAGGTGCATTCAGAGAGAGGAAGAGCGTGAGTGATTGAGAGAGCGAGCACACATTTCCACACCAAATTCAATATTGGCCATTCGGTCTGTGTCATTGTGTTTGGCTTCGCGTGATTATTAGGTATTTTCATGGGTGTAGATGCAGTCAAGTGTTTAGCTGCATTTCGAAAAACATACACTTTTCATAATTGCGATCGATTGATCATTTTTCGGCCGCGTTTCACACGAGTGTTTAAAGTTCCTTTTTTCTTCAGTGCAAATTGCGGGATTTTTAGAAAGAGAGAGTGAGAAAGAAACGTAGCAAATCCCATTGCAAATGTTGTTATACACAATTTTTTGTGCGATAATGTGGTTTATGTTTTTCGTAGTTCTAAGACTGTGAAATGGACGCGGTTGATCAACCAAAAAGGTACGTTCCGAACAAGTGTTGAGGAATTGTCTTCTTTGGAACTCTGTTTGTTTTTTTGGATTCGTGAATGCAATCCTCATGCTCAATCAATCACATATTGGAACTTTTACTTTTATTTTCGCAAAAGAGCGTCGCCAGTTGGACCCACAGTGTGCTAGCACACAAAAATAGGGTTACCCAATAATATTGGAACTATTTTGTTTCTCAATTTTTGTTTTGCACATTTTTGTTGCTTTCGATTTGGTTGTTTTCACATCGAAAAATCGAATTAAATGAAATTATTTCAACATATTACATTTTATGCATGAACATTTTAATACAGTATTTTACGATCGACTTATTATGAGCGCAATTCGTCGATGTGCGAATGTGTGTGTGTGTGTGGGTATGTGCTAAGTATGTGTTACCTTAATTTTTTTCTTTCATTTCAAACATTACCGAAGCTATTGGATTACGTATGAATAATTGTTTGATGGAATTTTTGTGAATTGAACTGAAGGGAAGATACAGAAACGAGCCAACGAAAATGTTATGGTCAAATTGCAATCGTTTGAACGACTGACTACATGCCCGACTAATTGTTACGCCGCTCAACATGATTGTTGATGCACTTTTTTACCATTAGTCATAGTAATTTAACAATTCACTTGAAAAATTGTATTGTGTGTCGATGTTTATAAAAGAGAAACAAATTATGCTGCTATAATGAATGTCTATGAACTTGCGATCCTGTTAATCTTGTGATTTATAGTGTTTTTTTCGGCAAAATTTGCTTTTTATGCACTTGCGAAAGCACTTGTTGCTTGTTACTTACTATGTGTATTCGCGTTCATAAGCGAAAGCAATTTGTTAAACGAGATAAAGTGAGCCGAAAAAGAAACGCGTACAATCAAGAGCCCATGAAAACCCATTTGGATGAACACAATGCTCTTTCTGCAAGACATTTCCAAGTTCCAGTCAACACAAGTGGCGATTTCGTCTCCTGCTAGTGCTGGGAAATACCCAGAATAAATGTCAATGCGGTTTTTCGCATGCAATACGATATTCGTAAATATGCATAAAATGCAAGTGTATTTAATGCACTATCGCATTGTTTTAAATGGTAGTCGCGCGGCCACCTATTTTTCTCAGTTGATACAATATGCTGGCGAAAGAAGAAATACAAAGCACAAACAAACACACACACAGCAAAAATGCATCAGTTCCATCGGTTTTTGGTTGAACATGTATATGAACGGTGTACGTTAACGGTGCGAACACATTGTGTGACCCCTTTCGAGAACTGACTGGATGAGAACAAAACAAATAAAAATGAGCATAACCATTTGAGTGCTTACAGTACATTTTTTTCCACAAAATAAATTTCATTGTTTTCGTTTTTTGTACATGTTTCGTTATTCCTTTATATTTTCGCTCGTTCATGGAACACAAATCTCATTTCATTTACGGGCTCTTTCACATACACACAAACAACACGCAATATTTTCAACCATTTTTTTTTTTTTTTTAATATTCGAGACAACGCTTCATGTAATGACGTTCAAAAGTTTATGATTTTTTTTTTCACTGTAAAAAAAAAACAACAACATACAATCATGAACAAGAAACTGTGTAATTTACTTTTCGTTCGACGAGATCCGTACGAAAATGAAGAAGGAATGGAAATTGCTGAAGCTGCCACTTTTATCAATGTCGATCGCTACATTTGAGGGAAGATATACGACATTTGAATAAATACATGCTAATCGAAAAAATACATTTTTTATGAATCAATGCAACGGTTGCTCATTCATCAAAATATCGGCACGTTCACTACAATGATTTGATTCAAAGCCAAGCGAGTTGCAAATAGAGAAAGAACAACGCCGACAATTTATCACGTACAACATTCAACAAAGTCTCTTGGATGTCAAGCGAGGATACGAATTTGTATATTCGATTTGGAAACATTTCAAAACGCCAGTTATATTGCTACTTTGTATGCGCCACTTCTTGTAAACAAGAAGTTCTTATCGTTCAGGAGTTTTTGATAAACGATCAATCGCTTACGTTTATGTACATACACTGTATTTGATAGCACCAAATTTGAACAAACCGAACATTTGAACCGCTGATGCGTATTCGAAAACGGCCTTTCCAATCTGAGAAATATGCAGACACTTAATAGTGCCATCTAACTATAACGAGCTCTTTCCATTCTGATGCATCGTATTACCTCTTTCCTGTTCTTCTCCGTTCTATATTTATTCAATGCATATTGGCATGGTGAGAAAGTGCAATATGTTTAGATGGCGCTACGTATGTGCCCGAATTAAGTATCGTCACTCAATCGATCTTGGACTTGTTCTTGCACAAAATATGATCAAAAAACCAAACAAACTATTAATCATACGTGAAAATTAGCAAAAACAAAGCGAAAAAAACAATCGATAATTAATTAATTAGCTAATATTTTGAACATATTTTTCTATCTATTCCAAAAACCAGCTCAATTGATGACGAAGTCGACGGACAGTGTATAGTGCGAGCACGAGGTCTCCCTTGGCAGAGCAGCGATCAGGACATCGCCAAATTTTTCCGTGGCTTGAATGTGGCCAAGTAAGTGTTAAATGTTTGCATATATTTGACTCGTACTTTTTGGGAGTTTGTTGCTCAATCCATTTCAAAATCGGTATTCAGAAATCCTCGAAATCTAAGCAAATAAATATGCACTCTTCGCCACATCAATGGAATTGTGAGCAACGCCATTTGCGAATAGCAACATATGGGGCGGACGGCGAAAAAAGGTTACGCTGTTCAGCCATTTAGTTTGAGTATTGAACGGTTTGCCGTGTGCCTTGTCCCTCCTAGGCTTGAGTTGTGTCTACTTTGTTCGCTTATTTTTGTGTGATTCGATTATTTTTGATCACTTCATAATTTCTTATCAATTGCCGTCACACATGCATATCGCATCGATGAAAACATTGCCTGACAAATGTGCTCAAATACACAACACTCAGTGCTCACACTCTCACTCCATTTGAATTGGTTTGCATGTTTGTAATCCTCATAGACTCGATGTTCGAATCGCTCCAAAAGGCAGATTAAAAGGTCAAACTGATAATGAATATTGGAATTGAAGTGTGGAAATGAATTTTCGAAGACAGAGTAAAATGAATGGAAATCGATGTGAGTGTGAATAGATATGGAATACGAAAATATATTCCGTGCAACTAAACGAAACCAATCTGTGACACGCAGTTTTGACCTACAGCATTTTTGAGTGATGGCTCGGCTTTCAAAGAAAAAAGAGTGAATAAGCGAGCACAAAGAAACACGAAATCGCCTCACTAAAAAGGCTGTAAGCAGAAAAGTCATCGATAACAATCAAGAAAACAGAAAAGAGACAACAGGCAATACTTATTTTGAGACCGTGCAAATATTTGATAATCTCACTTCAAATGCGTCTTCACTTTGGATTGATACGGTAGTGGTTTCAAGAAAAAGGGTAAAAATCGGAACGGATCTTTTTTTGGAATATAGAAGAACGTTAGGAACCGACGATCAAACGACCCTACATTCTCTCCATTCAGTTTCAAGTTGTTCGATATTCTCAAGTGTGTTTAAGTGTGTTTGTGATTGTTTCGAAAATTCAAAATTATCTATCGAGGCAGTGAATCAGTGCTGTGAACGATTAAATCGATTATCTGAAATTCCGATTTTGTAGTCATACCATAAATTGCTGGTATTGAATTGATGAAATGAGTGCAAACACGAAAATTAAATTGATTTCCTTCATTGTACAAATCCAGGGGCGGCGTTGCTTTATGTTTGTCACCGCAAGGACGTCGTAACGGTGAGGCTCTAATTCGATTTGTATCACAAGAGCACAGAGACATGGCACTAAAACGGCACAAACATCACATTGGCAACCGGTATATTGAAGTGTACCGGGCCACCGGGGAGGATTTCATCAATGTTGCCGGTGGTGCATCAAATGAAGCGCAAGCATTACTATCGAAAGGTGCCCAAGTTATAATTCGCATGCGTGGTCTGCCTTATCTTTGCACAGCTAAACAAGTGGTGAGTTGATTGAATTTTCTAAAACGGTTCGCATCCAATGCATCAAAAGCACCGCCAACATTTCGGCTGTGTCACGTCGAAAATGTCGAAAAAGACATATTTGTCTTAAAACGTGAATAGAAATCACAATGTTAATTTGATATCTTTTTTCTGTTCAAAAAAAAAAAAAAAAAAACACGAATAGTTGGATTTCTTTGAAAGCGGTAATGATCCGTGTCACGTGCTCGACGGACAGGATGGCATATTATTTGTGAAAAAACCCGATGGTCGTGCAACTGGCGATGCATTTGTGTTATTTGCCGTTGAAGCAGATGCAAAGAAGGCTCTTTCACGCCATCGCGAGTCGATCGGAAATCGTTATATCGAATTATTTCGATCGACAACTGCCGAGGTGCAACAGGTATATTACAGAATTTTTATAGTGATTTAAGTCAATTTTATACACATTCAACAACTATCATGAAAGAACCAGATTTCCATTTGAATGTCTTTCAAAAATAATGTGAATTTTATTTTCGTAAAAAAACTTGCTTTCGATTGAACTTTGGATATTATAACTGGTAAGAATGGCCATATGTCCTAAGAAAGATGTAGAAATGACATATACAAAAGACACCGAAATACTGGCGAAAACGAGCCTTTCATTCAATTATGAATTATGCCCATTTGATGAAAAGAAAATTATCTAAGCGATTGATATTGGTATTTCGTAGGTGCTCAATCGGTCGATGGATACAAAAGCATATGAAAATAATAACACATCACAGCCGCCGCTGATTCCGCAACTGCCACCAGCCGTACAATTCAATCTTCTACAGCCACAGGTACTGCTAACTCGTTCAACTGATTCATTTTTACAGATTTTACGATCCACATAAAGTCGTAGAACCGGAATTCAATGTAATGAGACAATTTTATTTGTTTTTTCAACTATAGCATGTCATAACAAGTGGTTCGGCCAAGAACTGCATTCGACTGAGAGGTTTGCCATACACAATTCAGGTCGAAAACATTCTAAATTTCTTGGAAGAGTACTCGAAACATATCATTTTCCAAGGCGTGCATATGGTATATAATGCTCAGGTAAGTGCCAAAACACTGATCAATTCTATTGTATCGCGATCCAAATGCGCTGGCAAAAGCATCCACTATGCGCAATGTGATTGCCTCTTTATTAGCGCATGTATAGCGAAGAAATATCAAAACAAACCCAACAAATATTCCCAATCTTGAACCAATAAAGGGCCAGCCAAGCGGTGAGGCATTCATTCAAATGGATTCTGAAGAAGCAGCATACGCATCAGCTAAAGAAAAGCACAATAAGTACATGGTTTTACCGGGCAAAAATCAAAAGATTCGCTATATTGAAGTGTTTCAGGTATGTTCATTACTCTTGTTACTGTTTTGGGTTTACTAACTCTCCAAAAAAAAAAAATGGCTGATCAAAAAAGCGCATGATTGCGTGAGAATCTCGTTGAGAGAAAATTGACCTCGTTCAATCGATGAGATAGAATAATTTGACGACATCAATCGTAATGATATTTTTTTTCAGTGTTCGGGCGACGATATGAATATGGTGCTGAATGGCGGTGTGTCACCGAATCAACAGCGAAAATCGCCGTTACTCTCACACGGTATGTTACAAGCTCAGCAACAACAGCCTCAACATACAGTTACTACCGAGAAACCGATATTATCAAATCAATATTTGCCCGCAAATATTGCGGCTAAACCACTTTTAGCTAGCCCACCTCCGTATCAATTGCCCAATCATTTGTCAATGAACGCGAACGCGGCTTTGTTTGCTCAGCAACAAGCTCAAGCCCAATTAATTGCACAGCAAAATTTGCTGGCTCATCAGCAAGCCGCGCAAGCGGCCCATGTCAATCATATGCAAAGCTTTACACTGATTCCACATTCGGCGGCGAATGCAATGCATGGCAGCAATAGCTTAGCGATGGCTCAATCGTCACTTATGACACAAGCTGGCCATCATTTAACTAGCCATCACGTACAAAATTTAGCGTCTCTAACACAACAACAGATACCATCAAATTTAGTATCAAATCTGTCATTACGAACGGCTGGCTTTCCATCAGCCGGCATGCAAACGACACATGGTATGCAGTCACCAGCCGGTATGTCGCAAACCATTCCATTTACACTGTCTCACGGCCTTCCATTCCACACATTTCACACTTCGATGAGCCCATACACGAATCCAATGCTTCTGTCACCGCACTCATTGGCATCGCTTCATTTGAAAGCACCACAAACGCAAGCACAACCAGCACGAGCACATACATTTGCAACCCACACACATACTCATGCGTTGCAACAGCAACAGCAACAGCAACAGCAAGCGGCCACCATCCAACATATCAGCCAAATGCCTGCTCAAATGGCCAATTTTCAGCACCAACTCTCGATGAATGCAAACGCCGCTGCGGCCAACTCTCTCATCAATATGCATAGCATTAAGCGAAGCTATGAGAGTGCATTCCATCAAGACCCATCGACGTCGCTACATCACCAAAAACGGCCCACTCAATTCACTGGCACCGGCATTTTGTAAATATGCTCATCGAATTGTCGCCTTCTATTTAACGATTTCAAAAGTCGTCAGAGCCATGAAATGCATCTGAATGATTTAACTTCGTATATATTCTACTAAATATATTCAAATATTGCATTGAATGTAATTCAAATGACAAAATGACCAGAAAAATGTGCAATTTAACTGTGGAATATGAATTGTGGTGATGCACACGCACCTGTCGGGATTCGTGGAGCGCATTTTGAGCAAACAAAACCGTCGACATGTTTACGACTATTTCATATGTTTCTATTTCTTGCAATTGACACGTGACTTGGAAAAAAAAGGCTAAACGATTTGATGGAGACAAGAAATTTATTATAAATGTACTAATCTATAGCGCACATTACATACACATAAACACACATACACTGTCTCTCTTTTTTTCAAACAAAAAAAAACTTTTTTTTTGATGTACGAAAAATGACACACGCAAGAACTCTGTTGATTCATCAACTAAAAAATATCATGGACATTAAAGATTACACAATGATTAAAAGTTTCAAGAGAAAAAAAAAATTACCTTTGGTTATATACAAAAAAAAAAAACATACGAACACACACACACACACAAATCTCATTTCATTAATCGGAATGAATATTAAGAAAGCTTTGAACATATTAACGTGTAGCTAATTATGATGAATAACATGATTTTGGAAATATGTTGTTGAATTACATCATTAAAGCAATCATTTGGCATTAAGTCTTAGAGACACGAAAAATCATAAAAATTTTATATATAGTTTTGCACACTGAGCAAGATCAAAGAACGATTAAGCTTTTGATGGCTTGTTGTTTAGAACTCATGGAAAATAATAAAATTCATAACAATCAAATGTTTGGCATTGGTGGTGATTGCGCCAGTCTGAATATATAATTGGCATGCTCAAACATTTGATGCCACACTTTACACGTTATCACATTTCACAACCCCCTCCACATAATTATTAATAATCATTAAGTGGTTTTTTAGTTTCTCTCTATGTTTAAGGGATTTATATTTACATAGATTTAAACATAAAACAAATTTTACAGGCAAATATTTGTTTTGTTAAATGTTGAAGGATATTTTTTTCAGTTGTTGTTGAAGGGCTAAAGAATTCATTTGCAAGCACAAATGAAATTTATGCAAAAAAGAAAACAAAAGACCGAAACCAATAAATGAAAATTTTATTTACAATCATAAGATAGACGATAGTAAGGAATTTTTTTTGGAAAATTCGGAATTCGTGTTAATATGCTTCACGTGTTCATCCCGGTTCTCATATTGGTATTCGAAAGCAATGATATGCTTGTAAAGTGCAACAATTGAACGATTTTCCATGCTATTTTAGCACAATTTTGCAATTTCACGACCGATTTAAACCCATTCACTGACGTACATTCCATTCGCTTTCTTAAAAACACAATCTATTCACCTCAAATTTGTTTTCGTTCATTTGCTTCTCTCGCCGTGTTCTGGATCCATTGTTCTTTTCTTCATAATTTGTATAAAAATGGGATTTTCTTTCTATGTGTTTGAATATTTCGAATGTTCAAGTTAAATGTTACTTAAAAAAAAAAAAATCAAATGAAGCAAATTATCATTCCAATTGAATCGATGTTTGTACATTTCCAATTATTTTCATATATGCTGCGCTTCAAATGTTCACATCAAAATTCGAGCATTTCAAACGCACTTATGCTTGAGTACCTGTTTCAAATTGCGAAGTTTCATTTTATTATTTGATATGAATGAATTGGACGATTTCGAAATCAAATGTTCGGCAAATTTAATTTCGATGTCGCCGCATGTCTTCCTGACAAGAGCTTATTTACGTATATTTATGGAATTTTTTCTGAAGCAATTTACAATTTTATCAAATGAACAATTCTATTTTGAAATGCTTAAAAAATAAATCTTCGAAAATGTCATATCAGAAGAATCGACTTTTTTCGTTTAAATAGAAAATATACAGTTTAAAACTAACTAAAAACTATTTTATGAACAAAAGTTGATAATTAGCAGAGTTGTGACTGACATAACGTAGCATAAGAACATGTTTTAAATGAAAAATGCTAAAATACAATTTTTCAATAGACGACGGATAATGTAGACACATTATAATATGCAAACGGACACTCCTCCAAGGCGTGTTCATTAGTTGATAATAAATTTAGAAAAATCGGTTAAAGACATTTTAAGCAATACAAAAGATCTATATATATATATATATATATATATATAGATATATATATATATTTTAGGCAATTTATTTATTTTTAGCAAATTATTTGTTTTTAACTTACACTTTCGGCACTGAAAATAAATGCGAATGCATTGCGCTCTAACTGATTTCTGGCTGAATTAACAAATGAGAAATTATGATTGCATCAAAAGTGGGCGCAATGCTCGGAATGAATCGAATTTAGTTTCGGTGCTGTATCATTTGAAGCATTCGTTGGACTTTTCCATTGTTGGGTGCGATTAATAAAAAAAACAATAGTTTTATCTCATTACTTAAGAATATTTATATCCGTTTTTTAATTGCATTTCTCATTTCAATCTTTTTTACATATGTCATATTGGAAATTTGCGTGGTACGCGGGATATTTTTTTTTGTTGTTGTTGTTGTTGTTGTAATTTTGTTCTTACAAAATTGGTTGTTTTTTATATTTTTAATTGTTTTCATCACGTTGACTCAATTCGGAATCGCATCTTTTTTTTCCAATTTATTTATTGTCTATCTGGTATAACTGTAAGTCTTTTTTATATTGTTGTTTGTGCTAGTGAGTCTTCTTCATGTGTGAATTATTTTATTTCCTATATTTTTTTTATCAAATCGAAAAAAAGGGCATCTTGAAAATAATTGAATTTAAACAGAACGTAACACACGGTTAAAAATGAAAGCAAATCAAGCAATTTACGCCGAAAGCAGATCTCTCAATAAATATGGGGGCAAAAGCAATACATTTTGGTGTTTGGGACCGTTGGTGATGTAACAATGTAATCTCTCTTTTTTCTATATATATTTTTACGCCGATACAGAGTGTTCAGGCATATAGTGTTGAGCGAATGGGAGGAGTAAATGCGGTGAGAGCGCCAGATGTAGTACACATAAACACACACTCACACACAACCACGCAAATGCACTCCTTGCTTAACACTATACTAAACACTCTGTGTCGAAATTTACCAAAATCAAAATTACCTTATAAAAACATATATATGCAACATGGTGAGTGATTTTATTTATTTTTGTTTAATTTTTCTTCTATTAAATACGTATTTACTATTCTATTGCCCAACCAATTAAGACACATATACACACACATTTTGTTCAATCACAATATAAGGAAATCGATGGAAATGGCGGTGTTTTTGATGGTTTGGCATATTTGGGAATAGAAAAACAAAAAAACAGAACAAACTTTCAGATTGGACGTTTGGATCGTTGTTATTGGATAAAAGTAATTTTGTGTTTGGATGAAAAGTTGAAATAAAATGCCAAAGATCGATCCGTGTAAAAATCCATTTCCACCAAATCTCACATAAAAAAAATTGAATAAAAAAAAAAAAATACGAACCAACGAAAACAAATTCAATCTATTGACAAAACTTCATTTTTGGGTGAATTTGGAAAGGTGAATCTGTCGCATACACATAAATCACGAATCAATCTTATAATTTAGATTGATTTGAACATTAAAACAAATTGTTGCTAATGATTAATTCTTTTTTCGAATCGCCAAAATAATAACTATATTCTTATCGCTGTTAGTAAATTGTAGATTCAATATTTATAGTCTATTTTTTTATTGTCACATTTAAACCGGATCAGCATCACTCGATGCGTAGCTCAGTACCATAGTTAATCATACCTGTTTTTTTTCATTACTTCTCTTCATTACTTTTTTTTTGAAAATCGTTTTGTTGTTGTTTATGGTGATAATGGCTTTTGGAAATTTGTTTTTTGAACATTTTATTGTAAACGTTTGTCTTGTGGATGACTCTTTCGTGGTCGAGAGGATCTCTCTCCGCTTGAGTATGTGCTAAAAATCAATGACACCTTTTTCTCTTCGCGCCAACAGAGAAATATATACACTAACAGCGGTTACTTTATCGGCTTCGCTCATAACTTCACACGCTTCTTAGATTTCTAATTGAATTCTTATGCGTAACTATTTGTTTGCTATTGCACCGCAGAACCAAGGACAGTTAAGCATAGGTCACAAAATAAATCAAATAGTTTAGGGCCAATTTCCGTGCCTCAGTAACTGATTCAATCAGTTTTTACCGACATTTTTGGCGATTATCGTGTTAATGCAAGAGACAAAAGCTCTCCGCACAGCTAAGACATTTATTCTGAACTTTCAAATGTTATCAAACTGAATCCCATTTATCGATAGCCAATATTTAATTTAATTAAACTTTTTGCTTGATTTAAATTTAAGTCTTTTTCTGATTTGAAATTTTTATTGTTTTTCTGGTTTAATTTGTAAATATCTAATATTCATTTGTTTATATCCATGTTCATGATGAATTCAGGTGGTACACCAATGATAGCGCCTGCATTTGGCACATATCCGTTTGATCCGCGAGCAGCTTTTATATCGAGTCGAGCTCCATATCCAGCGCCTGCTTTGTATCCGCCGCCAATCCTTTATTGGAGCTATCCATCACCGCCAGTATCCCCGACTACTTATTTTGCTCATCAGCCAGCCGCTCATCCACACGGGCTCATGGACTGGAATCCTGGCATGATTGAATCATGGAACACATCATTTTAATTCGGCACACCAATTGCAACCAATAAGTCCGATTGGATGCAACAAAATATAGTTGCAATCTTGAAAATTTATTTTTTAATAAAATCAATTTTCCGCGAAATCAAAAAATCAATGGCCAAATCATTACAACGGCCAAATTCTGCATATATAATTGGCAAAACATTTATTTCATTCAACCCGAATAAATTTCGTGCTGCAATACGTGGCAACAGCGGAAAAATATGGAATTTTTTGTGAACAGAGCAATAGTTTCGGGAGAATATTTCAGTTGAAAATAGTGAGCAAAAGGCACTCAAAATATTCCAAATTAAATAGGAAATTAGCTGAAATCCAATGAATATTACATTTTATATGAATATTGAAATTTTGTAGATTGTTTTGAATCCATTTGGTGCCGAATCAGGTTTCTTATCAACCGATTTTTGTCTCGATGAGCTTTTTTTTAGTATTAATTCGATAAAACGAAACCATATCAAATTATCGCACGAAGTAGCAACGTGTCGAATAAATAGTCGTAAGCATTTTTTTTTTTTAACCAAATGTGAGTTACCAGAAGATCAGGCTCAGATGGAATTGGGCTCTCATTCTTGTGACGATGCTGTTTGTTACCCCTCCCCCTCGCCCCATGTGAAGCGCATATCATTTCATAGAGGAATCATAATTTCATTGACATCACATCCTCTGCTAATACCAAATTTATTGTGTCACAATCGAACAAGATGTAAAACGAACAAGAAAAAAAATCAAGTGAATATTTGATTGACAAAAAATCCAATCAAACTTTTTATAATTTTCTATTATTGTGCATGATTAGAAAATTAGTCGAATATTGAAGTACGTTTTGAAATGTTTCATCAATAATTAGATTTTAAGATTTTTTTTTTTATAAAGAAGAAAATCATATTTATTGTGCAAAAAAAAAAAATAGATTTAAATAAGTTGAATTAGACAAATTGAATTGAAGCGAAATATTGCAATAGATAAAAACAGCAAATAAATCAATTGACATCATAGAATCTTGGAATGAGTCAAGCGTTGTTATCAGCGTTTCGTAGGCAAGAATGAAATTGAATAACTAAGCTAGGTCAATGCTTGCCACCACTTCTCCATTAGCCACCAATTTTATTCAAAAGACACACAGCCTTTTTTCTAGGTACTTTTTAAGTTTATAAATTGTTTAATCAGTTCGCACATACAAGCTCACAAATTTATTTTGTATTTAACGAAGCTCAAATGAGTCGACCGGAATAAAAGTGAGAATACACCGGCTCTAGATCAGTACTGCGACTAGATAATCAAAAACGCTGAAGTGAACCATGAATATTGTTGAGTGGCAGCAGCGGTCCATAATTTTCGCTATCAATGTTTATTTTTAGTGTAAAATGAACATTGATAGCGAAAATTAAGAACCGCTGCTGCCACTCAACAATATTCATGGTTCACTTCAGCGTTTTTGATTATCTAGTCGCAGTACTGATCTAGAGCCGGTGTATTCTCACTTTTATTCCGGTCGACTCAAATGATATCCGAAACGGTATGTCTCCATTTTACACTCAGAAAAACAGCAAAAACAACATTTAAATAAAAGCAATTTCGAATGCCGATCGTTTTAGTTAGATTAATAAGATCATATGTTTATACATTTTAAGATGTTTAATGCGAAGGCGCGTAGTGTCGCAAACATATTGAACAATGATAGGCGTCGAAGGGCAATTAAAATAGTACGATATACGGTGCCAAACATAACAGGAGGTTCTATCTCGCACACAAACACACTCTCTCTTACTCTCTATTTGAACAGCTCATATTCAAGTTACCTTTTTTTATGTAAGTTGAACCTCTCTCTCACACACCAGCCAATACAATCCTTTTGCCCTTGATGAACGTGTTCACCGAAATTCATTCGGCTTCGAAGGTCGAATCCATCGAATGAATCAAAATGCATAGGACAAAATAGCATTTCGCATTTGTGATAAATGTGTATGTTGGACGGGAAAAAAAACGAAACGACATGCCAAACCAGAAAAGAGAAACAGAACAGATCAAGTCACAGCGATCAATTAAGAAAATAAATTCAAATCATTTATTTACTATTTATTTTTAAATTTTCATTAGAATGAAAACACAGAAATTAATATGTTTCAATTGCCTTCCAGACAATTTCGCAATTTTTCGAGAATTTGCTCAAATATATATTATTTCACAAAAGAAAACCCATCTTGGAAAAATCGTTTGTGCCAAACAACGATACGTTATTTGATTTGAATAACATGAATTTTATCGAAGAAATTGTTAAAGCAATATTTCTGAAATAAAATGCTCTTTAAAACTAAAAGATTGATTATTCATTTCGCTTTGTTTGTTGTGTGAAGAAATCGATGGAAGCTTATATGAATCGGTTAGAATGAAAGCGGGACTTCATATTTAGCCTCTGGCTCTTTCTTATGAAACTTTCTGTTAGCGAGAACAAGAGGTGAGATGTGAAGTCACACTTTCATTCTAATCGATTCATATATACATAAATTATTCGAAAAAGTGGGTGTTCGATTGTTCGAAAGAGAAAAATTACGTAAGTATTTTTGATGAGGTGATTCAGTTGTCGTCAATGCCAAATTGCTTGGCCCGATTTTTGATTGACTCGCTGTCTTTCCAATTGATGGACGATCGAAGGTAAAAAATGTAATTGTTCAATAGTTTCGGATCGATCTGTCGAAATGTGGTGACTGTGCATCTTTTTACGAGATCGATTGCAGTGTTTCGCAATATTTTCATTTCACCATTGATCTGATAATCTAGTATTTTATTTATAACGCTTGCGTTTACTATTGCATCACCACGCAGAATACTTTCGAATTTCATCAAATGATCCTGGACTTTTTCATTGCGCGCATCGACAATCATGTCCCACAGAATGTTCAATTGCTCTTCGTCGGTCAATGAATGGTCGATTTCCTGTTGCAACTGGTGTATACATGTACTGTAAATCATGCCGCTTATGATAAAACCGTCGAGAATATCTTTGAGGTACGAAGCAGCCATTGGTCGTTTGCTGAGAATCGGAATCATTAGCCGCAATTTGTCTCGATGACTTTCCCATTCACGGCCGTAGTATTTGCAAAATGTTCCAAAATATTCCACCATCAATGTGTCATATCGCATGAGAAGCTGATTTTGTGCCTCAGCTACTTCGTTGCGTGTTGCAGTTTTGAGCCGCTGTTCGACGATCTCTATCGTTGGCAACGTGTGCGGAAATTCACAATATGTATTGAAACATTCGCTACGAAGAAACTTCAAGCAAACGTTACCAAAAATCCGATTTGAGGGCCAAATATTGCCATTTTCATCGCGGTTGGCTAACATTCCACCATCTTCCGATGCCCGATCCAAGGACTCTTTAATTTTATACAAAAATTGCATTTCGGCCGCTTCATCCTCACTTTTTATGGTGAGCAGTTAAACAGAAAAACAGAGCGGGATTAGAAAATGTTGTCTGATTGTAGTATTGCATGCAACGACATGTTTTGTCAAGTGAATGCATTCGATTTTGAGCCGCATACAATTTAGCAATCTGACAGCAAATGTTATTTCACTTACAAGCTTTCGTATTCGTCATCCGTTTCGTATATCTTGACTATTTCGTCTGTTTCATTTCTTTTTGGACATTCAGCCGATTCCTGAGAGCCAATGCCAGAATCGTGTTGGTTGAGTATGCTTTGTTCAGTTTTAACATCATCTCTATTTGAATTGTAAGCTGTAATATTGAAAATGCATATTATTGAATCTCAGATCAAACGGTATATTGCATACATACGGTGCCTTTGTTCTATCACGCTCCAATCAACTGTGTACGGGCTTCCGTCCATCTCAATGTCGTCCGGATCATCAGTTTTTTCATCATCAGTTTCGCTGTCACTCGACATGCTTATACAGAACTTCGAAGAGTTCTGTGATGGTCGTTGCGCGGAATGATTATCTTTCATAATCGGTGTGCAATTTGTAACTGGATTCGATGCGTGGCATCCCTTTGAAAGTGGAGGCTGTGCTTTTTTAGAATAAATTCTGTTTGTTCCGTTTTCGATTTTAATACTCACAGGAGTTGGAATGTCACAGCTGCGTTCTACGAGCAGTTTAAAAGGCTGACGAACAATCTGTGGCTGCAGAATATTTTTTTTATTATTTCAAGCATAAATTCTTCCTTCAGAATTGTCATATAATAGAAAATCAATCAAAAAATATTCTTTTGTTTAGAATAAATTCTGTTTGTTCCGTTTCCGATTTCAATACTCACAGGAGTTGGAATGTCACAGCTGCGTTCTACGAGCAATTTAAAAGACGGACGAACAATCTGTTGCTGCACCTTGCTCGTTGATTGAGGCTCGCGAGGAAATTGCCCATTTGTTGCCAAAGCTATTTCGTTTACAGTCAATCGTTTTATCAACACTTTACATTTGAAAATATCTTTTAAAACAATTTTTAAGTTCCTAGCACCATTTTTTGAAATGGGCGAAGGAGCCGATGAACTCAAACTCATTTTTTCTGCTTTGGATCGGTCACATGAATTTTGATGGTTGTATATCAACTAAACGCCTTTTGCATGTCAAAATTGTTTCACTGTCAAAATTGAGCATGATTCTGCCAAAAATTTTAATCAATCGCATCCCGTTATGTGTTTCAAAAAATCAGCAGTTTGTGATGCACGAACAGTGCATAAAAAAAAAAAAAAAAAAACACAAACAGCAGTGCACCGTTCATAACCTCACCATTCATTTCAAACCGGAGCGCGAAAAGTGTTTGCTCCAAATTGTCATTCGGTGTGACGTTTCGTCTCTTTAAAACGAACGAACGAGCATTGAAATGTCATCAAGACAACACACACTTAAACAACAGAGCACAGCGCTCGTTGACTGAATATTCTGCTGTAGCATTTATGCGGCTGTGTGCCGACGTATTCGAAACCACATGTATTCATGATTCTTTCTTAGCTCTCCAATTCGAAAGTTCGTTTCCTTTCATTTTTTGTTCTTCACGAAGACGAAAAGCAATAGCACAGCTCAACAGCTGAAAGTGCGCATAGTTTGAGATCATAATGTGGTGTAATCGTTGGTAAAAGTGACATCAACATTTTATTTCACGATTTTACATGAGACTCGCATAAAGATTAGCGTGGCACACAGAACGGGATTTTTTGTGAAACGTTCGTTTAGATTCGATTTTTCTCAAAAAATATTGGTGTGAATCATCTTTTCAAAAAATCAACAAACTTTAACACACATTTTAGTCATAATAAAAAAGGAATCGTGTCAGAAATGGATTCAGGCGATTTAGCACCAACTGGAACTGCTAAGGCACCAGTTAAAACAGCCAAACAACTGGAAAAAGAAGCTAAAAAGGCTGAAAAATTAGCTAAATTGCAAGCAAAATTAGATAAAAAAGCGACTGAAGCACCGAAAGAGGTCAGTAGACAATTATCATTGAAACACGATGTTTTGGATTTGAATTGTGTTTATTGTCAATTAATTACATTGTTTGTATGCCTCCAAACAGAACAAGAAAGAAAAAGTGAAAGAGATCAAAGATTCTGCCGTATATACGAGCAATACAGCGCCCGGCGAGAAGAAAGATCTATCTGGTCCATTGCCAGATGCATACAGTCCTAAATATGTAGAAGCTGCATGGTACGCATGGTGGGAACAACAAGGTTTCTTCAAGCCCGACTATGAAGTAAGTATTCACGCTGACCCATTGTAATGGTGCAATTGGAAAACCGATTTTGCAAAACAAAACGGTGCGAAAAGCTGCACAAATTGGAAAAATTGTACTGAATAAATATGAAGTGAAAAAAGAACTTGTCGAATCCCCTGACTCATGTAAATAAAATCGTATTTCTAGCGTCCAGTGACCGTGGAGAATCCAAATGGAAAATTCATAATGGTAATTCCACCGCCAAATGTAACTGGCTCGTTGCATTTGGGTCATGCGATCACAGCCGCTATTGAGGATTGTGTGACTCGTTGGCATCGCATGAATGGTAGAACAACGTTGTGGGTGCCTGGTTGCGACCACGCTGGTATCGCTACACAGGTTGTAGTCGAGAAGAAATTGTGGCGCGAGGAAAAGAAAACGCGCCATGATTTGGGCCGTGAGAAATTCGTTGAGAAGATCTGGGAATGGCGTAATGAAAAAGGCACTCGCATTTACGAGCAATTCCGTCGAATGGGCACATCTGTGGATTGGACGCGAACATTCTTCACGATGGATCCAAATCTATCGAAAGCTGTCACAGAAGCATTTGTTCGCATGCATGAAGATGGAACGATTTATCGAAGCTCACGTCTTGTGAATTGGTCATGCACATTGCGGTCGGCCATTTCCGATATTGAAGTGGACAAAGTTGAGATTCCAGGCCGTACATTCCTTTCAATTCCTGGCTACGATGAAAAGGTTGAATTCGGTGTTTTAGTATCATTTGCCTACAAAGTTGAAGGCAGTGATGAGGAGATTGTTGTAGCAACAACTCGTGTTGAGACAATGCTTGGTGATACTGCCATTGCGGTGCATCCAAATGATAAACGCTATGCTCATTTGCACGGAAAATATTGTGTACATCCATTTTCATCTCGTCGCTTACCAATCGTTTGCGACGATTTTGTGGAAACGGAATTCGGTACGGGTGCTGTGAAAATCACGCCAGCCCACGATCCAAACGATTACGAAGTTGGTAAACGTCATAATCTACCATTCATCACAATCTTTGATGACGACGGCATCATTATTGGTGATTATGGACAATTTACCGGCATGAAGCGATTCCAATGTCGTAAGGAAATTTTGGTGGCACTGAAAGAGAAAGGCCTTTATCGAGATACAACGAATAATCCGATGGTTGTGCCGATTTGCAGTCGATCAAAGGATGTTGTGGAGCCAATCATCAAGCCACAATGGTATGTAAAATGCGATGATATGGCTGCTAAAGCCGTTGAAGCGGTTCAAACCGGTGAATTGAAAATCATTCCGGATATGCACAAGAAGATTTGGTACCACTGGATGGACGGCATTCGTGATTGGTGCATTTCACGCCAGCTTTGGTGGGGCCATCGTATTCCAGCCTATCGCGTTACATTCAACGATGCTAAGATGCAGACTGAACATCCAGATGTTTGGGTGGTTGGCCGAAATGAGCAAGAAGCACGCACAAATGCGGCCAAAAAATGCAATGTGGCTGAAAACACATTTGCATTGGCACAAGATGAAGATGTGTTGGATACTTGGTTCAGCGCTGCTCTCGTAACATTCGCGACATTTGGATGGCCAGACAACACTCCCGATCTGGAAGCATTCTATCCAAATTGTCTACTCGAAACCGGCCATGATATTCTCTTCTTTTGGGTTGCACGCATGGTGTTCCTTGGCCAAAAGCTCATGGGCAAATTACCATTCAAGTAAGTAACCTTTAAAATCGTACTCATTTAAACAGCAATTCCCTCAAAGCGATTTTTAGCGACGAAGCCGCTTATTTACTTTCGTTTTCTCAGGGAAGTGTTTATGCACCCAATCATCCGAGATGCGCACGGCCGAAAAATGTCGAAATCATTGGGCAATGTTATCGATCCAATGGACGTCATCTGTGGCATTTCGCTGGAAGATTTGCATCAATCGCTATACAATTCCAACTTAGACCCGAAGGAAATTGCTAAAGCAATTGCTGGCCAAAAGCAAGATTTTCCGCACGGGATACCTGAGTGCGGCTCGGACGCCATGCGTTTCGCACTTTGTTCGTATAATTTGCAGAGTCGCGACATCAATTTGGATATTATGCGTGTGCAAGGATATCGATTCTTCTGCAATAAACTATGGAATGCAGCCAGATTCTCTCTCAGATACTTCGATGACGCCACGAAATTCAAATCAACTGTTCAATTGGTAATTATCTGAAGAAGGATTTCGATCAATTTCAACTAAACAAGTGGAAATGCATTACTTTCACTTTCTATCTTGTTCCAATTTTTCATTTAAAGACAAACAAAGAAAGCAATATGGATCTATGGATATTATCGCGACTAGCAACAGCCGTCGAAGCATCGAACAATGGCTTCTCTGTTTATGAATTCTACAATTCTACATCGGCAATGCATAATTTCTGGTTATACGATTTGTGTGATGTGTATTTGGTATGTATTTAAATCTCTTATATTCGCCAGAAGATTCTTCATATCACTCTTCAATATTTCGTTCATTTAAGGAATGCTTGAAACCGATTTTCTTCAATGGGACCGACGCTGAAAAGGCGGCCGCTCGTCAAACTCTGTTCACTTGTTTGGATACTGGCTTGCGTTTGATTTCACCATTCATGCCATTCCTCAGTGAGGAGCTCTACCAGCGATTGCCGCGCGCAGATGGCGGACCAGTCAGCATTTGCATCGCTCCATATCCAGTGATCGAAACATGCCCATGGAAAAATGAAGAAATCGAAAAAGAGGTGGAATTGATGCAGAAAACCGCCAAAACTATTCGTTCAGCACGTAGCACATACAATTTACCAAATAAAACTAAAACGGAAGCATTCATTGTTTGCACATGCCCAACAACGAGAGGAATTTTGCAAAAATTCACCAATGATCTGCTAACAACTGCCTATTGTTCACAGTTGCATTTCGACGAACAGCCACCGAATGGCTGTGCTATTTTGCCGGTCACAGGTCAATGTGAAGTGCATTTGCTGCTAAAAGGTTTGATTCAAGCTGATAAAGAATTGCAAAAGCTAGAAAAGAAACGAACCACACTGGCACAAACCATTGAGAAATTAAATCAAACAATCAACGCTGACGACTACACCACTAAAGTTCCAGCCGAAATCCAGCAAACCAATAAAGACAAATTGGCCGAATCGGAAGCCGAAATGGAATGCATTAACGCTGCTATTGAATCACTTAAATTGATGTAGATGTAATTTAACTTATTAATCGTATCACATTTTTAATATAAAAATACGAATTCAATTGGTACTCTTGGAACTGCTTTAAAACCACAAACAAGCTTCTTTCTGTTCGCTCGGCAATTTTTTTAAAAATAAATACATCGCAAAAAATCGATTGTTTGCTTTGAACAAAATGAATTTGTAAATAAACTTAGTTTTATTTCTAAATTGCTTCTTGGCTTGACTGGCTCGGGTTCGAGATCGTGTTGGCTTAGTTAATGATTTCATTTGGATTGAGAGTCCGCAAAAAATCATCAATTCGAAAGCATTTTCAGAGAATCGAATCAATCCAACTATCAAGTATGATCTGTTCGTACGGCTCAATATCAGATTTAATAATGTAAATAATCAATTTTTAAATGCAGATTTTCGGCCTGAGATGTGATTCGAAGTATATTTTCTTAATTTCTATAAAAAAATTGACTTGAAAAGTTAAAGATCGATTATTTATTGGAAGAAAAAAAACTTTCTCTAGATTGTCATTGCTCTTTTGCAAGACACTGCATTTTTTGTACAATTTTTTATCTTCGTGGTTTGTTTCCTTCAATCTCGCGAATGTGCCTTAATAATATGTGTATGAGCTAGTGGGTGTATGCTAGGACCGATTTGAGCATTTAAGCATACGTCAAGAACCGAAAATAAAATCAATTTATTGATTACAATTTTTAAATATCCTCAATATAATTGGTATCCTTGTGACATATATTCAAATAATTAGTAATTTACAAGACAAAATAAATTATTTCTACTAACGGATAACGCTGTCATTCTTTTTTGATCCAAACTTGAACCGTGAAAAATATGTTTTGTTATATTTTATGAATCAGTTTGCCTTTATTGCTTATTCATTTACAAATAAACTCAATATGAATTCTACTGTATGTTTTCTTGAATCTCATTTGTTGTTTCTGTTGGCATAGTCTCTTCTGAATTATTCGTTTCATTCTGAGAATTGGATAAATCAAGATTAAGTTCGGCCACAACCGATGGCAATGGATCGGTTGGATTGTCACCCTCAATGACAATTTCTTCGGGATCAGGTGCACGAGGTAAAAACTCGTCATTTTCAAAGATTTGTTCAAATATTTTCTTCGCTTTTCGAATAGATTCGTCAAAATCGAGTTCAAAGTATGGCCCGTAAGCAACATAGCAATTTGACGGCACCTTAACCGAGCCTATGCACTGAACACACGAAGGAATGTTGAAGTACATTGACCAAAGGACCTCATTTGCCTCATTTTCATTAAAAAGCAATCGTTCATACGGTTCAATATCAGTTTTGGGCGAATCACTTCGTGCACGGCATGTTATATGTACAAGATCTAAAAATATTTAGGTACCAGTTAATAAATAAAATGGAGCCATTTCTGGGCGAAATATTTGAGGCTGATTTGACCGTAGTTTCATCCACCCATACCGTTTTATGGTTAGCTTATGATTGCTAGTTGGTTGAATTTGGCCAATCATACAATATATAGATCAACATATAAGCCAAAATTTTCAATTGCTCAGCCACATTTAACCATGGCAAACGCATAGACAATGACTGAAATTCTAATCACTCATTCACTTCATTTTCACGAAGTTAGCCAATTGTCTACCGTCACAATTGCACTTAATTTAGGTATGGCGTAAATTTGGATGACATTCGAATTTTATCCATTTTCGATGGTGTGAATGGGTGAACCTACGGTCTAATGCACTTCCGAAATGGGTAAAAACGCTATTCAGCAAAAGTGTTTAATGTAAGAGAGGGAAACCAATTTGATGCAATCTTACATAAATCTTTCGGAACCGTTCCACTCCAGTGTGACAATTGAATCACAAATGCTCCGGTGGATTCATTGCCATTTACAGCGAATTCATCGCCGATCGGCGGCAATTTTAAGAATTCCACACCTCCTCCAGTGCTTCCTGGCTCTTTGCATAATGGTCTATTTAGTATGAATATTGCACGCGATAATTTTCCATCCGGACTCGAGTCTTGTCTTGCGTCACCATCTTCTGATTTTGGCAGAATATGTGCCAAATGTTTGAACTCATTTCCACATATGACTATTGATTTGGCTTTGATCAGCTGTTCGTTGAATTTGATCGCATGAAATTTATCGAGCGATGGGCTGAAGTGCATTTCCGTAATGGGCCGTTTCAGGCAATAGATTCCACCAAAGACGGCACTCAGTCGACAGAAACATTGCGGTATCTCACCGCATCCATACATTGGAAAGAGGAATGGTGTATTTCCATACCGTCCCAAGCTCTGTACAAATTTCTTCACCCTTCGCACACCATCCGGGCATAGCGTCTGATCGTCACACATGCCAATCGAATAGAGTATATAATGGATTAGATTTTGTGTCAAGCGCTTGTGCTCCAAGTAACTTCGAAACGTTTTATCCTCAAAATCTAAAAAGAAAGTGTGCGAATTCAGTCGATACCAAAAAGCGGTAAAATGTACAAAACATGAAATCCAACCTCTGAACTCCTCTTCGTTTTCAGTACTCATGCAGTTCGATAGAACCTTCATCAGTAGCCGTTTTTCCAGCACAGTCACATTTTTATTTGTAAACACATCAGCGCGTGAGCAAGGCACCACTTTCATTTCATTGTTAACACATGTGATGATTCGATCCACGGCCCGAAACTCTGCATATCGCGATATATTCGATGAAATCAGCAACTCAACCAAATCTCCTCGTGCAAACAGCAACTGGAATTCAATGGGTATCAATTCAATGCGTTTGAAGTGTGTTTGAGATGAATTAAAAAGAAGACTTGCAAATAAATTAGAGGGGGATAAAGGCATCTGTCATACTTTTGGTGATAAATCAATGTTGAATTTACGAAAATCGTGCATCACTCTCTCTTTTGTCCATGTATTTTCCAGTTCGTCATTGTGATCCTCTGTTTGCTCATCGATTTTCTCGTCATCGGTTTTGTTGCCAATTTCTAGAATGTTTGCGGGAATTCGCCATTCCAATTCCGCATTTTCAATAGCGACGTTTACGTTGGTATTGTCGATGGAAATGATCCCATTATTCACATTTGGATTTAAACGAACACATTGATTGGTTTTGGCGAGCGCTTCAATGCCCTCCAGATTGAATGATGCCCATAAACCGCCATAATAATCGTTCGAGTCGAGATGCAGCACTGTTTTTCCAATGCGACTGGCGGCCGCAGCCAATACAGACTCAGTCAGACCTATGACATAAAAGTTGCACATCCAAGCAATGCTCAATCGTTCCACAATGTCTCACAATTCACTCTTACCTGTGCCAATCACAATCAAATCAAATTCGGAGGGCAAAGCATCGTCGGCCGACGACATTCTCGATGTAGGTGTTTCGTCACTCTGGTATGCAAAAGTCGAATAGATTTGAGTTTTCTTCTTTTTGCGATACATAAACAGTGATGATACATCACAACACGCAATGACGTTTTTGACATAGTCTGTACTATCGACGTTGAATTTTTTTTTTTTTTTCATATCTTATCCCGTTCTTACGGACTGTCAGTGTAAACTTCAATAAACACAACTACGGCTACGATGGCATTCAATTTTATTAAATATCGTCATCCAATTACGATGGGACTGCTGCTCGCAACAATTTTGACTTCGTTTCAATTCCGGTAGTTCAAAATAATTATATATTTTGTATTTGCCCTGAATAAATCCCGGGTTTTTTGTTTTGTTTCAGTCATCAAGCGTTCAACCAAAACTTGGAAGCAGCACGAACAAAGATGTACGGCAATCAGGAAGAGAAAGAGTTAGCTGTGCGAGAGGCTTGCAAGGAACAGAACATCTCATCGGCAAAATTTTTCTAATTATCAAATGCATTTTCATCCCTCGTAGTCGAATTCATCAAAATAAAAAACACTTTTTAAATCAAAACAATCGATTAGAATTGTATGTGTTTATTCAGATTTTATTTGGTTCTTTATGAATACAAGTGTCATTGATTGACAGAACATTCTAAGCAAGAAAACAATCGACAACTGTCTATGGTTTATGAACTTTAGCTACTCTTGGATCATCTGGTCGCATAAGAACTGGAAACAATTTGTACATTTTGTTGTTTCCATCATTCTTATTGTATTCATAGATTCTGTAAGAGGACCAAATCACAGATAAAGTTGCAGCGGCGCCAGCGAATAAAACTTCCGGGATTTCATTTAATCCTTGCTTGAACAAGCTCATAAATCTTCCATTGACTGCTGCCATTGTGTTGGCTCTGCTTGAATTGTATAAAAAAAAAATCAAATAGAATAGTACTGAATAGATAGTTGAAGTTCATGGATGCACATGAAGATTCCAATGAAATTTTATATAAATTAACGAGTGGTCCGTTTGAAAATCTGGTAAAAATTACGATTGTTGGGATATTTACTGGTTTTCTGTGGCCCGATTCCTTTTTTCCTGGATAGATTACGTGATTGCATGAACACTATGATTTCGCTCGCAAATGTCATGCGAAAATGTTATTTTGATACTTTAAATTAGTACCGCGAATACTGCATACAGCGACATTTGACGGCAATGGTTTGTTATCACTTTGGCACTGCAGCATACATTTCAAATTTCAATATCGTTTCGAATTACATGATAATTTGGTAGAAAATATTGCTGGTTTTAAAATCAAAATGCAATCAATTTCGGCACTTTAATTGGATATTCGCATTAAAAATGTTCATAGCTACTCATACGTGGCGTTTTACTTGGCAGTGAGAGCTGTGTGAGTATTGGTAATTCAAATAAGTTCGTTCGCTTTCCTTAGAGATGGCAGAAATAATATAATTATCAAGTGAATCATATTGACAACTTATTCATGTTGTGCAACTGACATTAGGCTATGTACAGATAATTGTAAACAACTCATATTTTTATTGCATCGAAAATTTCAACTTTCGTCTCGAGAAACGAACATTTGCGGGAAGTGTTGCTTTTCTTGTTTACTGGAAGAGAAATGCTGCTGAAGCGCATCGAATCCTTGTTGTAGTTTATAGAGAGCATGCTCCAGGCTTAAAAACGTGCCAAAAATGGTTTAAACGATTCAAAGACGGTGATTTTAATATTTTGATACGGAAGCCTAAGAGCGCCAAGGTCGGCCGAAAAGTATTGGTATTTCGGTATATATCGGTAGAAAACCGGAATCCAACAACAGATATCGTCACTTGAATTTGCGTTTTAGTACACATATGACATATACGTCATTTGAAAGGCATATTCACAAGCTGTCAAAATCAGTCAACAGTGTTTCATTTGTTTGTGTGTATCATATTTTCAACCATGGACAATTTCGAAAATTGGAGAAAGAAACAGCATTTGCGGGAAGTTCTTTTGGGCTACTATTTTTCAAAGAAAACTGCTGCTGAAAGCCATCGTTTGCTTGTGGAAGTTTATGGGGAACATGCTTTAGCGAAAACGCAATGTTACGAGTGGTTTCAACGATTTGCAAGTGGTGATTTTGACGTTAAGGACAAAGAGCGTCCAGGCCCGGTGAAAAAGTTCGAGGACGACGAATTACAGACATTGCTCGATGAGGATCCATGTCAAACGCTTGAAGAATTAGCAAAAACACTAGGCGTTGCTGTCTCGACTGTCTGGGATCGTTTGAAGAAGATGAGAATGATCCAAAAGCAAGGAAAATGGGTGAAACAATCGTAAAACACTGAAAAGTTATTTTGCAGTATGATAATGCTCGGCCATAGATAATGATTAATCCGCTTTAAAGTGAAAACGAACACATTTTCATTCACATTATTTGAACGAACATTGAATGAAGAAACGAGTACTTTTGTTATTTCCTATAAAAAATGCATTAATATTAATTTATTATTTTTATTGATATTCAATAATAAAACAGACTAAAAACTCAATAATTCACATGCCTTCCAGGGGCTGTTGCGCTTGCTTTCAATCCTATTTCTGACGAATTTGAAAACATATGCTGTGGGCTTCGATTATTCATAACTTTCTATGAAGTGATAAGGTTTTGCCTGAATGTGCACGTAAATGAACAATGTTTTTGACGAGGAAGTTTTGACAAGTTTTGATCCGTGCGAAAATAGGCATTGACAACGATGCAAAATTCGATGAAATGGTTTTGATGACGCTGCCCAAGCAACGTAGCACTATGAACCCTCAAACCAAGACAGGTGACAGGTCAATTTTATCATTGAAATTCAGCAAAAATAAAAAACATTCTACAAAATAATGTATGAATTAGGACATATTTTCATTCTAAAGAAAACAAAATGTGAAATGAATTTGATTTGAAATGGCTGATGATGTTTGCTTTATTCAAATGTGCATTTTTTTAAGATACATTAAAAAGGGAATTTATTCAAAGTTAATTCAACACGCATGAAATGAAGTGGAGGCTAGATTGCTTTCAACCACTTTCAACTGACCATTCTATTCACAATAATGTCACATATTTTGTTGTTTTCATTTGCATAAGACATTGAAAAGTAATTTGATGTTGATAATTTTTCTGTGTGCTATTCGAATGCACCAAAATTTATGAACACGTCCATTAACGTTCACACCGAATATGATCCACTTTGAAATGTATAAGTAAATGTTTTTTTTTAGATTTTGTGATGTGTTTGTGTGTAGGGGGGGGGGGGGGTGGTTAATTTCTATTACATTTCATTAACCGGGTACTAATGTTTATGTGGGTATTTTATTTGTTTCACAATATGTTTTGCTATTTTTGTTAAATTTTGTATATTGCAAGCAAAATGTGTTTGTTTTTTAATGGGCTTTCACGTATAAAAGATCCGTAAAAGTGTGTGATGTTTGTATGTTTTTGTTTGTTTGTTTAAATTATCAAGAAATCAGCTAAATAAAGCCGAACCAAAATTTGTTTGAAGAGGAACAACGATTAAAGAGAATCAACAGTTTGACTGCTGTAATTTTTTCGGTTTTGTTTTCATTTTTCTCTCTCTCTTTTTCTAAATAATACTTTATAATAAATATGTGTATTCACTCGCATGCATCACTTGTTCACTTATTGTTTTTTCTACGTTTCGTTTATAACATTTGTTTTCGTGACATTGTTTTTCATTTCGCATCAATCTATTCTCTATGTAATTGATCAATATACAATAAACGATATGCGGTATGCGGTATGCGGTAAATAAGGGTATTTTTTGTTCTTTTCATTGTAAAAGGAAATGTTGCGTTTCCTTTTCGAATCTTTGCTGACTAGCATCATGGACAATTGGTGCCATCTTTTTCAATCGTCATTATGTGAAACGATTCACGCGTTTTTTGTATATTTAGTTTTTTTTTGCCTTTAAGTTGCATTATTTTCATTTTCTGGATCAGTTTTTGAGCTGCCTGGTGAATCTTTTTCTTCGGCAATCGGCAGCAATTCCGATTGATTGGGCAATGATAATGTTAATGACAACGACGACTGCCCAGACGAAGATTGAGATATTTGGATTTTCGAATCACTTTCACACAATTCACGGCCCGTATTTGAATCATTCGATTGTGTTGTCTCGTTACTATGCTGATCGTGCTTTGAGCTCAAACCATCCGATAATGTGTTGTGCAATTCCTGCTGGAAACAAAAATTAGCTTTAGCCAATCTAGTATGTACTTAAATTGAATATAAAATATCATTTTTTAAACTTCAAAGCAGAAGCAAGAATTGGAATTTGTCGGAAAAGAATTTGACAACGCATTACCCCACATTGCTTCGAAGTGATATTTTGACGCCAAATATTTCCCGAACTCTTTGGATTGCGTTGTTTTTTCAATCCAATGACCGCATTAGCCGCATGCATATTTAGCGTGCTTACAGTTGGCATAGCATTACTCGTACAGCACAACGGTGAAATGGAGCATTTTGTATCGGCTGCGCTGCGAGGATGCAAACGATCCGGTGACAATGCCCGTCTCAGCAGAGGTGAACTCGGCTCCGCACTCTTTGGACGCACGAACGATGACTTCTTTCCACCCGATATTGTTGCAATACTGCTTGTACTTGATGTTATGTTTGTTGATGTGGAATTTGGTGTATTCGATCCACTGCTAGTTAACGAACTGTTTAAGCTTGTGTTGTTTGGCAATGCACAGCCTGGACTATATGATTGGGTTGTATTCGATGCTCCTGTTTAACAGTTTTTGTAGGTAATCAATTATAAAAATTTTGGTAGTGACATTTAATTGACTGAGAATAAAAACAAGATATCATATCCAGCCTCCTGCTCTTGCTTATGGAATTTTTTGTAGACGATAGCAAGCGGTGAGATGTGAGGTCTCACTTTGATTCTCACTCATTCATTTATAGATGCAATACATCTATAGCTTTATGGAATAAATATATTCGCATTGTATGCATACCTGGCTGATGAACAATGACCGGAAAGGCCAGCGGTGATGGCGATCGAGTTGGCGACGCTGGTAATGGCGATGGAGAAGGTGTCCGTGCTAACGGCGACAATGGAATGTGACCCGCCGATTTCCGACGATTTGATGAATTGTTCGAATTCGAGCCCGTCGTTACACCACCACTTGCGCCTCCCGGTGAAAACCCTACATGCAATATTTCATTTTTTGAACATCTCTCGTAAAGTATGAAAGAATTTGACGTATGTGGGCAATGTACATACCATGTAGTTTATGTTTAAGTCCATGCAGTGTTGACGGCCGCGATGGATGATGATGGTGGTGATGATGAAATAGATGCGAGGATGTGCCCAGGAAACTACAAATTGGAATTGATAATTGGATGTTCCTTCATTTTATGTATAAAATCCATTCAACTTACCTGTGAGCGGCACTAGCTGTTGGTGTGTTTGGAGCAGAGCTTGATGGAGATGAAGACTTAGAAGATGTTTTGATCGTCGTTGCTGCATAGAAAATTCAGAATCATTGATTTTTTTTCCATTCCGAAAAGAATAATTAATTCAGAATAAACCGCATTCAATACGTACTTTCTTCACGAGGACCAGAGACATTCTGGGAGAATAATTGGCAGCTTCTGCTAGGCGTTACACTTCCCGGTGATGGTAAGCTGGAAGCCAATTGTTCAGATGCTCGTTTCGTGCTGATGCGGCGAAAGAGTGAGGTCTTCCGCTTTTTGTCGGCATCTTTGCGTTGCTTCTTTTGTCGGCTAACACTCTTTTTGGCCAGCTTACTCTGGTGAACATCGCGACGTCGACCGCCCGTCTGAATACTTGTGTACTCAAGCGGAGTAGTTCGCAGCGTGACATGCTCATTATTTCCATTGTTCAGTAGCAATTGCAATACTTGAGTATGAAACAGTCCTTGCACTGGTTCCCCATTGACATGTGTAATCAAATCGGCTGGCCTGAGGCCGGCTTCGAATGCTGGACTCTTCTCGTCCACGGCCATTACCAAGTGATGCATTGTATAGAAATCGGTATCACCATAGTAAACACGAATCGTATGCACGGTGAATCCGATACCGCGAGGCTCACGTCTGATTATAATTGGAGGCTTTAGATTCGTCACCAATGGAGATAGTTCTCGGCATGGTGATGTGTCTCGTGACGAGGCTGTACTCGAGCCACCGCCAGTTCCACCGATGGTACTGTAAATTGGTGCTGTAATCGAGCCAGATGGAGATTGCACGATGTGATGATGATGATGATCGGACAATTTCTCCGAATCTGCTGTTTCCAAATTATTGCCAACACTCTTGACCTCCGCATCGTCTCCCGCTACATCAAAATTAACACAATTTACGGTTTTTTTTTAATATGCCATACACATTTTGTCAATAGCCTGTCGAATGCTTCTTTGTCATCCTGAGTTGAATTTATTGAAGTCTTTTAGATGCAATTGCTTATCAAATAAATACTTACCTAGTGAAACAAGTAGAGATAGGCTAAGTGCAGATGCACTTTTGATCACGGACCGAGATCTATGCTTGGCGCCAGTCGGCAAACCTGGTACCTGTGTCTGCGGCGATGATTCTGTATCTTGTCTGAAAGTATACACCATACATTAAAGCAAACAATTCAACTTGAGAGTGGTTTAAAAAACAATGTCATCGATTCCTTTGACTCACCCACTAAATTCGTCTTCAATGGAAATAGAAAATCTTGGCAGCATATCACGTTGATGAGTATTCTTCCGTTTGCGTTGGATTTGTGGTGATACATCGTCACTATCGGTTTGCGATGAGTCGGGCGTGCTAACATTTAATGTGTCTGATTTGCTTGCTTTTGTCACCACTTTGAGCTTATTGTTGGCATTATTCTTATGGGGCGAATCAAGTTTGCGGGTATCTTTTGGAATATCGGCAGCAACTGCCGCTATCACAGATGGATGTTGTGGTGGTGGTCGATGTTGTGATTGTGATTGCTGTTGCTTGAAATACTGATGAATTGTTCCATCACTTTCGAACGACGGGATGTAATCGGTGTCTGGTGTTGATGGCAATTTCATTGCAGTTGTTCGACAAACCTATTAAAAAAAAAACAGGATATTGAAGTGAATGCCGTTGGACCTGCTCTAGATCAATTATTGAATGACTTACATCCAATTTTCGTAATTGTGGTGTTGACATAATCTTTCCAATATTTGCATTGACATTGCTTGAAGGAGGATTGGTGCTTTGATTTAAATTCGTTGAGATCGGCGATGCAGTTCCACTGCTGGTGTTAATCGATTCATCGAGTGACTGTTGTGGCACATTAATCTGAACCAAACTGGAATTATTCTTTCGATATTGTGGCGAATATGAACCAAATGAGCCAATCAACGGAAAATCGTCAGTATCGTCAGTATCTTCACCGCCCATATCATGATTGTATCGGTCCATTCGAGCTGAAAAAATAAAAACAGCCCATTACATTTCAATTCTCTCTCTTTCTTATCAACAAGATCTTGGAAACTCACTATCAAAATAACTTGTATCATCTTCACACGCAAGCTGTGGAACGAATTCCGCCTTTTGTCGTAACAATGAATTCCAATCGATTGCATTAAAATAGCAATGATCTTTGACCTCATGCGCTCCGCCCGTACCGAGGCGTTCACGTGGATTTTGTTGTAAGAGACTTGTAATGAGATCCTTTGCATCTTCGGCCACTTCCCAATCTTCTTCACTTGGCCATTCGATGTCATCGTTTACCGTGTGAGCGAATAGTTCTTCGGGCGTTTCGCCGAAAAATGGAACGCATCCAATTAAAAATTCATATAAAATGATGCCCATTGACCACCAATCGACTGGTTTGCCATAGCCCTGGCGTAAAATCACTTCTGGCGCAATATATTCTGGTGTGCCAAATACTTGTTTGTCTGAAAACTGGCGAGTTTCCCGGTCAATATAGCCTTCATAAAGTGTAGTAGCCAATGACATTAGGCCCATTTTCGACAGTCCAAAATCGGTGAGTTTGATATGGCCCAGTGCAGTGATTAGCAAATTATCTGGCTTCAAATCACGGTGCACGATGCCATAGCTGTGCAAATATTCCACCGCTAGTACCGTTTCGGCAAAATAAAATCGCGCCATATCCGCCGGCAATGGGCCGATATTTTTCAGCAAAGTGGCACAATCGCCACCTTCCACATACTCCATGACCAAACACAAGTGTTTTTTCGTTTCAAAACTGCAACACATGCTTACCACAAATGGATTGTCGGCAAAGCTCAAAATATCGCGTTCGGCAAACACTTGTTCGACTTGATTGCGTAATATCAAGTTATTTTTGCTGATTTTCTTCATGGCAAAGCGTTGACGCGTTTGTTTATGTTTGACCAAAAAAACTGCGCCATATGCGCCGTTTGAAATCAATTTAAGCTCCTCGAAATCAGATTCGCTGGGCATTGCTGATGGCGCAACAGCCGATTGTGCTGCTTGTTGCTGCGTCTTCGGTGTTGTGTCCACGCTCGACTCTTGTATTAAACTTTGCTTTTTTGGCGTGGACGATGTGAAATAACTGTTCGATTTATCCAGTCCAGCATTGCTGTTGGGCGATGTATTGCCATCATCTGAGATTCCACTAATATTACCAGTGGCTGTGACAGTTGTATCATTCCATCGAAATGTTGAATCATCTTTTGTATCTTGCGATGGATTCGATTTTTCTGCATCACGTGAATCGCCACGTGAAGCATCGT
This sequence comes from Obolodiplosis robiniae, assembly GCA_028476595.1. Taxonomy (NCBI): domain Eukaryota; kingdom Metazoa; phylum Arthropoda; class Insecta; order Diptera; family Cecidomyiidae; genus Obolodiplosis; species Obolodiplosis robiniae. The sequence goes on from CM052017.1 coordinate 32,576,276, forward strand.
CAATACTTTGTTCACGCTGCATTTTTGATGTGGAACGTTCTGGATTGGAATTATTCGAACCAATCGAACATTCGCGAAGCTCCTGTTGCAGTTCAGCGATTGGATCGCGATTTAAACCTAATTTCTGTATGATATACTGCGGTATATCAGCCTTAATACCTGGACAAAACATATGAAATAAAGAATATTATTGAAAATATTGGAAAAAGAAATGAAAATGAGAAGAAATCGAATGAAGGTGATAAAAATGCTTAATACCCTGTAATGCGTATCGCGCTTGACCTTCGGCCACTTCAAGCAAATGATAAAATTCTTCCGGGTCGAATTCTAGGCATTCTAGCAATCGAGCCGGTCTCGAAATGATTAAAAGCAATTTTTTTATGACACCCGTCAGCTCGGCGGCCGCTTCTGGTGATTTTTCCTTCGTTTCAGCCAGCAAACGTTCCAAATTTTCCGACATCTCATAAAAATAGCGGCTGGTTATAAGTTTGGCATGTGATTTATGCAAACAATCGCGCGCCATTTCAAGCACTTGATGATGCACAAAGCGTACGATTGGCTGTGAATCACGGAAATTGCCACTGGCTACATATTTATTCTCATTTATGAAATGAGTCAGACGCTCTTCCATTTGGAGTGTTGCTTTTGGAAAGCGCTCTTTATACAGAATATTCATCATTGCGATTTCGTTATCAACCATTGGCGATCGATTTGGGCTGGACAAACTGCGAGATCGTGGCCGACGATGCACTGGAGAATGACGGCCGCCGCTGTTCTCGAAATCTTTGACGGATGTCGGCGTTTCGGCGCCATTGTTTGCGGATGATACCGAACCCACATCAGAAATTGAATGGGGCTGCTGTTGCGCATGCTGATGAGATAACTGATTCTGATGCTTCAACAGTTTTGATTGGTGTTGCTAAAGAAAATAACATGATTTATTAATAATTTAGTCAATAACATCAAATGAAAAGTTTTAAGGGGAGTGAATCGATGGGAAACTCTTCAGCATGTTATTAGAAGCCGAACATTATGATAAAAAGGATGTGCAAGAAAAGTGTGGACACTCACGTTTGATTCCATCGGGCTGTTATTGGCGCCAGAGAAGTGATTCGACAAAATTCTCAGCTCATCATTAGTTGGTTGATTTGGTAATTGGTGTAATCGCTCTTGGCTCGAACACTGCGACTAATTTTAGAGAATTTTAAAATATTTCGAGTTAAATTGATTTTTTTGATCGAGTTTTTCTGAAAAGTTCATATTGCTTAATATTTGAGCAATTAATTTCTTCCAAAGTCAAAACAAGAATCAATCGAAAGAAATGAATTAAATTACCGATAGATTTGAGCTACCCGGTGTTGTTCCATATCCTGAAGAAGGCAAAGATGCAACTGACCATCGTCTGCCGTCGCCTCGACAGCTGGATATCCGTTTGATTGGCAAAAATGGAAATTGCATATTGCTTGCTGGTGAATTGATTCGTGGACTATCCACTGGACTGGCCGATATTGGTGAATGTGACCGCGGTGACGTGGTATAATTGTGATGTCCTCCCAATGAAAGCTACGTAAAATCGAAAGATTGCAATTTAAAAAGCGAATCATTTGAATTGAATCTGAGCTGACTTGACATACTCGATGAATGGCTACAGCTGCACTTCGCGATGGCAATGCCGCAGAGCTGCTGGCACTAAATGCGCTCGATCTCTTCGTCGAAGACAGTAACATCGATGCAACCGCTGCCGTGGAATGTGATGGCGCTGCGTGTGATTCGCGCTAATAGAAAAAAGTGCAAACAGTCAGCCTCACTGTACGAACTGAATCTTTCTTGTGATTCAATACAATCTTGATATATTATCTTGATTTAGTTCTCTTTATTTTCAACATTGAACTGATAAGACTTTAAGATTAGCTTCAACGATTGAAATAATTAAACATCCAACAATTACTTATTTCAAATCAAAACTTTGCATTTCATTCAGCTGCAACAATGTCATTTCAATGCTATTGTGGCGCGAAAATATTCAATATATTCCGTGAACGATTGAAAACAAAAAAAAAGAAAAAAAAAAAAACAATAGCAAAAGTGTCTGATCTTTACAAGCAATTAATTTGGCTGGCTGTACAGCTCGAGCTGTTTTCAACAGCCAACTAACCAACGTATTTCGTATCAAAGTGATAAAGAAAGAGAATTCTGTTTTCTACACGGAACATGGATTTCTTTTTCTCATATCACTTTGATGCGAAACGCGTCATACCGCATGAAATTAATGAGTTATACAATAGCTGGCAAACGATAAAAGCCCGGGCTGTACAGCCAGCCAAATTTATTGTTTGGATCTTCATCATTTTTTATTGGTATTCAATGAATGATTTTGAACTGGTCATTTAGCAGCTATGAATTCTTTCGCTGCAATCAGATTCAAATAACATCAATCAATGACTAATAAATAATCTCAGTGGCTTTTGGTGTTTATTTATTATTTGTCTTGAGCAAAATATGAAAAACAAAACCTTGGCAATTAATTGAAAATCTTACGCATTTTATAATAATACTAACCGAAGTCGGCGATAGAGAAGGGGCCGATTTGCCTAGCTGTGAATTACGAACCCGAATCAAATTGGACATTTCCGTTTTTGATGATGGACCGCTGCCACTTGATCGAAACAAGTGGGAGTTTTGATAAGAAATCTTGCGTTGGTGTTGAATCGGCGTGACGGAACCACTGAAGTCCCGCCCAACTGAAACGGCTGATGCCGATTTAAACAAACCACCGCTGCCGCTAGACGCTCCTCCGCTTGTGTTCACCAAAAAATGTTCCTTGCGAAACGATGGCGGTGTCAATGGTTGACCTGTCTGCTGCATATTTCACATAACAAATTTCGTTTTTCAAATTAATTGGTATCAATGAGTTTCGATAAGCTCCCATATTTGGAAGTCATTGCAATTTGAAATTCATCACTTTAAACCGTCTATTTCTAAATATAGTTTAACAAACCCTTTCAAAACAGAAAAATCAATTCGTAAAAACGTACTTGATGTTGTTGCTGCTGCTGCTGTTTGGGTGAAGTGCTAAATTTCAGTAGATCTCGATCAAATGATAATGATGCTGCTGCTGTTGATGATGATGATGGTTCGTCAAACATCAAAGCACGGGCCGACAGCATGGATTGTGGCCGGCGATTGCCATGCACGAGCGATGACACTTTGGTTGTCCGATGTGTAATTGTGGCCGACGATGATGGCGATGATGACGCCATGGCAGTAGACACACTTGGCTTCTGATTCAAATTCAAAGATAACCAACCAATTAACTATTTATTATAATGATTTTCAATTAAAAAGTGATTATAGTTTCAAGTTCCCTGAGGCCACACCACCACATTAATTCAACGCAAAGTTTCAGTGTATTCGGACAATCATGAAAATTGTGGCTTCGAATCTCTCGATACTCGTCTAAGACGAGTCGTCTTTTAACCTTAATTAATTCATATTGATCGATAAATAATCTAAGAGTTATCAAGTGTATCATGTGAACAGACACGCTGCACATTTTACTATTTTCAACACACAAAGAGTTGTTTCCCTTCATTTCGTAAATATATTGTTAATTTTGATGATAGACGAGGAATGAACAACACGATTTTAATGCGAATCGAATATTTATGAAACTAACTGCCACACGGGCTGCCTTTGTTTAAAATGCACCAAAATATGACAGCATTTTGCATATGATATTTTTGGTTGCGTTTTTTTATAACATACGGAAAAACTCCAACATTTAGAAGATAAATCTCCCAAAATATGATCTCATATGAGCAATTTATAGAAAAGTAGCAAAATTATATCGAGATTTCGCATAATATTATCATTTGATGATGCACAACAGCAATAAACCTCAAATAAAACAGAAAGAAAAAACAATCATAAAATATCCAACCTGTTGTGAATTGCTGGATTCATTGTTGGCATCCTTTTGGTTCTTATTATCTGATGGCACCGGTTTGTTCGTGGTGGTATTTTTTCTCTGGTTATTCATTGTGGTGGCGTTTGTCTGTGCATCAATTGAATAAAAACTCAATGGATAAATTTATGGGCTGGTTTATGCTGTATGAGAGAATTTGTGAACGTTGGGTTTGGAATATTCCTTTAGTTTAGCATTTATTTAGAATGCTTGCTGTCGTGAGATATCGCATTTGAAAGAGAGCTTCTTAGCACATTGTTTATTGTATTGTTGCTGCTGCGCTATCTCGCTTAGTGATTCTTGACACGACTTGCGAAATATGCATATTTCTGGTTTATTTTTGGATTCGTTTCGACGTCTTCTTTTTTCACATGAAATGTGTGTGTGTGTTTTTGATTCCTTTTTACTGCATAATCGCTCGCTCTCTCACTCTGTTCAATGCACACACAAGTGCTGTAATAAATTTTTTAATTGAATTCGGCGGATATCCTCAGTGTTGAAATGCTCGTTTCACCTGTTTCAAGCGGATCAGCTCAACACTGCAATTTGAAGATAAACAACAACAACAGAAAAAACCTTTAGAATGATTGGTAAACAAGTGCTTAATCTATATATTTTCCATCTCTAATGAAATGCAAATGATTATTTATGAACGAACAAAAAATATTTCGCTGTTTGTCTGGATCTAATTATATTTGTGGCAGTTTTCGGCCACTCTGCTTCAATGTGTTTTGCGGTCGGCTATTGCTGTTGATGTTCTATTGTTCGAATGCCTTTTCGAATGTGCGTTGTGCAGCGTTTTTCTTGGATTCAAATGTGAGACGTGTTGATTGAATTGCGCGACATGCCTTCTCAATTTTATGTGGCGCTAATGATCCATGCTGATTCAATTTACTAAAATCAGGTTGGAAATTGATTTATGTCATTCCTAATTAAGTAGAAATCTTTTGATCAGATACACTCAATTGTCACCGATTGTACGCTGTGCATATTTGTATCGAGTCAAATGACTTTTCCTTTGGTCTTCCAATTTGCATCGAATTCACTTGGCCACAGCAATTTGATCGATGTACATTTTTACATAAACGCGTTTCCAATTTGCATATATGCAAATCGGTAATTATTATTATAGCGTGATATTATATCTACTTATGTTTAGTGATATTAAATTAACTAATTTTTGGAATATTGCAAACGAAGAAAAGTGATACGGCATGCGCCTGCGGTGCGCTTGCATGATGCTTTGTCGCATTGTGTTGTATAGTCGATCATTTGCATTCATTCAAAATCCATATGACACATTATTGTATACGATAACATGAAAGTGAATTGTACTTTGCCATTTATCCAAGACAAAAAAATATATAGACAGACTCCGAAATGTCAGTGATTAACCACTAAAAGTATGAACAACAACATTCCAGCGGCGGAATAAATACGAAGTCGGTGGCTCAAATCAATATATATGTTTTTTGTCGTCCAAAGTCATGCCAAAATTAGGTAATACAGTGGAGCAGCAGGACACAGCAGCTGAACAAAGAACAAATACTTTGTCGGTATAAATCAAATAGAAAATATGATTTTCGAGAATAGTTTCCATTTAACTAGCGAGCGTTAGCAAAGCATGGTAATTTGTTTGGCGTTTGGCACTGAAAAAGAGTCTGATGTGAAACGAGAATCAATGCAAATGACAACAGCAATTCTCGCTCGAACGGCAAAACTTGGAATATGGAATATTCTACCTGTCATAGCAACACACTAATTGATATACTTCTATTTCCTTCTCTCTCTCTCTTATAATTCGATTCCATGGACATGTTTTCCTTATAATTTACTATTCGATGATTTTCATTTGCACATCGATTCAGTCGCATGATTTTCAGCAGAAAAAAAAATGAAATGAATTCGCGACAAAACATGAATCAGCGTAATGAATTCGAATGCTTCGTTGAATAATGTCAGCTAGAGATATGCTGAGTCACAAGAAAGAAAGAGAAAACATAATGATTTCGTCCTTGATATTGATTCTTGGCGTTAGCATTTGATGTTTGGAAATGTGTTTTATTTTTCTCTCCCTGTGCGTTGTTGAAGTACATTTGGTTGACCTTTGGAAATCGAAATCCTTCGCTGCGGATTTCCTACTGAGCGTGTGCGTTTGTAAATGTGTTGCAATTTTTGAATGCAATATCAATGCAACCGAATCACTAAAAGCCGTGAATAATCATACGTTTAACGAGCGAATAGAGAGAAAAGAACCAAAGATAGAGAGAGAAAGTAAAGTGTTGCAATCGATTCGAAAGCAAAAAAATCAAATGCAATGACTACGGGCTGCTACAGAGGCAGAACATCTTGTGGGAGGCCATGTAACCATTTATAGATTTGCATTACCTACTATAAAACTGTAGCGAATATCAAGTCAAAATGCAAAATCCACTTACTTGCAACGACAATTTTCATGTGACGTTTTGTTTCGCCTCTTTTTTGCTATTGCCTATTGAATACATCGCAAACCGCTACATCGGCTGTGTATAGTGTCTGTTGTTTCTTTTGTTCAACTATGTTAATTTCATATTTCATCTTTATTTTACCATCGAATTTTCGTTCTCTCTCTCTTTTTATCTTTTCAATTGTGTCATTGTTGCAGTTTTATTGCACGCAATAACTATACATTTGAAATGCGTTTTTCGGAACATTTGCTGTTGCACGTACCTTTGTGAAAATGTTGAGCATTGACTCGCGATGTTGTGAAACTCCAAGTGGTCAGTAGACGGCACACATAATTTTTAATTTATCATATCATTTCTGTTCAATTTTAATGCAATATTATTAAAGCTCGCACGCCATCATATTTATCCAGCGCTGTGAGAAACTCCAGTAGCTTCATCTGCTTTTTTTCTCTCTTTTTTAATAATATCCTCTGCTGTTGCGTGTTTCTTTTTTGTCTTGTTTCTTATATCTACTGTTAACGATGGCTTTTGATTAAAAAAAGTGCGGTAAAACACTACCGTAATAGTTCGTAGTTGCAATCTCCCCTTTTGCCCATCGAATAAAGTCACTTTTTTTGCTCTAGACCGAACTACAACTGTCGCCACATATTAAAAAGCACTTGCATTTTGTGGTTTGTTTTCAACATTTATTTGCACCTTTTCGAGACGCGCACACAAGTACCAGCATTTGGCCAAATGTTTATTGTAGTTTTATTTATTGTTCGATAATTATGATGATGACGTCTAATTTATGTGTATGCACGGTTATTTAGCTTGTATCGTCCGTCGTGTGATTCGTTTCGCCCGATTGTTTTGTGCGAACGTAAAATTTCGTTCGTTCGACCGACTATTTTGATTGTTTTTGTTCCGTCGATTGTCACAGATGTAATGTTGTTGTTTGGTTCATTTGCATGAGCCTCAACTGCAATATAGATTATTTCACACACCACTGATTGACCATTGTCACTTGTGACTCACTCATTTGTCTATTCCATGTATTTGGTTCGGTGAAGTTCGTAAAAATTGACAAATAAAAATAAGGAAGAGAGTAACGAGTAAAGCAGTGGAAAAAAAAGAGAGAAGAACAACAAACAAAACTCCTTTTTTCCCTGTTCACTAAATGCTTTGACACAACGATGAATAAATCGAAATACCAAAGTACTCCGGCCTTGTCATTATTCTCGTCGTTGTGATTCTTTTGATTCTACGTTTGAACCATGTGATTTCTGAAATCGAATGAGATTTCTGAAAATGTGTGCATTTTCGACGATATTTCGTTTGTTCAATCACTGTTAGTTCACTGTTTGGAAATTCACTTTTTCACATTTTCCTTCGTTCTTTCGTATCGCTGTGTGTTTCACCTCCTCCTTCTTCTTTTTACTTTTTCTGCCTTAAAAGGCACACCAACACATGCAGATTGTTGGATTGTTCATGTTCTGCGACATCAACACACATTTGTGTATGCTTGTGATTACGATATACAATATAAATATATCGTGATTGCATCGACATCGTTGACCGATGATGGCTGTACGCGCATGTATTTGTGCCTTTTTTCCCATGTAAAACTGAGAGAAGGGCAAAACAAAACAACAATAATATTGCGTAGAGTCCTTCATCGATAGAAAGTCAAACCGTCACAGCACGCACACATTCACACAGCTCGAGCGCTCTATGTACAAAATCACTTCGACGCTTCAATGCTCTAATGAGCAGCCATTTGTGTGTCAGTATTGAGAGTGTGTGTGTGTGCTCGCTATGTTTACATTTGTCAGAAGCGAATTCGCCAAAACCACTGCTGCTGGGGTGCGTTCACAAATACCTCAGTGAATAATCTTTTAGCAGCACATTCGAATCACAATTTTTTATTTCAAATAAAATACAATCACGCATTTTGCATATTTTTCCAGAAATTAAACTGCATTTGAGGGATTCTATGGTTTTCATCTAATGGAAATGCATTTTTTTTCTGAAGACTTATATCGTCTCAAGGAATCGAAGCTGAAATCGCTGCAACTTCCATGATGGGTAATTCGCATGTTGATGCATGCCATGCGCGTACACACATTTAACCAATTCGCCAATGTTTATGTTTCCATTGTAGTGTCGCGACAAGCCTCATTATTGTTTACAACGCCGCTGTTGGTAGACTAGAGTTGGGTTCAAGTGCATTTTTTCTCTCGGCCGAAATTCTTGCAAAACGCAGCCACAATCAATTTTGAGAATTTCGGACGGCTTAAATCATCAAATCGATTAAGCTGCAAGTTTTATTTTTTGGTCATTGATTGACGCATCATTGATTGACCGGATCGAATTGCCGCATTGTAGGTAATCCATGATAAGATGGCCGGTACAATCTTAGAGAATTTAAGCGGAAAAAAGCTATCCATTTTGGTTGGTTCACTGCTCGTTTGCCAAGTGGTTTGCTTCCTAATCGGAGGTTTAATTGGTAAGTCAATAATTTATCCTAATTCTGAAGATGCAACAATTGTTTAAATATTAAAATTAAAATTGTAGCCCCTGTGCCAGCAAGCGTGCAGACAATTCTTGGAACTGTATGCAGGGACATTCCGGGATCATTCAATGATACCACCAAATGGGTTTATTCGAGAGGTGTTGGAGCATGCGAAACCATTCATCAAACTGATCTCGAACGTCATGATGTCCGGCTCGCCAATCAAATTGTATTTGTGTTTCAGGTAAACATCAATTGCATTTCCAGACTCGAATCATATTTAATTGCATTAATATTTGAATGAGTTAGCGAATTATTTTCTGTGTTTCAATTAATTTTTGTCAAAATGTATCTTGCTTGCCGCAGATGCCTCTTCCACGAGAAGGCAGGATTCTTGATTATTCTAGATGGCAGCAATATCTCATCGGAATTCTACAAACGGATGTTGCTTACAATGAAAATGTAAAACTTGAACCTCATGCCATCGCCACCATCGACGCTCGGTTGGCATATCGCAACAAAGATGACGCCGATGGTGACTGGAAACACTATTCATCATCACTGGAACAACGTGAATTGGACTGTAGTGGTGATGAGGTGAGCTAAGAAATAGCCATGGAAGTTTTAAATTAGAAACTGACCAAGATTTCGAACTTTTCAATGATATTTTTCTGTCGAAATAACAAAAAAATCTATTGATCATTTCAAGAAGAAAGAAAAAAAATTGAAATGATATATTCTCAAAACGTTTTGATCTCATTCTCAGATGACCGACGAATACTTGTACTCTTGTTCAACGATTCCATTATTCGAATTGGGCTCATTGCATCATGACTACTATCTATTGAATGTTCGATTGCCCGTTGATTCGGAGCGCAAAATGAACTTGAACATCGGCTACATCCGGGATTTACATTTAACGCTGATTTATCAAAATGGTGGATTCACGAAGGTGTGGCTATCGTTGAAGACAGTCTTCTTCCCATTCATTGTGGCCATCATGTGCTGGTTCTGGAATCGTGTCCATCAGCTGCAGCGTTCACCGGTTCTCATTGAATATATGTTGCTATGCTTGGGTGGCGCGTTAACGTTCTTGAATCGTGAGTTTGATTCAGCCACCATTTAAAATTGGCAGTGATTTTATTTTTCTTGTTCCATTTTTAGTTCCACTTGAATACCTAACTTTGCTCTTCGATATGCCGTTCATGCCACTTTTGGCCGATATTCGACAAGGCGTATTTTATGCTCAACTTTTGTCATTTTGGTTGATATTCGCCGGTGAGCACATGCTCATTCAGGATGGCGCATCGACATTGAAAACCTATTGGAAGCATTTAAGTGCGGTGGTCATTGGTTGCATTTCATTGTTCGCGTTCGACATCTGCGAGCGCGGAGCTCAGCTCAGAAATCCATTTTACTCCATTTGGGTGACTAAAATCGGAGCAAATATCGCAGTAAGTGTAGATGTAACACATCAATCGAGAATTGGCGCATACAAATTTCATTCTTCATTTTCAGTTTACATTCATTTTGCTCGCTGGAATCTCGGCATGCGTGTATTTTGTCTTCTTGTGCTATATGATTTGGTGCGTATTTTGTAACATCAGCATAAAACGATCGTCTTTGCCTTCGATGTCATGTGCACGACGTCTTCACTACGAGGGTATCATCTATCGATTCAAATTTCTGATGCTGGCCACACTGATCTGTGCTGCACTTACCATTGCCGGTTTCATCATCGGTCAAATGACGGAGAGCCAGTACCATTTGGACGATTCAATTCATTTGGAATTCACTTCAGCATTCTTTGCCGGCGTCTATGGCATGTGGAACATTTACATATTTGCATTGATCATCCTGTATGCGCCCAGCCATAAGCAGTGGCCATCGAGTGGCGGAAATGGCACCACGGCCAGTAGTCATGATAGTGCTACAGGTAATTTTGGAAAAAAAAATAAAGCACTACCGCTTATTAGCTTGCTGTTTAGCTCTCTAAATTCGATAGATTTCTGAAGGGTAATATGTTCGTTTTTGTTTTCTTCGCAGAAAATATTGTTGGCGAAGAGATCGAGTTCAATAGTTTGCCATCAGACACGAATCCAAGTGAAATCTCATCTCTAACATCATTTGCCCGTAAAGCCGCTTTGGATTAAACACTACCAAACCTTATCTATTTTCTCAATTCGGGATACAAGTAGTAGGAAAATGGGGATTCTGGGACAACTCTTGTGTCGACCGCATCAGGACCGGGTCCTTGCGTCAACCATGCGGACCACAATGAGAGAAACAAAATCGCTAGAGCTGCTATTCTCATTCATTTTAAAATAAAAATAAAAAAAAGAAAGAAAAAATTTAAAAAAAATATTTTTCAGCAACAATGAGATTTGAACCAGTTTTTTTATTCTTTTTTCGGAAAATGTGGCGTTAACTAGTTGATTTGGACTAATTATGATGATTGATGAGTCACGCACAACAAAAAAAAAGAAAAACACCAAAAATGGATTATTTTCCATACAAATATTTATTGGTATTGGCCTATGAAGTATCAAAACTTATTCAGTAAGGTAATGAATGCTCGAACTGAGGATAGATAGACGAATGATGCAACTTAAACTTTTCCACTGATTGATTTGGTTGATGGTTGGGTGTTGATGCGAGTGAATTAGATTCCAAGCTGTCTATCAAATCAGATACATGTACTTGCTGCAATTTCGAGATGTTTTTTTCGATTTCAGACCTAAAAAAAAGACCGTAAGATGCATAGAAATAATTGAAATAAAAAAAACTAGACATTTTGATGATACAAAAGATGTACTCTTACTGTAAAAGTACAAACGTAGGTGTCGTGATTTCCATTGCCCTACCCAACGACTTCAACTTGCCAATAATTGATTCAGCACAAAAATTTTCTGGATCGCGACTAAAAAATTCCAATGAAAGTAATCAACTTCTTGATTCAACAAATTCGCCATTGGGCAATATGGAAAAATTTACTCACCACAAAACATCGACACATTTTGCTGTTAAATCATCACAGGCTCGGCGAAACGATTCAACGACATCTTCTGTGGATACGCTTACTTCGTTGCGTTTGTTATCGGTTGGTGGCGACAAACTTTTTTTTTCTTTTGGAGATTTAGTTGATGAGGCATTTGCTCCTAGAGCTGTGATTGTGTTCAATACCATGTTGCTTTTTCGAGAAACGGACAGAGGGAGAGAGAAGAAGGAACAAAATAATAAATCAAGAGGAAAATTTCAATTATTTTCAAGCAAATTTTTCAAAGCTTTTATGTGGAAAAAACTTACTATGCATGAGTTAACAATGGAACTTCTACATCCAAACATTGTTTTATGCGGGTAAGTTCATCTGGTTGTTTGTCGAGTCTAAAAGCAAAGTTCGAAATAGAAATGATAAAATGCGGTTTTACCACAAGAGATTTTGATACACTTACGCGAGCTGAGTATACTTCGATTGGATTCGGTGACAATTGTTCTTGAAGATAGCAATTACATGTTCTGTTGATGTGAGTTGGTTTGTTTTTTTTTTTTTTTACTCGATGGTGCTTTATTTTTGCCTGACGAATTTCCCGTATCAGATTGTTCAGAATCAGAATGTCCAGATGGAATTGCACTATCACTTTTCCATTTATTGGACTCTATTTCACTCATTTTTTTTTAAGAAAGAAGAACAACAAACGAAATTTATGTGAATTGATTCTGTTTTTAACGAAATTCAGCATCTATCAACCGAGAGTGTTTTGTGTTTGACAGTTCAAAGGCATAATGACCAAGCGAAGCACTGGAAGTGGTGACGTTTCATATTGCTTCTGTTTGACAGATTCGGATTTGACGTTTCTCATTTTCCAATAGCGAAAACAAAAAATAGAATAACACAAATTCTGACACACATTCAATACTAATAATTTTTCTACTTTATGTTCAATTAAACGTAATAAAGTGTATCACGACCGATTGCAAGCTTATAATGGTCATTGCATTCTAAATCTGTGTGTGTTTTTGTTTCATTGTTGTTCAAGTAAACAAGCAAAAGTGTCCATTGTTTACGCAGCCAACTTTAGATCAAAAATAAATAGATAATATCAAAATGAGTGATTCAAAGTATGACGGTAAGAATAGATAATCAACAACTGATTTGATCGGATGAGTCATTGAAACGAGTTTCTCTTCGATTTATTTATTTCTTAGTTTTGCGAAAGCAGGCACGTAAATTGGAAAATGATATCGATATGAAACTGGTGGCGTACAGTAAAATTGGTACATCGACTATGCCTAGCACATCAGCTGATACGGCTCCACTGCTCAATGAACATGTTTTCGATTCACTGTCCATGGAAATTGATCAAATGCTAGATAAAATACACACTTGATGGTATACTAGATTGACATACTTGCTCAATGAATTTTCTCCTTTCCGAACAGCTATCCGAAATAAATGATAAAATGGCCGAGATTCCGTTGACCTCCGACTCCTACATGATACACACACTGCAACGCGAGATTTAAAATGTAATTTTTTTTATCACACAACACTTTTCTATCGAATTCACTAATCAATGTGCGATTGTGACCTTTTCTAGGGCTACAAACAATAGTTCAACAAAATCCAAGCCAATCACACGACACGAATAGAGCGTGAGGAATTATTGCGTGGATCCGGCATTTCCATGAGCAGCGGCTTAAGCCGTGATATGTACTTGAAAGAGAATAAACATTTGCATGGGTATGAATAATTTCTTCTGGATTTGCATGTCTATCGATCGATCTATCGAAATGTGATGTAGGATTTGAATTCCTTTTCTTCTTTTTTTCTTTCTGTGGTGACCGTAGATCGCATGGCCTTGTAAACGATCAAATCAGTATAGCAATGGAGACGAAGGAGCATCTTTTGTCGCAGCGTAAACAATTTAAGCGATTCCAAACTCGACTGAATGACATGTCCAATCGATTCCCATTGATATCGAGGTAACATGAACTCTGTGCGAACAATGAAAATGCATCGAAAACTTTACTGATTTTATCGCTTCTATTTCAGCTTAATTCAAAAAATTAACATTCGAAAACGACGCGATTCCTTCATCGTGGGGCTGGTCATAGCCATTTACACATTTCTATTGATTTTATACGCATTCAATTGATTTATCATCATGGTTCTTAATATTGTTGGAGCATTTAAATCAATTTTTTATTATTTTTGTATATGTCACGATGCATGAAATATAAAATGGACATATTTGGTCTGCCTGTTAGAAATTTGTAGAACTATGTAATACGGTGTTACGTAACACATTCATCGTAAAGTAAATAGAGTTGTATTTTATGGTGAAGCAATTAAAGAGAAATTAAAGAGAAAAAAATGGTTCTATTCAAAATGAATTTATACTTAGTGTATATGTACATAAAATACTTTCGATGGAAACATCGAACATACTCTAAAAATGCACAATTTGACAGACTGTCATATTTACATGATTATTGCTTATTCATTGGAACGACAGCAATGTTCACAATAATCGCAATAAAACAATAATAATAAACTAATATCAAGAAATAGAAATGTCTTCACAAACAATTCAAGATAGACAAAATTTGTACACAGGAAATCGAAAATCAAAGAAAGCAAAAAAAAAAAGACAACAACAAATTTGTAGTAATAATCAAAATGTGAAAAATAAGAACATAAAGAAGAAAGAATGAAATCATTCCATTTATTTTTGAGATTTGTGCTGCATATTGACGATTAAATGTATTGATTTTTTTATTATTCAATTTTAAAATATTGAATCAATTTTGGATGAATAAAAAATTTTTTGAAGAAAAAAAATACAAAAATTTTTAATTTTTAAACATGAGAGAGATAGAGAGAGAAATAGAGAGGAGTGGAAGGTGGCAATGACAGGTGATACATGAAAGTAACACTATCTAACCGGTAATTGTGTTTGGAAATGGAATCGATTTTTATTTTCAAAACGCTATTTAAACATATTCATTGAATGATTGAAGCAGTGGAAATAAAGTGATGGAAATAACAATTGACTCGTGAAACAATTTGTTTCAACGATTGGCGAAAAGAAATATTTAATGATCATTCAAAAAAAAAAAAAAATTTCATGCGTTTGAATACAGTGCAAAAGCCTGAAATTTTAACTAAGTTGAATGACGGAGTGAATGGTAATCGTCTGGCAAAAGAATATGGTGTTGCTAAATCAACAATTTCATTATTAAAAAAGCGCAAATATGATGAAATGATGAACCCCAGCAAAAGAAGTGGAACTTTTAATCAACCATCGAGTGCCAGCGAGAGCAATAATGAATCAAATCAATCAAACAATACATCTAATGAGGATGAGATCGATGATGAAGTCAATGATAATTTTGATGGTGATGAAAGAGTTGAGAAAAAATCACATGCATTGCCAATGTTCCGTCAACTCAAACTCTATAAACCATCGACTGAAATGGATGGGAATGAAAATGATGACGATGATGTTGCTGATGAGTATGAAGATGATGATGAGGAGGAAGACGCGAGCGAAGAAGATGAAGAAGATTTCAATGAAATATGCAGAAAATTACGTCGTGTATGTAAAAACTTATATGTTCCGACTCAATCATTGAGTGAAATGTTGAAATTAATTTCTAAATTACGGAGCGGCGGTTACATTCAGGATTCGCTATAAAAATGAAATATATACTGAAAATTGTAAAAATTATGAAAACAGATAAATAAAACAAACGCGATAATTTTTTGACAAAAAAAAACAAATATTTTTATTTCATATTTATGTGTGTATATATTATAATATATAAAGCAATCATATAAAAGTTCGATTTGAAACCATTTTTTCTTCGAATTATACAGAAACTTTCATAAATTTACCTAAAATGAAAACTGAGTCATGAAAATCAATGAAAACTTTCTCATTTTTGTACCTTATTTACTATGTTTGCTTAAAATCGTATGGAAGTTTTATTTTACCAGCGATAATTTTTCTCAATTTCATCAATTTCATGGTGACCCCAAGTTAGTGTATCAATACCATTCGAACGAATAAGGTAACGCTTATCATCGAACGGACTTAAGGCAATTTTTTTCTGTTTAATTGTGAATATTTGATGTGTTTTCGAGCGAAGGTTATGTTCACGTAAAATATTACAATTTTTCTCGATACAGTCAACATAATCGCTAAATGCAATTTTACGTTTCGAGATTTTTTTTAGATTTTTTATCGATGTTACAATTCTTTTCGATGCAGTCAACATAGTCACTATCTGTTATAACGCGAGGTACGACAACTCTTTCTAGACATTTACATTTTTCCATTTTAGCTGTAAACGGTAGTACAGCGTAGCATTTTGCACGTAGACCGACAAATTCTGCTAAAATCTCTCCGTTTAATTCATCTTTGAAAAGACCGGGTACTTTTTTATTCATTCGAGGTATTTGGAAAACATTGTTTTCCGGATAATCGCTTGTATCGTAGCGATTCAAGTGTTGCTTCATGTCATTATAGAAATCATCTGTTTGAATGGAAAGTATAAAAGAGTCGGTGTCTGTATAGGCAATCGTAAAATTGTTTCCATATTTAGGTTTTAAAAAGTCGTACAGAAAACTGTACATCGTTATTTTCGATATGTCTAAGATGGACATACCGATAATTATTGGTTTATTCATATTAATATGTGTTTTTTGTAACTCGATTACTGCTAAATCTTCATTGAGAATTTTACATTTCTTGAAATTCGGTCGAGCAATTAACATGCCTGCACCACATCGGCCACCCCACTTGTTGACAAGTTTGATATCTGCACGTAAACGCAGATTATCCATCGTTTTACCAAAGACGGAGTTTATCATATATTTAAAAAACGATTTTTCAAAGTCGTTGGTAGCTTGCGTACGTAGCTGTGTGTTAATATCGACGTAGGGCTTTAACCAGCAACTTTGTTAGAATTGAAGTACTCGATGTACTTTTTTCAATACTAGACCGTGTTGTAATGCTAATTTGAGCATGCGATAATGAATGATATAATATTCTTTATCGTATAACGTTAACAATAATTTATCAATTTTATTCGGTTTTATGCCGATAATATCGAACACTTCTTGCGGAAGCGTTCGCTTTTCAGCACAAAATGGAAAATCATTATGTGTAGCATGTAAATTTTTTGGATATTGTAGATCCACCTCGAATATATAGCCATATTCTGAATCGTCAGCTAATTTGGCTATTTCATCTGCATTCGAAAAAGATGTCTTTACAATTTTGTCATCAATCCATTTATAATTACCATACGGTAATGGTTGCGACATTGCGTGTCCATACAGATTATTTGCTATCAATGTGAATGAAACAAAATGAAATTAGATTTTAAAATACCATGAATTCGATTAAAGATAAACTGGACAAATAAAATATTATTTACCATCTAAATACATTAAATAATTTGACGGTTTCTCATCATTGTATACATCTCCCATGTATTTATTGTTGGCTTTGACTTGACGTTTACTGCACTGACTTATGCCACCGCGAATTCCACGTTCGGTGAACAGCAACATTTCCACATCAGATAACAGTTCAATTCTCACTCCGGTATATTTGAGCATGGCATCCCACGAAAGACCTGGAGCTGTATAGTAGTTTGCCGGATCCAAACCGTAAATTGTATGGCATGTATTTCGAAAATTTTCAAATACGTCGGCCAATAGTAGCACATCTGTCTTTAGATATAGTTCATGAACATACGTTCACTATCAGTGATGAACAGATTGACATGTCTATAGACAACAAATGTATAGGCATGTCTATAGGCAGCCTATATACACACAAATACAAACTAACACAAACGTTTTTTAGTTATGTACATGTACACATTGCCTACACTTTGCCTATACCAATTGTTTGTAAAGACAATGGTCTTTGCCTACAGATGTCTATCGAAAACCATCACTGTTCACTATCGCGACAGCAACGTATGCGTTCAATGAACTCGTTCAAGGTTAAAAACTACAATCGAAGAAACAAGTATATGCATGTGAGAGAGAGTGAGAGAAAGAAACTAGAAGAAACAAATGTATGTATTATATACATAACAATATATGTATGTGTGTAGCGTAAACTATAGCAATGGTATATGATTATTTGCATCGCTTCAGTTGTTGTTTTGTTGTTGTTCATAATTAATATATTGTTATGCATTTAGATGGATTTGAGTGTTTTAAGATTAAAAGAGAAAATGTGTGTGAAATATAGGTAAATTTATGCTTTAAAACTTGAATTTCAATGCGAAAAAATTGTAATTGTAGATTTTGTTTGTTGTGCATTGAAGTTCAATATACATATTGACCACAATATATACTGAAATTTCATCAAAATCGGTCAACTATTATTATTACAAAATGGTCCGTCAAACAAAACGCTCACTAAAATCAAATAAATTTATGAAAAAAACGTATTTTCCTAAATGCACAAATTATGACATACGAAAGCTCCAATATTTACCTTTTGAGACCGGTGTTGAGTCTCCCTCCTCATATGTTAAAAAATATAGCATACCAAACCGTCTGAAAAGCATTGCTAAAGCAGTGTCACCTTTTTTTCTTATTCCTTTCACTTCAACTGCTTTTCAGATTGCTCACGGTCACATAAGATTAAATACAATACTTTTCCCATGTATACTTTTCATTCTCTCTCTTCCACACACAGAACTGTTAAACAACTATTTCTCATTCAAACTAGTTTTCACTCTTTTCCCCTCCCTCTCTCTTGCTTAACTAGTGAATCAACGGATCTGCTTGCTGTATATTTTATATGGGCATCAGCTCACCTTGTTATATGTGTATGTGGTTCTGTGTGTGTAACTATTTTGGTTTATCATATTCTGCTTTCTCTCAGATTCGTATCTGAGTAATATAGAATGAAATTGTGAAATGAAGGATATTTTGAAAGTCATATGTGTGTGATCGAGCGTGAAATAAACATGACATTCCATCAATAAAGCAAAACTAAAATGCAAATCATGTCTGTGCATGTCGCTGACTTTTTCTCTGTCTCTTTATATAGTTAGATAGGTAAGTGAACAGAAACACTGTATTCATAGTCATAAAAACCGATTGTGTGTGCGTGTATGTAAATGTATGTAATGAAATGTAATCAGTAGTAATCAAATGTAATGAATGTATGAATGTTAGAGTAATCATTTGAGTGGTGAGACGGAGAGAGAGAGAGAGAGTTGTAGTATGCAATCGAGCAAACGATTGAATGTGTGAGTGAGCGAGTGAGCGTTTGTTTATATTTGCCATGTATTTTGTTGTTGGATTCGTTTCGTATGTTCATACAAACGAAGTAAAAAAACTACCGAGCTTTCAAAATGTAAACAAATGATCTTAAAATGCACCAATGTATTTTGTTGTTGGATAAATTTTTGAGTGTTTGATAGAGAGAATTGAACGAGAAAACAATTGAATGTGTGAGTGAGTGAGTGAGTGAGTAAATGATGTACGACGTTTGGACTTCGCTCTTAGGATGACGCAAGCGCTCGCATTGCTACCGCATGGATGACGCAAGGACCCGGTCCTGATGCAGTCGACGCAAGAGTTGGCCCAGAATCCCTATTTTCCTACTACTGATACAAAAGATAAATTATTTTTATGTTAAAAATCAGAACTAGTGGGAATGTTATATTCAATAATTGTCTTTAGAATGATAGAATTGTGGTTTATTCAGTGTGAATATACAGCCAAATTCTCAATTGATTCTCAACATCATTGAAAAACCTTTCATCTTGCAAGTGCCAATGAAATTTATACTTAAAATCGCAACTAATTCATAATTGAACGATTTTATTCCATTGAAAGATTCATGTATTGAAAAAAAAACCACGAAAAGCTAAAGGTTTCAAATCGTATCTCGTCGCTTTAATAACTTTATTACGATCATATTACGAATACTCATATTTTGCATGTTTCAAAGAATTTCTTTACCAATTTTCTTATTTTTGAAATGTCAAAGAGATCATGAATCACAAATCTTAATGCTCAAAATCATTCCCATTCGATATCTAGATTCATTGACCCGTTAGATTAAGGCGACTAAAATCAAAATACTTTTATACCGAGACCTTAGTTTTTATTGAATATGTTAATTTGTATATTTTGTATGATTTAAAAATAAAGCAGTTTTTTTTTAGCTTCGGAAAAGAGCCAAGTAATATAATTCCAAATCGATGTAATAGAATCTAGCAATTTATTGTGATGCGCGATTCCTGTGTTTTCATATGATTTCAAATTAAATGCAACTAATATCATAATAATAAAGGTTGACTTTTATTCGAGAGATTTTACTAGGCGAACCGAAATTCTTGATTCAAGACGTGAAATTCAGTTTATATTAATATTCCAAAACCGATTCGAACGAAAAGCAATGATCATTCTTTACGTCATACTTTTTCTTATTCATACTTTCATTATTTGCTATGATATTCATTTTCGCACATGAATTTCAGTCGTTGCAATCGAAATATCTCCGGATGCGGATTTTAAGTCAAGAGAAAAAACTTTAAGAAAGCATTAATAATTCGCAATCGTCAAATTATTCGGATTCCATTATTTTTGATGGGATCTTTCTTCTTTCAGCAAATTTATTTCCATCATTTCATCAGATATCTTCTTTTTTCATTACCAATTAAGAAATTACCCCACTCAAAAAAAAAAAAAAAAATTCCAACTACTCTCAAAAATAGATGGGATCCAATTTAAAATGTCTATTCAGATTTGTTTTCGTTTAAAAATTGTGTTTTTGATCAAATGTCCATCAGAGTTAGGGGTCAAACATCGAAAATTATACTCCTCAAATCCCAAATCTTACATCGATTGTTTTATTATTTATTTGTTTATTTTAATTACATTGAAGTAGATTGAGCACTTGTATGCTGTAAAACGAAATCATTTTTTACTGTCGAAGGCAAAATGCAATTTTGCAACACAAAATATTCGCCCGAAACGAATTATTCAGGAAGACTGTATGAAATTTAATCCATCCGGACAGGAAACGAGATTCTCATCTCCTTGTAATTTTTTAAATCGAAATGGGAGTTTTTAATTCATGGAGCATATGCCGATTTGTTTTGCATGAGGATTACTTTCGAACAACATTGACTAACAGTAATTATCGAGATAATTATTTCAAAAAGATACACGAGTTAAATCTGTGTGCACTTATGTAGCAAGTGTGGCAAATGTAATGTTTATCATGATGTGCGAAATACACAATTGTTCAAAGTACAATAAATGCATTCATCCCTCTCTGTTTGCCCATCGCTTATGATATACACACGTACAGACATAATAAATGCATTTCGATATCGACCCCGCAGCGGAAGAGGGTGCATCGAATGGTCATGTGTTCTAATGGCGTGCGTGTGTGTGCTACGAAATGAGGGGCGCACAACACACCAGCCGAATGATTAATACATGGTATTTATTGATGTCGTCGGTTTTACGGGTATTTTCATGGTTTGCATTGAGTGTTTGATTTAATAACAGACCGAATTGATGGTAAGCGTAACACAACGCAACAATCGAGCAGTCAATTTCATTATTCAATTGCATTAAATGAATTGTTTTACAGGCGCACCAATAATAATGCACGTGTGCCGCATAATCTCTAACATTCCACCTAATGTGCATAAAAAATGGGAACGGAATATGGACAAAAATGTGGCCGCTTCTATGCAATTCCTCGTTTTTTTTTTTGTGATTTAGGGAAAAATTGGTTATTATTGAATTTTGATTAGCATTTCCTTTATGACCCAATTTATTTTGGCACATGTCACACTTTTATGATATTCATTCCGTAGAACATTTGGAATCGAAATGTCATACGGAAATAAGGTGAACCATATTGATGTGATTTTGCCCGATTTTCGAGAAAAAAAATTATCCGCAGAAAAAATGTTGATGAATAGAATTGCAAAATGGAACTCTTGTATTTGATTAACTCGGAATACCAACGTATTTTTCGTTCCTCCTTACAATCTGACTTATTTGGCAATTATGCCACGAAAATCTTTTGATGAAAAAAAAGTTTTCAATCAATTATTTTCAAACGTGGTTGATGACTTACCTTTTCAAATGAATTCTAACACCCACTTTGGAAAGGGTCAATGGTTAAAGTTACCTTTCCGAACAGAATCCCGACGGCATTATTGAATAAACACGAATGGGTAAAATTTTGAATGTCTATTTATTTAAATGGAAATGAATGACTTGGCTATATTTTAATTAGGTTGTTAAATTATTAACAAAATTACATTAATTTCATGATGGCATGAACTACACATCATAAAACGCGGGTTTTGAATCATACAAACTTCGACAAACGCGATCCTCCGCTAATATTCAATCAATAAATCAATTATGTTGATATTAAAAGAAGGTTGAATCCTAATTTTTCAGCAAAAAGTCATTGCCGTCACAAATAATTTTCCTTACGACGTCTAACTCACTTTGTATATTGTATGACTTTCTATATAATCGTCACTTTAAATGTTTTTTTTTTATTTTGTCAACTTTTCTCTTGAATTGCACAGCACAATGAATTGCACAAAGGTCTGTGAACAATACGACGGCCATGCTTTGACCATCGCCGTGCATTTCAAGTCTCATTTGCAAAAACAAAAAGGACTAAGCATACTCTATTAGATGGTTCAATCGAACCAAATTACTTACACCTATCGGAATAGTCGCGAATGCCGCTTTGCACACAGTATTTTTGTTTACTTGTGAAATGCATTTTCAACTTCAAGACCATCCAGAAAATTCTATGCAACCTACAATCTAAATGCGGCAGATATTAACCAGATTCTTACTTATCTAAGTATAATTTTTATGTGAATACATGTAAAGAGAAAGTTATAAGATTAGTTGAGAAAATTACGTTTGAAATTAATGATTTTACGTTTTTTTTGATTAAAATTTGGTTTTATCGACCATATTCAGCACAACTTTGCAATCATATGATTTTTGTTCACGAAAAAATACTACTATAAATACATAAAAATGATTAAATTGTCAAACTATGACAAATGAAGCCGAATTTCAATCATAAATAAAATTTTCGGCTTTGAATGTAGTTTGATTAAATGTCGAAATTCTTTGAAATTCATCAAGTTTTATTTGGATTTCTTCCACATTTTAGTGAATTTTATCGAATATCTTTGATTATTAAGAGATAATTTATAAGTCAGGCAAACAATATGTGAGGGCTGAAACCCAAAAAACTCATAAATATTTCTTAGTGTAGAAACAACATAGCGCCATATACCAGAAAATGGCGTTATCGTATTTTCGCGCTACGATATTTTTATCGCTATTTTAGGTTTGAGCCTCTAAAATATAAAGTTCCATAGATTATGGCCCAAAAAGTCAGTAAACGTTTGAATACCCCTTATCAAGTACGGGATGATGGATGAGTCAAATATTTTGGAATTTGTTTAAATTATGGGAATAATATTTTTTCATAATGAATTTGCCGCCTATTTTCAATGAATATTTCTATCGTGAAGAACGAAAAATGTTATCATGACGTTTTCAGGATACATTTCTTTAAGAAAAAACCAAATTTACCGTTTAGGATTGATGTAAGTGATGCGGTTGTGCTGTTGCGGAGGTGATGGCGTCTTGATGTGAATGATTGTATCCAGTGGTGAGATTCAGCGAGCCAGAAATCGATGAGCGATCGAATGCAATGGAGTTATTCTGGAGGAAGCTCGAATGCTGATTCAGCATGTGATGGAAGTGTTTGCTGATCGAATGTTGTTGAGCATGAGAATGAAATCCGATACTTGGCCTGGGATAAAACTGATTCATGCGATTGCTTAAAAGAATATTAGCCGTTGATGCCGATGCAAATGGTGGTGAAGCGGTTGTTGGATTTGCAGCCGATGTGGGTGATTTTCTAAATTGTGTATCTGATGACGGAGGTGTTACTGACGCTGAAATCATAAATAATTTGGATTTCTCGAAATTGTCCGTCTAATTTTTAGGTGTATTTCTTGCGATAATAATTACCTTTGGGGGATGAACGCCATTTCAAGTCGGATTTTTCATATTGAGTACTTGCCGTCGGACTGAAATGCAATTCGTTCGATTCGTGGGAGTCATCGATTTTTGATAAATCAAGTGCAGCACTAGGTTTCGTGGCTTTCGCCATTTCGTCGTCCGCATGATTAAACACAAAATTCGCGTTCAACTGAAACAAACATTTTCTCCAATTATAAAGTTATTTTTCTTCATTCGATTGAATGTGAAGCTTCGAAGCAACAGGATAATATCCATTTGCATCAACGCAAGTATTCATTCATTGTAAAAAGTTTGATCATAATTTGCCCATTGATTTTATTTGTATCGTCACGCAATTGATTTTATTTCGAAGATTGCACAAACACATGCTCCATGGATTATTTCAAATTTTTTCTTCTTATTTAATGCGAACTATATATCACCAATTGTCCCAAGAGGCGTAATTGTACGTTTGTGCCGTTGTGAGAATGGGGAATCGAAAACATTTGTTATTGAAAACTAGTTGTGAGTATTGTTTCGACAACTAAACGAACGATGTGGCATGTCCATTGAATAAAGGTGTCGTTCAAATCTCCAGATACATTCATTTTCTTCAATATTGTGTGAAACCAATTCAGATTTTCCTCTCCGAAGCGATTAAATTAAGGTCAATCATCATCGCAAAACAATTCATCCAATAAATAGATTGTAAAAAAAGGTAGTTTCAGTGTGCTACCTTCAGATTTCCGCGGAAAAAGTCACGTAACGAGAGGAAATCGATTTCAATTTTGTGAATAATGGCGGCAAATTGAGCGAGATATCGAATTAAGTCTAAAATACCTTGAGCCTCGCTACGCTTATATTCAATTTCAATGGGTGTTATGTGTCAGTCGAGAGCATGTCGAAAGTGGTAGTGGTTTTGAAAGTTCAATAGAATCGGGTAGCGGTGTGAAATAGCATGTGAATGCTATATTCGCTTGTTTACCAATTTAATTTCATTTACACATTGAATTCGATACAAAATGAAACTAATATTATCATTAGCCTCTTAGCGGTATGCAAAAAGCCCGCCACCATTCCATTCAATCGTTTTCATGTGCCATATCAATTCATTGCGATCGTATCGTTGCATTCGTTTTCAAACTGTATGATGATCAATGAGATGAGTTTATTAAACGCACTCAAAACTCAACACAGACACAATTTCACATGATGTCCTAATGATTTGATACACATTGAATGCGCTTATTTCATTTGTTTTTTAGAAAAAGAAGAAAAAGAAGTGATGTGCACAACAAATGCCACCATACGATTGCGATGGTGATGCATTCGAAGCTTGATTATATCCGACATATTTCGATGCTTTACCAGAGAGGGAGAGAGAGAGCCAAGCATATTGTGTGTATTCACACCCATTGTATCACTTTTAATACGACTATGCAATCATTTTGTGTATTTTACATGCCAATTGCGTTTTGTTTGCCTTTTCCTTTTGCCTTTTCCTTTTGCCTTTTCCTTACCCCCAAACGGCACGGCACGGCATGGTTTATGATGTTAACAGCAATTCTTCTATTCAATTTCAATTTATAATCGCCCGTTTCCATATGCTCCCTGTCGAAACAGAACACTGTCAGCTTTCGATTTGTGGCAGCAATGTCTGGGCATTTCAACGATCCATCGATGTGAGACAATCTGTATGTGTGACTATGCTTTTGCAAACTCAAAGCACACGTGCGACATTCCATTTAACATTTAAAGGCAATTCGCATTCAAAATAAATGGGCACACGTACGCTTCAACGAAATCGAATGGGAAGCTTTTGGATAATGGCAAATAACACCCAATAATAATACGAAAATAATTGTAATGATAACACCGAATTGATTTTCGCAATTCGAATTTTCCATCCGATATTCCACTTAATTTTAATGTATTTACACACAAACGCGCGAAATTGAGAGAGAGAGAGAGAGAGAGAGAGAGAGAGAGAGATTTGCTCATTTATGGGAGTGGATTACAGGAAAAGTGATAAAGCGTACGATAGATACATATGCACTAAACGCAGGCTATTGCATTTACGTGGACACTCGTGAAAATTTCATTCAATTTGCAAATCGAATGAGCTGAAAGAGAGGCATGGGCAGAGAGATTAACCAAACAAACTAATCTCCATTTGTTAACGAAGCAATTTAATTACACAATTTGCGGTCGCCAAAATACGATCACACTCCTTTCATTCCAATACTTTTCATTCTCCCGCTCTTTTTACTCAATTGCTTTAATTAATTTTTGTATTCCAATTGAAAAATATGGACAATCCAATGGAAATAAGTAACATGTGTACTTAAAAGCAGGCATCGGTTGAGTCGATGCAATGCATTTTGGTTCGCATGGAGAAGGCTCTATCTCCGAAAGCCGCTTAAATTCACAAAATTCGATATAAACAAACTCGTACCGTGGCCGATGCTGGAAACAACAAATAAGCGACCGAAACATGAGCAAAACAAACGAAAGAGTATCATGAAAATTAATGATGCAAATAAATAAATGTGCTGTTGTGGAAAATTCAATGTGCAGTGCACGCTCATTGATTTAAAACGCATTTAAGTTGAAATACAATTCGGGTGAAATGGAAACAGTGAAACAGTTTCGATTCGTTCTGTTTCGTTCCATTTTGCCAACTTTCGCCCTGACATTGTATGCAATTGAAAAGCGAGCACGTTTCGCATGCTACTACACTGAATTGATTGAATGGGGATTGAGACCAAAAAGATGTACTAAATTAAGTCGTTCAACATGTGTAAATCTTATCTAATGTACTTAAAATGCTATTCAACGAAAATACTTGAATCAATTTTGATTGAATGGGAGAAAGAGCAAGTGAGCGGTAAAGAGCGGCTCTTATTCGAATTACCCGGTGCACACGGGCACAAAGGCGAACACTCATAATGTGATCGTATGCACACCGGTGGCGGGCGAGTGGATTGTTTCGATAAGTCGGATAATTGAATGGTACAGAGATAACGAAAATTGCTTCAATTTTGTTGCGTTTTGACCGATGGATTGATGTACTCAAACATATGGGCAGAAATAGATTGCAGCACAATTTTCATTGTGGATTGGATACCAGTAGTATAGAATCAACCACTTTGCCATCGAACCCGCTTTGATGAGCTTTGTGAAAAATTGATCTCAATCGGATTTGCATAGGTTTCCTCCATTCGCCAATATCGTCAATGCATAATATTTGTTGGGACAAAAACTGGCAAAACCCACAAGAGATGCCGCAAGAAATTGTTAATCTCTTTGTCCAAGATGGCAACAGATCCGACGAGATACTGGCTTCAATAGAAACATACTTAATTTCTAAGTCGTTGCCACTTGAAAACATCGAGAGAGAGAGAGAGAGAGAGAGAGAGATAGAGAGTGAAATGCGTTCTCCTAAATAAAGAAAACGAGTTCTAATTTGGATGTAAGTAGAAATTCGTCTTATTCGGGAAAAGCGTCTATTGAATTTCATTTTAAATACTCAATGCGAATGAAAAGCTGCACGAGTTTCGGCTCAATTAACGGATTCAAACTGATTTGAACGGTACGACATAGATGGCAGGTAAGCGATTCTAATTTCACAGATTTTTGTTATTATTTATGTAACACAGTTTTAAAAGCCACTCTGATCCGAGGCAAGCGCCTATGTAGGATTTCAAGTTTCAACGTTCGGTTACCCGTTATTTGTCGGCTCAATTGCATCAATACCAGGGTATTTAACGAAATAATTATGAGTCGTGTGAGTATGATTACAATCACAGAAACGTATTTAATGAAAATCATTTCGCAAAGTGATGTCTTTTCGCTCACCCTAGCTCACATTCATTTTCCCATTGGCCACATTAATCCGCTCAACGTTGTTACTTTACCACAATGACAAAGCCAACAATTAACAGTCTTTTCTTGTCAGCGTTCGACAGCCATACCTTTCAATTCTAACTCAAACGAATATTTTTATATGATGCTATGTCGTCTCCATGATTTTTCGGCGATAGACGGAGTCATTAAATAAGTTTACAATTTTCTGCACTCAGTTATGTATATTTCAAATGAGAAAAAATGGAAAAGGCCGCTGAATATTTGGAATAATACATCACCTTTCAAAGTTCTTCCATTCAAACTCATATTGAAAACAAAACAAAATGAATTTCAACGTTTCTGTTCGTGCATCTTCACTTGCGAAAAACTATATCCCTCGTAGCTGCGAATTATTAGAAGCTGAGGATTTATTCGAAGTCTACGGATTTTAGGATTTGAGCATGAAAAACTTCATGATTTCTCTTCACAGTTCGATCGAAACATCCGATTTTATCTTATATTTAATTTGGCTAAAGTGTAAAAGCTCCACTTCAACTTTCTTGTTTACTTCTCACGGTTTAATTTGATCACCAAATGACGCAATAATCATGATAAAGCTGATAGCTATGATATGGTTCAGATGCGCGGTTGAATGGTTGGCAATTGGAAAAATTCAAAATCGATCTGTTATTATGTCAATCTGCCATGATTCAAGTGATGCTCTTTCAATGGCCTTGGCAAAATAACGTTGATATTTGTAAATACAGAAATAATCAATATTTCAATATCATTTGAAAGAATTATCAATAAATTAGTGCGGATTGTAATTTCAAGAATATATTTCTTGTTGAAAAATATGCATAGATATTTGATGTAAGATTTGCACAGCGAATAACAAGAGAAAATGTGTAATTCAATATAGGTGTAACAAAGCGGTCTCAGCTTTTGCCGGCCAATTTTAATCAAAAATCGGTTTAATAGTATTGAATGTATTGCGGATGCTCCAAGGGCTACACCAAATCGATTCACTTATAATTTACTGTGATCAAAAAACCATCTGAACTTTTTCAAATCTAGGCATCCGTCAGTGAAAACTCCAAATGAATTTTGTATCCAGTAATGAAATGTCGTAGTCTAATTGAATGCCTTGGAATATTAAATCTTCCCATTCATTTCGATAAATAGGTCGATAAAACCAATCAGAACTGTTCTGTTGTTGCCATCGAAATAGCCGTTTATGATCGAGTAGCTTCGCGCTATTTGCGAAGCAGTGAAATAAATTCAAAAATCTGTGTCAATTGCAGCATTAACTAAAAGTGATGATGGTCGAATAGATAGATTGCGAATGTTATAATTTGTGATCCAAATTGAATGTTTGGATTAAGTTCGTCGCCCACTGAGTCCAAGAATAAGTCGAATATGGAGAATCGAATAAATCAAGGTTTGTGCACCAAAATAAGGGTCGTTATTTCGTTTGTTACACTTATTTATATCGTTGACGTGCATTTGTGTTTGAGTATGATACCGAACAGAGATTCACTTTTCTGGTTTATTTTTATCAGACAAAACATTGTTACTGAGGGGGAAAATTGCCGTTTGTTTATTTTGCGAAAATATTCTAAGGGATTTGAGGTCTGTTTGGATGAGGCTCAACACAATCATTACATTTGCTTGGTGTGAAATGGCTTCCAACTTATTAACAGTTTCTCACATCTCAAATCAAATCATAGAGATAAATAACCACATTCCATTTTTTACAACAATTACAAATTTGTTGTTGAACCAACAACCAGCAAATGCTTCTTCAACTGCGTTAAGTGTTTTGCATGCCAACATCAAAGAGAAGTCAGCAGAATCAAAAATGCAACTTGATACAATTTAGTTCTTTGGCAGTTCAAATGCCAAATTCCATGACCAAGCTGCTTAATGCCAAAACTAATCCATTGAAACAATAAGTTTGGTTCTTTTTACAATAGTAAACGTTCGTAATGATTGAAGCGAACGATTTCGTAGATCTTTTGAAATTGGTTAACAGAATAAAACACGACTACAAACAGAACCCTTTCTCACAAGCAAAGGAACAAAAATGTCGGCGAAAACTCATTACTTATTTTTCAGAGTTTCGAAAGAAGAATGTGCTTTACAATGATTCCCTGGTTGAGGAGAACATTTTGTTCCTAATTCTATGAAATAAATAAAAAACCGTTATTGAATTAGTTGCATGATCCATAACAACACTCTGTTTTCACACTTTTTTTTACAGATAATACAGAATTTATCCACGTTTTGAATGTGAGTCTTTCACTGAGAGAAAATTATGTTGCTCTGAAATTCTATTAAATTATCCATTTCTTATTTTCTGAAGCCGATGAAACATGACTTTTATTTATTCTAATTTGTTGCATCTTTAATTTATTGTCGAAGAAAGTAGATAAAGTTTGATGCGAGTGTTTAAAGTTAATTACCGAGATTTTCCGAGAAAAAAACGAAGGTGAGCAATTGTATTGTATTTATTGCTATTGGCAATACATTTCAATGATTAAAATGCCGGACATTGGCAATAAAAGTTGACGGTGAAAACGTGAGCATATTAGTTTCGAGATTAAATAAGTAATAACATTGATGTAATTATTGTAAGGACGTTGAGCATTTGTTCTCTCGAAATCGGCGCAATTAATCTTCCTTTTTTCGGTTTCGAGGTTTCGAAGTACGTTTTTATCGGCGAATTGTGTTCAAACTACAAACAAAAATGCGAAAGCAATCGGATATGCTCGATGAATAAAAAAAAAGTTCGGAGGGTTGAAATACATATGGCTGGTACGTGCCCAGCAAATCAACAAGGCAACTCTCTCACACACACACACCCACCTCCACTAGCAATGTTTGTGAATTGAAAAGTTTGTACGAAGAAACGTGAATGTTAGGTTAAGGAAAATAGAAAATGCCGATAGCGGCACATATCATTTGGAGAAGTGGTTGCAATTGAGCAAAACGAACAAATCTCTCTCACTGTACGTCCATTTCTTATGTGTGTAGTTTGATGATGAGGTGTGTTATTTTTTCATCGTATTTGGTCTGAATGGTGTTTTGGTCTGGTTTTTCCTTCATTCCGAAACATATCGTCTTTATTATTTTTATATCCCTGGCCAATATAAATAATGTTTGAGTAATATAATTGGACCGAAGGTAAATTACGTGCTATCATTTGAACATAACAACCTTTATTATAACACACGATGCTTGCCGATCGCATTGTGTTTCTATTCGAATTTTGAATACCTTTTCGATGTGATCCGTCTTTTTGGTGGATGTTTTGCTGTTTTGCGCTGAGACGATTGGCTCCAAAAAAGAAGCTTATTTTGGAAATAATGGCATGGAATGAGAGTAAAAGATTTTTTTGTTGTTCGCACAATTGTTTGGACATTCCGACATTGGTTTGTACTTGAATCGGCTCAAGCCACCAGTTAATTTGAACAATTCGAATTAAAAGTTTTCCAATTAGTCAAACCAGCTGAGATGAATATTTAAAATGTCGAAAACGTGATGCGGCGGGTCCTTCATCAATAGCATGGCCAGTGATTGAAAATCGAAATTTCAACTTATACTTGCATTTAAATTGCTTCTAATCACAAATAGGTATTATTATTTGGTATAATTACATTTGTGCATTGATTTGTTGCGTCATTCGTGCTTTTAATATCAGAATATCGTTTTTTTTTCCCGAAAACAAAACAGCAATTAAAGAATGAATCACATTTTAATTGGTTTAGCGAACAAAATTAGTCGTTATAGTCGATGGACAAGTTGCAAAAGTCAAAATTCACCCCACTCGTTTGTGTGTTATACGTTTTACTCTTGCCTTTTTGATCGCGCTTATCTCTATCTTTTTAACAATATATTCGCCTTCAGTCAATAAATAGCATAAGTGAATTAAAAATGAACGAAATTAAAACAGTGTTTGTTGTTTGTGTGCGCGCGACAATGGGGCCACTCAAAGAGGATCGTTGTTTGCATATTAAAATACCGTTGAAATACATATGTATATGTACGCGAGAAAGGGCCGAGCAGCAGCGTGCGCGTGCTAAAGAAAAACAAACAATTTAAAACAACTTCAACAATATGCTTCTAGATAATTAAATGCTTTTAAATAATTGTATTTGGATAGAATGTTGGTGAATAATAAATGGGTTAATGTTTATTAAATGTAATTTTATTTACGTTAATAATTTTTCGAGTCATTCAATCAACAGCAACGGTTGTATTTGCGCCACCGTCGCCGTCACCATCACTGGATGCGATCCGCATCACACAAATAATACACATAATCACTCCGCGTATGATGACCAATGAATAATGCACGCATAAATATTGAGCGCCGATTAAAATGGATGGAAAACAATGATATGGGAAAAAAATATATACTCGCACAAACACAAATAGACAGAGAACAAGAAGCCATATCAAAGTGATTTGATCGACCGATTAAACCAGATTGTCATTTGCTGAGTTAAAATAACGTTAGAAATGGTAATTATTATGACCACATTTTATGCGCACGGACTCTTCATCGCCGGCCGCACGTTATATTGAGTAAAGAATGTTGATGGCAAATAAAAATAAAACCAACAATATTCGAATATTGTGTCAACATTGGGATTTTTTTTCGGGGTCTCCGAAATATTTCATTGATTCGTTCATCTGATTGTACACGCCATAATACAACTAAAACTGATAACGACAGCTCTAATGTGCATTTTATGCTGCTGTGTACCTGAAAAATGTCAGTGTGAAAAATGTCATGCTGTATACCTGTTTACCGTTCTCACCATTTATCGAACACATTTGTGGATTGAATGCTGACGCAGGAGCCTAAAGAATCAATTTTCCTAGGGACGAGCTACGGTTTCTCTCAAGCTTATTGTTGAAGCGCTCAAAGGAATCGTATTTCGAAGGGTCGAATTCACAAATTGTCCCATTTTAATTGATTCAATCGAGTAAAAATTTCTATTATTTTATTGCGAATCAAAATTCATTTAATTTTTCACCGAAAATGCAAAAAAGAAGATTTAATTCAAAGAATTTATTTTTAAGGTAATCAATTAAATTCATCCATTGAACGATCAACATCAATACAATGTATTCAATTGTTAATCGTACAAAAATTGTGTCAATAAAATGGCGAGCACCGTTTGTTGTGAGGGCCGGTCGTCATGTGTATCTGTCACTTAAGTGGCGATTCAATTGAATTGTTGCCTAAATAGAAAGCCAAACAAGACGGCACGTGCTTTTGTATGCACCAGTAAATATTTGACACCTTCTGCAATATGTCTTACCCTCGAAAAGCGATGCTTTGAAATCCAATATGAAAATGTACACAAATTCCGGACATAGAATCGAGAAGTGACAAAAGGCAAACGCCGCTCGATAAAAGCATCGACATTTCGAAATGCACCTTGCATGTTCAGCATAAGTGCGTGTGACTCGAGTACCCGATTACGATATTAATAAATAACATAATTAATTTGGCGAGTGCCCATAAATACGGTCGTATTAATTGTGACGCGATGGACACAGCGACGGCTCAACTATCATTTGGTCAGCTATATACAATCAGAGATACACAAGCAACGTTAACAATAGTACACGAAAATCAACGAAGGCAAATTGAATAGCGATTGATGCAGGGAAAAATTCACTCACAGAATGCCTGGGTTGAATGTGTGGGAAAGCAAATTACAAGCACTCAAAATGCTTTTATCAGGTTATTTTTGTTAACAAACACAAGAATGAAATGCCACATGATCCAATCATTTGTGTTCGCGAAACAAATGCACTTTAAATTACATTCGCTACATGTTTCTGGTAAAGGCTTACATTTTTTATGCCGTTTATTATGATGAAAAGGAGGAGGAATCAGCGTTCTTCTTCACCTTGCTTTCCTCGAATATTTTCCTCGAATACTCTGTAAATGTATTTTTGTCAAAATCTCATTTTTTTCATTGCATGAATATTAATTTTCCACCGTGGCAATGATTTTTTAAACGTTTTCAGATTTTGACATTCGCTTTTGCATCATATCTGAATATTTTCCTTTCTTGTCTTCAAAAATTCCTAGAAATCTCCCAAAATTGTGCTCAATCATTGTGGAAAAAAAATCGAAAATCGAAAGGAAAAAACCAAGAAAAGTAGCTCACGCACTCAATACGTCATTTGCCAATTAAAAATCCTTGCTTTAGACGAAATGCGAACTGTGAAAAATTGATTGTCATGGTTTGCCATTTTTATGCGTCTGGTAATTGGTGGAATTCCCCATTTTTAACTCTGACATTTAGACTGCTGTTATTGTCAAAATATGTTTATTCGAAAATACCCCAAATTTTTGTGTATTTTGAAGTTCTCAAATTTAATATTAATCATCGTTTGTTCCGATGAGTAGTCGCTAGGGATAACAGTTTGTCATTTTTTCCACCATTGAAGCACACAACTGAGCAAAAAAAAAAAAAAAAATGCACAGGGGAGAGTAAAAGCGACTAAAATTTTATACCAACAGCAACCGATACAAATAAAAAAGAAGAAATACACACCGCGCTTAAAGGTTACAACTTCCAAGCAAATCAAGCACTTGCATTACTTTGTTAGGGTATTTATACAAAACTCATTAACGATGCTCTATTGAATATGTGCCTTTTTTCCCGTGAATTTAGGTTCATTTTTAATCGCCTATTCGAAAATAGGCCGCTACTCTTACATGCAATTGTGTTTGCAATCAGTCGTCGATCTTCATCGTCTTTTCATTTAAGCTGCTCTGATATGTATACATAATTGAATCGCGTTTGCAAAGCATACAAATGATGACAGGCTGAATAAAAAGCAGATTATTTGTTGTTATGATTTGTTTTTCTCTCTATCTATCTCTGTGTGTTGCTTGTCTTTGATGCGCTTGTTTAAACTGTTTTCGTTGTTTTGTTACACAGTATTTACGATCGAATCATTGCGAATCTTGTACATTGAGTGTTTAAAAAAACATCATTTACAATAAACAGTACAATAGCTGTAGTTGCAGCTGCCAGAATCGAATTCGACATAACAAAATGATTCGAATGTGGCAGAGAATGAAGCCGTGCACCCTCCAAATTAAGAGATTAGTTGAATGGGGATGGTTTTTTTTCCTCATTCATCCTAATTCTTCTGGCAACAGTTATATCGATGTATTCACCATTTATGCTCACGGCATAAAATTCTTTAAATATGTTTCACTTGTAAATCAAGTCGATGCTTTTGCTGGTTGGGCTTACTCGTTGTTATTTAAAGTACATAATCATTTTTGAATACCATCAAATTATCTTCTGCTTAACATTTTGATTTGAATCTTATCGCTTTTATTTTCGCATGTTTTTAATATACGTTGTTTCAAACGAATTAGTATTAATCATCTTTTGCCATACATTTCAATGGGGAGTCAAATGATGGCAAACATTTAACAAAAGCTCCAATCATCAATTGTCGCTTTTGATATGAATCAGCCACTTACCTCCTTTTTCATGCTGGCCGTCATCGTGTTCAGGCCGTTGTTTGACTGATGCGCTATCGTGTTGTCGCCATCACAATTCGTATAAATCGAATTCGATTCATTGGTTAATTTTTCTGGGCTACTGCAATTGATCCAGTTCGAGTCGTTTGTCGACGGCATTATGCTCGTAAACATTTTCAAATTCGGCTTTCGCTCGTCCTTTTCAATCTCCACATCGATGTTGCTGAAATTGCTTTTGGACGAACGTGTGTCCGTCTCGTTCAGATCATCGCCCTCAATATCGATATCTTGCCGTATCACTGCCATTTCATCACTTCTATTTTGTACACTGCACACATTTACCGGCTTTAAATCACTGCACTGACCACTTTTATGCTCAATGTTATTGTTGTCGCTTTTATGGCTTTTGTGGATTGTGTTATTATTATTGTTATTTAAGAAATTATTATTATTATTGCCACAATGGCCACTGTTAAACTTCTTCAATAAATCGCCATCGGTAGCATGTATCGACGCACCATTTTCAATGGACTGCTCACAATTATCGCTCATGCTGTGATCACTGGAAAATTGAATAATCACACATTTTACCTTGGCACTTGTATTTTGACGAATATCAATCAATTGAACAAAATCTCAGTAGAATAGTTAAACGAAATCAAAATCGTTTTAATCACAAATTCAATGTACTGCGATTAATTGTTCCATTACCTGCCGCTCCGTTGTGTTGGATGTGGCGTCAAACTGTGCTCTTCAGTTGTTTCGATATCCACCATCTCTTCATCGCTAGACACATTCTCTACTGTTGCACTGGCCAATGCATCTCGATTACTTTCCGTCATCGAATTGTTGGCCTCCGATCGACGTTGGCTGTAGCGCTTGTTCCGATTTTTCCTATGAATATCGAAAGTTCGATAGAAGTTTAAAATTGCAATAGATTTGCATGATAATTCAATAAAAATCATGGACAGCAATAGAGTGCGAAAATAATTGTGGTCCTGGATAAGCTGTCAAAAATATCGTACAACTATTCCGTTGAAATATTCAAATTTCGTACAACTAATTTCGTCAGCTTTACTGTATCCAAAATAGCCATTTTTGATCTGTAAATATTTGAGAAAGGAACTTGATAAAATTGCCTGGCTTACAATTCATGTTCATTGGAGAAACTTGATTCGTGTGGTTCGTCGATGCGACTGTTTTGGACTGGGCTCACTGAAGCTCCCAATAAGGATGAATTGAACACATTCTCGTTGAATAGCTGTGTGCGATGGGCGCCAAGCACTGGCTTGAACGCTGAATTCTTGTAATATTGCATGGCTGGTGAGCTAGACGAATAAGGTTTTACTGTTGGTGACACAATTCGATCGGTGCTATTCCGTCTGCTCAGATTAGTTTTATCGTTGTCACCGTCCGCTTGAGCCGATGGCAAAGAATTCAGACCACTGTGTTGATGCGCATGATGGAATGTTTGATGATTGAAGAAGATGTGGGCGGGTTGTTTTAACCATGGTAATCCGTAAGCTGCAATTTATCAATCATTAATTGATTGGAAAAATTCAAACTCGCTCATTCTTATTGGCGATGCACAAAGTTGTCTCAGTCGAAATGTATATGTATGCATTACAAAATGTTCATTGTTAAATTTATAAATACCTGCTGAATGATGTTGCTGCTGCTGTTGCTGCCACATATAATCCATAACAAAATTGCGGGAGAATTGAATTGTTGGAGCGATATCTGTTGGAATTGAGCCCGCATTCCGCGGTACCGGATTTGAACAGAGCGATGTTGCATTCATTAGCCGTGAGCAATTGGCATTTGACAGTTTTGACGAATGAACATTCATTGGCCGGATTGGATATTGATGACCAGCATTCGCTGCTGCTGCTACAGCTGCAGCAACCGCTGCTTGCATCAGAGGCGGACTCAGCGGTTGCGTTTGATTTTCGGATGTACTCGATTCTTTTAAGCCTTTAAAATATGAGTTAGACGATTTCATTTCAGTCCGTTCATTAATTTTATTAAAGCCAATACTATTATTGTGATTAAGTTTTCAAAAGATGATGCATTTTTGTATTACTTTGCACTTAAATTCAAAGAGGACGCAACGACCATACAAACATGCCATGTATTTTGCATGGCGTAGTTGGGGTACATAGTCTCATTGTTGCGCTCTGATACTTATTATCATCACAGCTTTCATCAAAAACAATCAACTCGATTTCATTCGGTTATAATGGAATGATTCGATTTTTTTTTTTGCATATTATAAATTAGTAAAATACACTGGGTTTGAATTATATAGAAATAAAAGTAATTATCAAAGAGATTACGTTTGGGAGATTGTGCTGAGTCTTGATGAACGCTCGAAATGTTGGTATTCATTGATCCATTTCGGTGGCTATTCGACGAAGTTGGTGCGCACATTCCATCTGACGATGAAACGGACGCTGAAGCTCCTGATATGGATGATATTAGACGTTTTCGCGTTCCACCATTGAACATCGCCTTCACGTCTTCCCACGCGAACACAATTTCCTCCGGCGAAACGCCACTCAATTTCATGTGCCTTCGCCATGAATTGAAATTGGCTGCATCTGGTTGAACGTATTTATCGCCTGGACCGATCCGATGTGAATGAAATATGAATTTATTTGGCGAAAGAAAAGCGCTACAATATGTGCATTTAATGCATTTAGCGCGCGATGAATTGTAGCGTGATGGCACAAATTGACCACGACAACCCCATGCGCATTCATGATAGACGCTGAACGAGAAATCCTCGGGCAAACGTGGAGGTGCATTATCGCCCAAAAATGATTTACATAAACGTTCGGCCTCACGGCGTGTTATCATTCCGCAGCGCCGTGAACTCACTGGCATTGCACCAGCTCGGCGGAGGATTTCGAGCTGCACGGGAGTGCATTGAACGCACGTAATTCCAAGAGCAACACGACGGTTGTGGATTTCATTGTAACTAAATTGCTTTAAAAGTGTGTTGGATATCTGAGCCAGGCACAAACGCTCCTGTGCTTCAATATACAGTGACACTATCGGCACTCCATACAGTAAAACCGTTCCAACCTATTGATGAAATGAAAATGTCAGCGATTAAGGAATTTGGATTAAATGTTGAAGCATTTGCGTCATGTCAAGAGCATTTTTCCTGTTATTATCAACAATCTTTTTAAGAATTTGTTCATTTTTTCTACATTCAAATGACATTCAGTCCCTGAATCTGTAAGCGTATCAATCGAAAACGATATAAATAGTCACACTTAGTTCCGATAAACATCTTCCGGTATTTATGGATTTCAGCAATTCACCTTGATATTGCCAACGATGAATACCGTTTGAGATTGATATGTTCTATAGTAGTAAATAGAAACTTCCGAAACGTGTAAAACGATGTTGGAATTGTTTGTATTTTTACCTGATTCGGTTTGGATGTGGTTGTCTCGTTATCTGTTGACAAAATGCCAGTGACATTCTCTTGATGTTGATGAATGTGCGACGATTTCGATTCCGAGCTGCTAACTTTGTTGAGGCGATGTGACAATACGGTATCAATTTCTCCGCTGAAACGAAAAATGTGTTCCACATCACCAAAAATGCCAGATTCAACTATCTATTTAAATGGTCTCTTATAGCGTTGAATGAATCTCTTTCGATTTGTTGATGAAATACCTATTCGTTCATTCAGATTTATCCAACTTCATAACAAAATAAACTTGGCTCGTGCCATTCTCCATTCAAACTGAATATAAAGAGTAATTTAAATCCACCAGCAATTTTATATACAATTTATGCCTTTTACACAGGTAATAAAGAAATTATATAGACTTTATTCAAGGGATTAAAACCCTTTTCACTTAATGAAGACATTTTAAGTCTGTTAATGAGCTATGGTCAAAGCTGTATGTAAGATGGTATTAATTGTAGCCAATTGAATCACATCAAAACGCATCCTCGTTTTTATGCTCTCTTATAATTACGGCGAACTTGAGTCTTTAATCTAATTTCGCTTTAATTATGCAGGTTTATGGATGCTTCAATCGATTTCCATTATTTCAAATAAATCACTCCAAATGATTCCTTCTCCGTCCAACAATTTCTTCCTCTTTTTCGAACTTTATTTGATTTTTATTTTGGCAATGATTTGATCCATCGATCAAACTTTCAATATTTGAATCAAGACATAATTGAAAAGGCATAATAGTCTGTTAAAACATCCCCCAAAAAGTAACGGGCAAAATAATAAAGTTTAAGTTGGTTCAGCATGCAGTTTCCGGTTGCGGCACACCCAATCAAAATATCGCCGAGAAAAAAGGGCAGCGCCAGCACCGTTAACATGATTATGTGTGCTAGCAAGGAA
This sequence comes from Obolodiplosis robiniae, assembly GCA_028476595.1. Classification (NCBI taxonomy): domain Eukaryota; kingdom Metazoa; phylum Arthropoda; class Insecta; order Diptera; family Cecidomyiidae; genus Obolodiplosis; species Obolodiplosis robiniae. Next base: position 32,616,018 of record CM052017.1, read on the forward strand.
AGTATGAATTATAAGCCGCAATTCTTCTGGAATCAACCAGATTGATATTTTGTATATTTTGTAATTTTTCGGTGCATTGAGTCGAATATAATTGTGTTATTTGTTTATGTTGTGTGTGTGTGTGTGTTTCGAGAGAAGAAAAACGATATTGAAACATCAAATTGATGCAGAAGTGATGAATCAGGGAAGAACCAACCACCGAAAACAATGACGAAAATAAATTGTTTTAAAGTTATTGCACATAAAAATTGCGTGCAATGGAATTGGAATGACTGAATTTAGGGATAAGTGAAAACAATCACAGTAACGGTGGCAACACGAATCAGTAATAAAGTGAATAACGATGGAATTGCAAGAACAACAACTGAATGTTTCCAATCTGATCCAAGTTTGTTAGCTGAACTCACCGATTATTCTAAATTGTTGTATGCTGACGCACAAGAGGCTTTCGAAAACATAGAATAAAAATGGCCAAAGCATTCGCGTAACATTGTATGCTTAGCTAAATCAATAAAGCGATCTTGCAAATATATAGCAACGAGTTTTGGGCGTGAATCGTCACGTATATTGCTATCAATCCAATTACGTGTTATTGACGTCGCGCAATCACAGATAATATTCAATTAATGACAAACCATAACAAAGTTTAAAACTTATATTATCATCGCATCACAGCGCTGCGCAAATTAATTTGACTTGATTTTTTTTTCAATTTAGCAGTGTTCATTGGAAACGGGTGGATTGGCTACACTAACACATTCTGTGTTTTTTTACAACCATCAACATTCTATGCAACGACCGTACTAAATGGATTCATTTGCATTTTTTTGCGAAACAACATTAACATTGAGTGAATAGGGTAGCGCGCATACGAGACCACTGGGAATTTTAGGTGCAATGTAACTGAGACTGAGCTCAGTCGACGGCACAAAATACCAACCAACCGAATTAACATTGACAAAATTAAATGTCAATTTGATTTGATGAGATTGCTCGATGCGTTGCTCGTTTCACTTTAAATTTTCGCTTAATTTATCAATTGGAAATGTTAACAACGTGAAACAAGCAAAGCATCACTTCTTTGGGCTGGACGATGACGGCACTCGTTTTGAGTTAATTAATTCGTCTTTGACTCCAACTCAAAATTAGTTTTCGTTCGACAGCTAGACACTTGTAAGTGAAAATGAGGCTGAACTAAATGATTTGTATTAATCACCGCCATTTTAAGCAAGTTTCGTTCTGGACAATTGTTTCTCATCATGTTCATATCCATTTTTCCTTGATTTGTTCACTTTCCAGGTGATCTTCAGACTCTACAAATGATTTTATCATCCAAAAAATTCATTTTCAATTGAAATTAACTAATTTAATTTACTTGAATTCAGTTTTTGTCTCATGACATCGGTTCGTTTTTGCAATTTCTTTCCATTTTTTGTTCCTGTCATTCAATATTTGCATATTTTCGGAGGATTTTCCGTGCAATTTGCAAAGCATAATTTTTTGATGTGGTACCTGGACTTCACTTACGTTTTGTACATCTTCAGAAATTGTTTGTGATATTATCCGAATTGCTTCGTCATTCATTAATATGAAGAGATTGAAGGTAAGTGTTTACAGTTGCAACGGCTGTGGGTTTTTTCAATTTCTCTACGTTGAAAATATCAATCGACAGCTGTTTTGTGTGTAACTGTTATTAAAAATGTCTGTGATCTACAATTGGTGGGAATATTCCTATTTTAATAAAGTGCACTCATAAACAACTTTTTCATGAAATTCACTTAAATCTTGATGATTATTTTGGATTTCATCAAGAATATGCCGCTTTCGCTCAAATTTTACTCAAATTTTGATTTCAAAACTGTTGGAATCATGTTAAATGGTTGAAACATTCACGACACATGTGCACGAGTATAAATCCCAGAACTTTTGTAACTTTTACTTTTTTACATATATTATTGTTTTATTTATTCTTTAATATGATGCGTGAAAATAAGATTTATATTTGCCGGATGATCAAATTTCGTACACGTGTTTTATTGGCTATATCTATCTAGTAGTCTCTGGATTATATGTTTAAAGTGGAATTTGGGAATTGTTAAAAACACACAAAACAGTCTTCGTATGAGTGTATCACTTAGGTAATTCAAATTTGCTTGTTGTTTTTTTTTTTTTTTGGATTCAAGAGATCCACAAAATTCCTGCAAAGTGTTTTTTCTGTTGTCTTGACGAATGATGTTTATACTCAGGTTTTGATTAAAATTCGTTTCATTAAATTTGAACGATGAGTTCAAATATCCTTTCACGAATGCACAATTGAACGCACTAAATGAAATACCACCGCACTTCCAATAATCGGTCGTGTGATTGAATTTTTGTGCATGCCATTGTTTGAAGTGTCCATTTGCACAAATAAACGGATTGCAAACCAGAAGACGACTTATAGTCAATCATTCTTTAATTGAACATGTGAAACACAGCGACACAGGCAGCAACAGTTCAAACGAAAAATGGTCCATATTTAAACATTGTTTTCGAAAAACACTTCGAACGTACCGGATAAAATCTGAAAAGTTTGAACCGAAATGAGAGCGCGCACCAATCGAACGGATGAGCAAGTGAGTGAGTAGAGTGGTGTTGTAAAATTAGTTTATACGTGAAAAATACAAACCACTAAGCTGTAGAAAATCGTTTGTGGGAATGTTTCATTTGCCAATGGCTGGGCTAAGGTGAACAATGGAGAAAAGGCTGTACATTTGTGGGTGTGTGTGTGCGTGTACGACCATTATTCCGTTTGTAGTCATTGGTATTTGAAATGATACCAGTAATTACATGTTGTTGAATGCAGATTTCGCACACAATAATATGGGGTTGCTAACGATACAGTGAGATCGCAAAGATGGGGGCGGTGTCAGTGTTTTGTCGCTCAATGCGCATAGTCAGTAACGCCCCGCCAAATACTTGAACAAAATCATTATTATGATGCACATAGCAAAATATCAAAGTATTTGTGCTTCGATCCTTTCGATGTATGCATCAAATTCGAAAAACTCAGAGCCAATCAACAAACAGTATATTTATACGCACACGAGGCGGAAAATCTAGCATAAACCACGACAATATAATGTAAACAACTGAATACACACGACACGACACCAAAAAAAAAAACGGCCGACAGTGAAAAAAGAAAGATTTTCAATGGTTTTTCATTTGTGGCAACCAGCAAAAAACCGGAAAACCGACTTGAAAATTTTCAATTTTGATTGTGCAAACAGTCAAACATACAATTGCAAAATAATTACATGCGCATAATTTAAATCAGGTTAAATAGTGAAAGAAAAGTAAGTGGTTGCTTGGTTTTGTACAATTTCATTTCGTTCAATTCAGCACACGATTTTGCAGCTATATTTCGAAACACTTCTTGTTTGGATATAATGAAATTACCTTATAAAAACCAATGGATAAATTGATGGTGAAAAAATAGATTGTTGTGGCTATTATGCATCTTTTCAACATGCACAGCAACATTTGACCTTAGATATATGTATTTCTTTATTTCAATTATTTCGGTCAGTTATTTTATTTAATTACCAATCAGGTACAAGTAAGAACCCCGCTCAACTCCTTGATACATGACTGATGCTGGTTGACGAGACATACATTAAGCTGTCTCAATCGCATTGCCATTTTTTCTCTTCGTTTTCACTTTCTTTTCACCAAGATTTTGATAAGCAATATTACTCATTTATACCGTGCTTTACCCAAGTAAGCATACCTTTAATTTTGAAATAAAACATTGTAATTGCTGTATATACTTTGATTATGTCCGCGTAGTAAACACATTGGTTTATTGATGTTTACATTTCACATAACCAACAACGAATTTCAAATTCGCGGCAAAATCAATACGCATCGAAGTGTCATGTTTGCTGTTCCGAAGCTTAACGTTTGATATTTTGTAAATATGATATTGGTAATTTGAGAAAAGGTTATCAACATTATTTTTGTCCGAAACCAAATACATCGAAAAAATTGTTTCGACAAAGCAAAGAACATGCTTGGATTCAAGTTATTGCGATAGATTTCCTGATGAATTTTCCATAATTTGGACTATATCAAAATTAGAGGACATTCCAGTATGTCTGTTGGCTTGATTCTCAATTTAGCTTTTCAAGTGGGTCTCTTATATGGAATATTTAAATTAATTACTCTCAATCAAGAATTTAGTGTCGCAAAGCGTGTTTCAATGTATCTTTTTCGCTAGTAAATACGCCGTTTTATGAAGAAATTTTCATGAATGAAATCATAGTGTTGAATCAATACTTCTGATTGTTTCAAGCAATTTCAAGTTTCTAGTTCACGGGACAGCGATTCGGTCGAATTGGTAGCTTATTTGAGTTTTATGGATACAAAAATCGTCCTACAGTTAGATCAACGCCCAAGCAAATGGCAGCCTTACATAAAATTTTCTTGGTAAACTGAAATTCGCAAAATATTGTAAGGCACTTGATTCATTTGCATGAATCAATGAAATATGTAAAGAATGCGCGCTCAAATGAATATTTCGTTGAGAATGAAAGAGAAATTTTTTTTTATGAAAATATATGTCAAGTGTTTCGAGTATTATGTCAATTCAGGTGTGCCATGGATCAACTAACAGCAATGAGATTATTTTCAAATAACGAAAAAAAAAAAATCAACTATTCAATGCAATGAAAGCTGTTGAAAAATCTCTGTTGGTTGAGATTTAGCACATGATATGTGGCAAAAAATGCGAACAAATTGAATAATTCAATAGACATTCATCCATTGTGCACCCTTCTCATAATTGAGATCCTTCGAAATTGTTCCCCTTGTTATGTGTCATCGGTCGCTTGCTCTCTCCGTCCTTTTTCTCTTCCAATGCCCTTCTGTTCATCGGTGCTGCTATGTGTGTGTGTGTTTTTTTTTTTTTTTTTTGGCAAAATAAACAGCGACGCATACGAACACACAAAGTTAATTTGATCATAAAACAAATATTATTCGCATCGTCGCCTTTATTTAATGACCTGCCAATGCAGCATAGTATCTAACGCCCATATTTTGTTCGCTTGTGCTGTTGTTGTAATGCTATCGTCATTTTTGTTGCACAGCTAACATCGTTCAAAAGTTAAATGATCTCGTTCCCAAGTCATTTCATGTACAATGTACGATATACATTTTTTGTTTCTTGCTTGCCAACAAAGACAAATCTACCAACTAGCCGAAGTGGTGTCACCGCGTTACGGTACATATGTTAATTTTCCGTTGTCAAAATTCACTGTGTGTTTGCTTTCATTCGCTCCTTTTTCGTCAATTTTTTCAGCACTCGTATTGTGATTTTTATCCAATCAATAAAAATCATGATATCCCAATATCATTTAATTTAATGGCTTGCATGAGGCTTCGTATGCCTCTATCATGTTGAACGATATGCACTGTGCAAACGAAATGCACGCAAACACTGTCAAAAAACAACTATTTACATTATTGACATTGCTACTATCTGAAAATAGAGTGGAGCGTTCGAACAGTCTACACAAAATGAGGAAAAATAATAGGATTAGGCCGAGATAGTTGTCAAATCTGGAGCATTAGACAACTTTTTATCGAAGCAATTCGTTGCATGTTGACAGCAAGATGTTCCTTTATTAAAGAATGCTTAATATTTGATTCAAAAACGACTCTCCTGATGAAAAATCGTTCCTTCGAACTTGGTTTACAGTGAAATAATTGAATGAATAGCAAGAACCCATTTTTTGGAGAACGGCGAAAAAAATTTACGAAGCTAAAATGGGTTTTAAAAACAGCTTCATAATTAGATATCAAAACAAATAGACGAAAATATGAAAATGCTATTTCTTTGGGTGAAAATGACTAAATTTGAAAATCCGGTCTTTTGTTATCTTTTTTTTGCAAAATCTTCGGTACTGATTTTTTGCGAATGAGTCTTGGGAAATGAGTCAGAATGATTTGAAAATCATTTCATCCATCTCTAGCGTGGCAAATTAGCTTTGGTTGAATGTTATAATTTAGGCTCGTCCCCACAATTGAAATGAAGGTGTACGTGTCCGTTCGATTGATTCATCAACATCGACATTTGACTTATTGCAAATAATGCACCGATAAGTGAATATTAATATAAATCATTAACTAAAATAAAAATAGTCAGCAATCATTTCGAGGGGACGAATTTTGACGCGATGGAAAAGCAGTAGACACATTCAGCAATTATTGCATTCGATCATCGCAAGATACAATGAATATGCGGCGATGTGCGGCATCTGCAATAATTTCCTCTTCAACGAACTCACCGAGGCATTTATTGTTAGGTGTGATATTCAATAATTTCAGTTTTAAAATAATTCAGGGAGTTTGCCTTTTGGATTGGGATGCAAAACTACGAAACTTGTACATAATAAATAAAAATTTAAACACCACTTTTATTTTCTAATTTGCGAGAAGAAGTTTTTATTCTATCCTAGTCAGTTGTGATTGCTGATTGTTAAGCTGCGATTTTTTCAAATTGTATTAGGAGTACAAATTGTAAACCGCGCATTTTTTTTCAAAATTTCGATCTTTATTATGGAAAAATGGTTACAAATTGATTATTCAAAGTATTGTCCATCGCTAGCCACAACTTTTTCCCATCTTTCTAGCAAATTACGGATTCCACGTCGAAAGAAATCTGTGCTTTTTTCGGCTATCCATGAATCGACCCATTTTTTGCATTCCTCGTAAGAATGGAAATGCTGTTCAGCCAGGCCATGTGTCATTGATCGGAAGAGGTGGTAATCGGAAGGGGCAATGTCTGGGCTATACGGCGGGTGGGGTAGGACTTCCCATCGAAGCGTTTCCAAGTAGGTTTTAACGACCTGAGCAACATGTGGCCGAGCGTTGTCATGTTGCAAAATAACTTTATCGTGTCTTGCGACCGTTTCCGACCGTTTTTCCTTCAGTGCTCGGCTCAAACGCATCAATTGAGTTCGGTACAATGCTCCTGTGATGGTTTCGTTTGGTTTCAACAACTCATAATAGATCACGCCGAGCTGATCCCACCAAATACACAGCATTAGCTTCGAGCCATGAATGTTCGGCTTTGGCGTCGATGTTGATGCGTGGCCGGGGTAACCATACGATTTTTTTCGCTTCGGATTATCGTAATGAATCCACTTTTCATCGCCAGTCACAATACGATGCAAAAAACCCTTCCGTTTTTGCCTTTGAAGCAGCTGTTCACAAGTGAAAAAACGGCGTTCGATGTCTCTCGGCTTCAATTCGTATGGTACCCAATTTCCTTGCTTTTGAACCATTCCCATGGCTTTTAAACGATAGGAGATGGATTGTTGTGTCACTCCCAATGATTTTGCAAGTTTTTCTTGCGTTTGACACGAGTCTTCATCGAGTAATGCTTCCAACTCCTCGTCTTCAAACTTTTTCACTTGGCCTGGACGCTCTTTGTCTTCCACATCAAAATCACCACTTTTGAACCGCGCAAACCACTCCTGGCACGTTCTAATCGACGGAGCATATTCTGGATATGCTTCGCATAACAAACGATGACTCTCGGAAGCATTTTTCTTCAGATTAAACCAATAAAGTAAAACTTCCCGCAAATGCTGTTTTGTAGGCACGTAGCTCGACATTTTCAACGCAATAATAAACTTGTGTATTCAACTGAATGATAAGTTTGACAGATCGTTTTCAATGTATTTTTTTATCCTCTTTAAGATACAATAGCTGTCAAAGTCAAAATAATGACATCTATGATAGATATGAAGTTAGTAACGAATGCGCGGTTTTCAATTTGTTCTCCCAATATTATTAACGATTATCATGTTTATTCTGCAATTTATTTTGCGTTCTTTTGCCAGAGGTGATTGAAGTTCATTTGAGAAAAAAAGATTAAAATATTTAGAGCAATTTATTAACTTATGTTCTGTTTAAAATACTCAGGCAATAGATTCTTAGCTGTGTTCACATTCAAGTTTAAATCAACAATAAATTCGCTATTGATAGGTTCTTTAACACTACAAAATTGATTGGAAGTGCCCAGCTTGTAGTTGATTCTTTCTTATTTCGAATGGTTTCGCAATTATCAGGATATGAAGGAATCGCACGTTTCATTGAGCACTCTAAGGTTAATGCGGCCGTGAAATCCGATGTTATTCAGCCAAGCATAACCTTGAGGATGAAGTCAATTCTCTTCCTTCGTTCCTCAACTCTGATCATATGTGAAAGCACAAGGCGATGGGTAAACGTTGTGAGGTTGAATCAGTAGCCCGCTGTAGCCCCTTCCAAGAGCGATTACTAGAAGCTGCTTCTGTGTAGTTTCTTCAATTATGGACAGTACGAATGTGTTAAGATTCCAATTTGACGTTCAGGGATCATCAAACTCCCAACATCAATCGCTTGAAATATTTAATTTTGGAACATAATTTCGATATTTTGCTCACAGATGAATTTAATCACATTTCGATATCGATATTAAAATAACAAATTCCAAATCTTATAATTCATGAAGTATTTCAAGGGCATACGTCGAGTACTTATTGATATCTGTGCGCATCATGATTTGGAGAGAACAAGCAATACAATTATGTCAGCCATCAAATATATGATATACGATGAACAGGCGGGGACTAATTATTGTTGAATGAAAAATAAAGTGATGCAGGCTTATCCATAGAAACTTAACTTCTTTCATTCGTTTCTGATCAATTTGATGGGCTTTTAACCACCCTCGGGCAAGATAATTCTTTCATTACCTTTTCCATGAATATGTAAAAATTCATGGAAAAAAATGGAAATGTTCTCCGTAAGCCGTCGCTTGAATATAGTTCCAATAATGCCGTGATATTGTGAGTTATATTTTGTGGAGCAAAAAATTGATGGTACGACATGTTTATGGTATGTAATTGCTTGTGTTTTCTGAAATATGAAAATGCTTTTACTGCGTTGTTTTGAATTAGGTTTATTGTTTATTATTATTATTTTCATTTTAAATTTCTGCATGATTTTTCATGACTTTTCTGTTTCATTTTCTCTGTGATTGTATATTTAATTGTTCACGGTTGTGGATGAATGCATGTTTCGTTCAAATTCTTCCAAGCTAAGTGCTTGCGTTGCATCTAACGATGGTAGTTTTCCTGCAGAGGCTGTGGATTAAAAAATTATGCACAATCATTATTTTTACAGCGAAGAATTTTTGAATGCACGAATTTGTTTCCAAATGTTGGTATAGAATTGGTACCTTGAGCTAAAAGTTCTGGTGAAAACCAACGAGCCAATTGATTACTTGTGGGCGAAAGTGTTCCATCTCCATTGCTTCGTTGTTGCTGTTGCACTTCATTATGAACCACTGCAAAATCAAAATGATTTCCAATTAAAAATAAAGAACAGAAAATTGATTGGATTTGTTCAATGGCCAATTAAAAGTCGCGCAATTCATTTTATATTTTTAATTTCATGTTCCGCTTTTCGTTAATCTAATAATAATCCATTGCTAATCTCAATTTGATAATTATCATATTCCGGGGATACTCACTCATTGGTGGTGGTCCCATCATTTGTTGATGTTGCTGCATCATATGATGAAACTGTTGGGCTTGTTGCGCCTGTTGCGCTTGTTGAGCTTGCTGAAATTGGAATTGCTGTTGTCTTTGTTGATCGAGATTGAATTGCGGTGGTCTGTTGCTATTACTATTCCTGTGTTGCAAACACATGCATAAAGAAAAATTCAGTAAAATTGTTCAATGATTGGTGTTTATCTAGGCTTTTCTGTAGATTAAGTGAGCCCATCGCCATTCACGACTGTGTTTTGTTGAAACAATTGCAATTATTGTCATTGAAAACATTGTTTTGCTGTCGAGTTGCAATTGACAACGGGCTAACTTAATCAAACTCCATTAAAAAAAAATAGATACTTACGCTCCCAACAAAAATGCCTGTTGATAATCATTTGCTGCAAATTGATTTGATATTCCATTGCCTTTGACAATTGGTCGACCTGAAATCAGACATTCCATATAAACATCTAGTCGGCACATCAAATGTTAATTGGTAAGCAAATAGCAAAGCAAAACTGTAAAGACCCCTCCCCCATTACCGGTACCTTTTTGTTGGGCCAACATTTGCTGAGTGTTATTTGGTTGTATTGGTAAAAATTTATTCTGTTGTAAGCCTTGCATACCCATTCCTTGCATTGCTTGAATGCTTTGCATTGGCATTCCCTGCATTCCTTGGATGGGAACATTTTGTTGCATGCGAAACACGTTATGCTGTTGTTGTTGTTGCTGCTTTGGAAAAAAAGCACAAAATTATGATGTGTTTCGCATTTAACGATTTTTACAAAGGAAAAGACAGCTAACAAACCTTATTTATATCTTTGTTATTGACATTAGATGCGTTAGCCGAATTTGTCGAATTGTCCATATCTTTTTCGGCAGTCCTTTTGCGCAGCACGGATGTTGGTGTGAATGCAAGCGTCGGTGTTGGTGACGATGTGTGTTGACTTTGGCTCAATTGCTTGAGTGCTGCGCTTGAATTCGGCGAAACTCCACGATTCATAAGCTGATTGTTCATTTGGCTGTCGTGCAAATTATCAATAATCCCGTTACTGTTGCCCGCGAGATTCGGATTCATGTGTGAGAGTTGCTGATGCTGTTGTTGTTCCTTTGAATAAATCAATCATATCATTAAATATTTGCCAATCGACTTTCGTTAAAGGTCAACATAACTATTTCAGCTTAAAAAAATATTTGCATTGTTCTTTTAGTTCCACATTGATGCTTTTTCAAAAATAGAAATATAAGAGCTCATAATTGATTGACTGGAAATGGAAATGGGCTTCAAATCTCACGTCTTGCTTTCGCTTAGAGAATTGAGCATAATCAAGCGCAAGAGGTTGGATGTGAAATCCCATTTTCATTCTCAGTCAATGAAAATCGCTGCTAAACAAATAGCTCACCTGACGCTTTCGGAAATTTTCTCTTTGCTCTTCGAGTTTCTTTTTGATCAATGCATTCTGCATGATTGATTGAGTATGGTATTGAAGTTCGCGTGGCGAGGGAATGCGCTGTGGAATACCGTTTGGTAGGGGTGAAATTCGCAATTGTTGTTTCGATCCAGTGACGGCTGCTTGTAAATACATTTGGCGTAGCATTTCTGGTGAAAGGGCTGCATTGTTAGGTGTCTGCATGTTTGGTGGTATATTTGCATTCGGCACCGGCATCTGCTGGATTTCGAAAGAGAAATCATATTAAAGCCATTTTCAAAATGAGCAATTCAAAATGGTTGAACTGTAGTTGAAATTGTTTGCCGAAATGATTGTTTCTACTCACATTATTTGGCATAACTGGATGCGGCATATTGTTTTCAGGTGGTGACGATGATGCAGCAACTGCGGCCGGATTGAAGTGGCTCAAAACCGTGAACAGTATCTCGCGATCACGTTGATTTATGCTTGGATTATTTAATTGTTGCATCAAAAAACCTTGATTTAGTTCGCCATTGCTCAGTCCTACGATTAAATAGAAAAAGATAATGTTTTTGTCATTTACAAAACATCAAATAATGAATACTATTTGTATTTACTTTTGATCAAAACTTGAGTCTCTGGTCGGTTCAAAATTTCCATGCGTTGCTGAGGAGAAATGTGCGGAACACCGGATGGCATATTGCCCAAAAGCATTTTTTTAGCCGCTTCCGGATGTGGCATTAATTGACGTGTTTGCTGATTTTGTGCCTGATGCGGCGGAACCGGACCAAACGGGAACATCTTCTGAAATACAAACGATTAGCGATTAGAATTCTAGTGTTTTTTTGTATCAAGAACGGAAGTCCATCGGTTCCATACCGGTTGATGTTGTTGCTGTTGCTGTTGTGGAGGCGATGGCTGCGGTTGATCACCACTAATTTGTTGCAACTTTGAAATTGCAAAAAAGAAATTGATAATCACAATAGTTTTGATTCGAATTGATGTAATTCGTTCGAACTTACCAGTTTCTTAAAAGCAATCATATCTTGTTGTGAATTCTTCATAGCATCGTTTGGTATGTTATTGGACGAGTTGCTACTCAATGGGCCTGATTGCCGAAGACGAGACTCAAGCTCTTCAACACTGAGTGGTCCATGATTGCCCATCATCGATTGATGAGCCATTGGTGACTGCCGAAAATCTTGTTGCGGATTATTATTTTCCATCATCGGATGCGATGGCATTCCTGGATGCGGCGGACCTGGCGGGCCAGGCGGCTTCTGCGTAGCAAACTTTCCACGTTGCAAAAATTCGAGAAATGTATTTTGCGTTGCAGACGCATCGCCTGAATTGCCAGTATCATTTGTGAATTGCGCAAACATATTTTTTTCGCCATTTTCATTGTGATTGGATTCCGCGACTTTTTCTGGTAATGTCTGATTCGGTTTCGCATCATCTGCACTGGATTGGAACCATCGACTAAATCTTGATACACCTGAGCCAGCCTCATTGAATGAATCACTTCCCTGAATACAAACCATACGATAATTTTGAAGTTTTTTTTCTTCTTCTGACATTTTAAAAGGGATTACAATTTGTATTCACTTACCGTTAGCAAATCCGTTATGTTTTCTCCCTTGAGAAAGTCTTCAAAATTAAAATTATCATCATTTTTGTTCGGTTTTGGTTCAGCATTAGCTGCTTCATTTTCTTCGGGCTCGCAACCGTTTGCTTTTTCAGCATTTGCATCGCTGTGATTGGCCTCATCAGTGTCATCTTTATCATTATTATTATTATCATTGGATTTCTCAGTATCATCGTTGGTTTTTTCTGTGTCACTTTCACACTCGGCTGTTGTTTTATCGTCATCGGCATCAGCAGAGACGCGAGATTTCGGTGAATCGCGTTGCGCTGTGTAATCTTCGAAACCGCGCAATTCAATTGTATCATTTTGTGATGTTGGACCGCCGCTAAACCATTCCGGCTCTTCAACATTTCGACCATTATAATGACGTCGGCCGCGACCATCGTTGTTGTTAAAATTGTACTGCGAATACGAATTCATTCGATCGCTATTATTATATCTGGACATTGAATTCCGGGGCATCACATCATCGTTGTATCTATATAAAAAATAATGATTTCCATTATTATGCATTGATTCGAGGATTTTTGACGAAAAAACAAATGTTACCGTCCAAAATCGCGATCACGATCTCGATTAAATGGTCTTCGATCGTTGCGATCGTTTCGATCATTTCGATCGTTACGGTCTCGGTCACGGTCACGGTCATTTCGATCTAGGCGATCATTTCTATCATATCGGTCATCGCCAAGAACACTGCGCTCGCGGAAATCACTTCGGCTATCTTTATCCAAAATGCTATTATTGCCGAGAATTGTTCGTGATAAGTGTGGATGGGGTTGCGTTAAAATGGTCGATTGTGATTGTTGCTGTTCATTTTCTCGTTGACGATCTCTTAAGCCCAACAAACCACCGCCCGGACGAAGATTCAATTCTAATGTCAAATTGGAAATTGTGCGTTAAGTTTTATTGTATTCTATTTTGTATGATTGTTCTCGTTTATTCTGACAGAAAATATGAATCGAGTAGGATCAACAGATCGATTTACCATTCGAAGAAGTTTCATTTGCTTTATTTGTTTCCGTTTTACTGGGTGTAGCTGTTGAAGAGTTCGTCGGCGATGTCGTAGGATCACCACTTGATTTAGCTGGAAACTCGTTTGCATTGGGGCGATTGTATTTTGGATCATCCCATGTGTCGCGCAATGGAATTCGTCCGCTACCGATTCGACGACTTTCATTCGCATTTCTATACTCGCTGTTTGATTTCAATGGAAAAACGTGTAAATGTTTAGTAATGGAACATTGATTGATCTCGAAGTACTCGATTGATTAAAATAAAAAACACACTTTTGGCGTCGAATGAACATAGTGCTTCTTTCGCCAGATCTCGAATCCTCATCCTCAGTGCTATTTGAATTTCTACTATTCGATATGCTTCGTCGGCCAGCAAGTGTGGATGAAGAATTCAATGTGTCTTCTTTCTTCGGTGTAACGTTTCGTTTAATTTCAGTGCTCGTTGACTGCGAAGAGCCTGTCGAATAATAATTAAAATAAATATTTGTTTAAAACAAATCGAAACATGTAATCGGTGATTGAATATTTACCTGGAATACGTCGCTTGCTTGCAAACGATGGCAACAAATAAGATGACGATGAAGTATTTGTTAAGGAAGTGTTCGATGAGTAGTTCGAAGCACAATCATTACCATCTCCACCGCGATTATCACGTTCTATCAAGACGATATATAATTGTTTAACTATTTAAAATTCATTTGAAGCAAATCAAAATCGATGTGTACCTTCGCTAGAAATGCCAATTCGAATCCATGCACGACCGAGTTGTTCGGGCTTGCGTTTTGACAGTTCCGAATCTCTCAATGTGAGCAAACTTTCGCGCGAGTAACGTAAAATGCTGCGTACATCTGGTTCAGATATCGAAAGCTCGCCGAAAGTCATTGCCAATGCAGCATCGATCATCTCTTCAAACTTTTTTGGATTCTTATCTTTCGGCCTAGCATATCGTTGGTTGAAACCACCATAGCTCAAAATTGCCGGATCGTTATGTTCAACTGTTCGAAAAGGCTTGGGCTCATTGGAGGATCTCCACTTATGATCGTCATCTATGCAACAAACGAATTTAAAATTAGTTACATTCTCGAAATCAATTCAAAAAGCCAATCTGTGGATTTGAAAAAGAGGAAAAAGCAAACCATCCAACTCACCATTTTCAGTGTCCGAATGATTTGCAGTCGATAGCACTTGTTCCTTCGAATTCGACAAATCCCGTTCGCTTCCTGTGGCACTATTTGCCATTATCGATAGATGATAGGCAAAATATTCTGGATGTTTTGATGAATTATTATCGTTCAAGCCTTCAGTCCAATATTTGTTGAGTTTCTTCGTTGAACGTTGATGCGTTCAATTGAATTGATACGATTCACAGATTGATTCAGTGGAGTATGGCACTCACACTCGCTTCGAGTCGATTTTAACAATTTCAATAAGTAAAAAAACTGTCCGTTGTGTCTGACGTCTCGAATTGACTTCAATTCGAAAACTCAAAGCATTCTTCGTTGAGATTGCGTTTGAACGTGCAGTTCTATTTTGTGGATTCGATAAATCACCGTTCGCGTGGTTACAATGAGGTATGCCAATAACTTAATACGAAACACGTATTTGTAATTGTTGATGTTTCGAACCGATATTTATGCGAACACTTTCCTCGTTTGTCCTCCTCAAATTTGACTATTTGAATGGTTCCGAAAAAAAAATGGACTCAATCACATAAAATGTTTCCTCTTAAATTCACATTCAAACACGGGCCACGAGTCGTTCTATTTTCAAAATATTCTGTGTCTTTTGCTTATTTGTGTGATTCGTTTTGTTTTTGTTTTTTTTCTTTTTTAATTAAATAAATTCTATTACTAGAGTTTATCCGTTATTTACACAATTACCTACTCCCTAAGATTTCGGTGTATTTAATTTTGTTTTCTTCGACCTAAAAGTATATTTTTTGTTGTTGTTTGTTTTTAATTTCGAGTAAAACTATTCTTCAACCGTTTGCTTTGAATTTCTTGTTTTTTTTTTCAATTATCACAGTCAGACGTAAATTTTAAATGGGTTTATGGTTTTGTTTATCAATTTCAATTTCTCTTTTGTAATGTCAATTTGCTTGCGTGAGGTTGTTTTTCTGGCTTCGCATTAAATTCGCTCGTATTCAAAATTTTCTTTTATATGTATATTTTTAACTAATTCACAATTTTCTTTAAAATGTTTGTCCTCGAATGGATGTAACTTAGAGATGATATATATAGAGAGTTTTGTTTTATTTGACTGACTTTACTTTAGCTTTGTATTGGTTGCTGGTGATTTTTGTTCATCGAAATATGCATGTAAAGAACTGTTTGTGGATGTGCGCATTTGATGGTGAGTTCTTGCTCTGGATGCGTTCTAACTGAAAGAAAAATAACAAATCGAATATTAATTAATCACCAATTTTTCAATATTCTCGCGAATTTTGGTCACATTTCAAATCGTTTGAACATTTTGTTTGATGCATTGGGCTATTTTAATCATATATGATTTTTTTTTTTTTTTTTTTGAAGAAATTGGTATTGTCTACTTTTTTTTTATTTTGGAAAAGCGAATTCAACTCTGGGGTGGTTGTGGTCCAGATTTTCTAGTGTGCGAATGTGCGCGATGCATAACGAAGCACATTCCTTTGAACTGGTGCATTGGTGTATAATACACACATTGCACATCAAGAGCAACATGAAAATCTATATATGCACACATTGATATAGATTTTTGTGTTGTTTTGTGTATATGCGTGTATCCAGTTAGAAATATGAATACTTGGGAAATTGGGGTTCAGTGCAGATCATCACACGGACACCTTTCCAAATGTTATGGCTTTCATATAATCTAAAAATGAAAACAATGAAATCTAGCACTCGATTCGCACTCTCTCTCTCACTCTCTCGCTCTCTCTCCCTCTCTTTCTGTATGTGTGTATATGCGAGTGTTTCGGACAGTTTGTCGTATGATTTCATGACCATTTGCGTGAAAGACGAAAAATTTATATTATTTTACTTGAATTCCGTTTTTGTTCCATTGCTATGAAAAAATCATAGTTTGATAAATTATTTTCATGGATTAAATTCAATCTCATAAATGCAAAAATTGTCTCTCAATAGCTTGAATTGAAATTGACTTGAAAGAGACAATTTCACGAATTTTTGCACAAAATCCTTAACTACAAAAGCCATGGCACCAATAAATCAACATTATTTTCACGTCTGTTACCAATCGCTTTTTCAAGCAGAATAGAATTGTGCAAAAATGAGATCCCGTGACGAGAATGTGGATTTTTCTAGATGCGCGTTGGATTTATCATTGAATTTTACACAATTTTAATGTACTCAATTTCGTATTCTCTTACTTTTTTTATTCGAATAAAACTATTCAAATTGGGTTATAAAATTTAATCAACAAAGAAATAGAATGCGCGGAGTTCTCTTGTTATTTGGTGAATTTAAACTGTTTTTGTCAGTTCCAATGAATTCAAAACTTAACTTTATAATAGCTGTAAATCGAAAACAATGTTAAACGTATTGAAATTAAATGAAAGTGATTTACTTGATGATAGTTTTTTTGCTTGGCAGTCGCTTTACACGATTTGAGTTGTCGATTGTGTCGATAATAGTATTGGTTGGTTGGTTGGATATGATGATTTAAGCTGCAGACTCTCTTTCTCTCTACGGTGCACTTGACCAGCAGTTAATTGAACGAAAATGGTAGATGCGAGCCTGAGAATTAACTTAATCGGTTCCAATTCTTGATTTGAAAATGAAACTAAAAATTTGTTTGTTATTTTGTTGTGTGTGTGTATTTTTCACGTAATCAACTTTTTTGTGGTGAATCGCGGGTATCAAAGTGAAATGTC
Source organism: Obolodiplosis robiniae (assembly GCA_028476595.1). Taxonomy (NCBI): domain Eukaryota; kingdom Metazoa; phylum Arthropoda; class Insecta; order Diptera; family Cecidomyiidae; genus Obolodiplosis; species Obolodiplosis robiniae. Next base: position 32,633,543 of record CM052017.1, read on the forward strand.
AGCCATATGCAATTGGCGTTCATAATTTTTTTCTATCTTGATTTCGCTTCGCATGACTTCTCTATGTATACTTTTTTCGTCGAATCTTCTGTTTGCATGGATGACACACAAACGCACAGCACATCAAACAACGGCTCACACATATACACATGCAATTGAAACGTCACTACCAACCAGTTTGATGGAAAGTTAAAACGTTCACATGCACAAACTCAATCCGAGGGCCGTTTCATGCTTTTACCCATCTCTTTCCCCCTCTCACTCACACACATTCACACAATTACACACGCACGCACGGTTTTTTGATCTTCTTCTTTGTGTATTATTAATTGGTCTTCGTTGAATAACAGAACGGCGAACGACACATATGACTTCGAGTCGAATTCGCTTGCCAATATAATATACTGCCATCTATCGTTCACATACATAAATGTCTCTACTTCATTTGAATCGGGGATGAAAAATGGTATCGCGTGAGTTTTTATGAAAATCATTTTAATTGCCTCGATTTTGATGAGAATTTCAGATAATGTGCAAATTCATATGCAAAAAAACATAAGCGGAACCAAACTAATGATGTGTTTTATATATCGTTATGAATTTTGTTCATTTGCAATTCAAAACGAGTTTATAAAACAATTGTCCATCTAGAACCCGCATCCTGCTGGGGAAAACCGGGAAATTTCAGAAAATCCCGTTTCCCGGTTTTTCGTTACTTTTCCTTTCATTTTCCCGTTTTTTACTGTAAAAAATTACTGTTTTTATTTCCGTATCAAAGATGTGATTGTGATTCTTTTTTGGTTCGTTAACTCTTTGTTTTTGCATCACGATAATAAGCTGCCTTGGTTGTTCGGGACCAATTTGATCAAAAATTCGACCCGTATCGTTCCACAACCATCGTATTCGCCTGATTAAGCACCGTGTGTCTTCCATTGAAGAAATCAAACTTGAATCGCTTTGCTCTTCGAAGACCAGAAAAGGACCACTCGGACTGTTTCGAGGATTGGAACAAAAGTTGGCATAACATGTTAAGTGTTTTGTGTCAGAGGGGGATAACTTAGACGATGAAATTTATTTGGAGGAAAATAAAAAGATTCTTGAAAGTCCTCTTACTTGTTGGACACAGCAGCAGTTCAATAAAATGAGAAAAAAATCATATGAATGGACGCGAATGATTATCATTCGTCTTATAATAAAAATTATATGAACTCTTCTCTCAACAAATATAAGTGAAACAAAATTTCAACATTTAAAACATTTTACGAATAATTCCAGTGCAAAATTTCGATTTAACAATTGTTTTCTAAAATATGATTCACTGGTGCATTGTGCTCGCTAAGCTTACCTCATGCTTCAGTTGGCAATGTTCTGCCAATCTCTTTAGTGAATTTGTAATCTGCCAAATCTGGAAGAAAAGACTCAGGCGGATCTCATTGAAGGTGTGAACCAAGTTGTTTACATTAGCATGTTTTTACGGTTGTTTCTTTATTATCCATCCGATATAAAAGGAAAAGAACAGCAGACAGAGATATAAAAACAAACAAAGTGTCTAAAGCCGATCATGTGATTATCCCGCACGCCCTATGCTTTTACAATATAAATTATAAAATTAAATTGTTTGGCGTTTTAATTTTGGTTTTTCATTCATTCGCATTTGTTTCAAACCCCATTTATTTCCTTCGTTTCGTTTAAATATACGCTTCAATATCTCATGCTTTATGCAAATTGTATTTATTTTTGCTCCAGAGCTGTTACAGTTTTTAGTTTATGCCTAATATTTTTTGTGATAGTCTATAATCGTTTTCTCTCTTTTTTTCTGTTCGGTGAACGAAATGAATCGCTTTCCCCTCTCTCTCTTCCTCTCTCTCGCTCTCTCTCTCTCTCTCTCTCTTCCGTTTCATTCTTCCATTAATTTATTTTTACTCTAAAAGATACAGTATAACTTAATATTTGCATTCCTTTACAAAAGAATTCAATTTTATTCATTCTTAAGCACAAGTCGTCTGTTATGCTGCCCGTCGATTGTTGCCGCGGTGCCACCCTTTTTCGGCCCGAAGTGTGGTCAACGGGCAGACATCGACAGGTAACACACCAGATAACCCATATATTCATGTATATATAAATATGTTCTGTTTCAAGACTTTCGTGTGTTCTAATTTTTCATTTCATTTCAATTTTTTTTGGGTTTTTTTTTCTTTCAAGTCAGAGTAGGTTTTGCGTCTGCTCATTTTTTTTATCATTTTTCAGAATTCATTTTTAAAGATTACTTTCAAAAATATCTAATTTTATTATATGCATATAATTAGAAGTTTATTTATTACATCTCTTTCTTTGTTTCATCTTCTATTTTTCTCGGTTTATTTATTCAGGCAAATCTATTTCGCAACCTCTTCTTCCGAATCGTTCATATCTTCTTCAACGAATTTCAGGAAAGTTGTTAAATTTTTTGCTGCAACTCCTGCAAAATGATCGAAAAAAATGTATGGCATTAGATTGAGCCACGTTTTAAAAATTGAAATTATTAGATTAGCATCTCGGATGGATTGCTGCCTTACCTTTACCCAATGGTTCTTCATTTGATGTTGACCATTGCTTGACAACGTTTCCAGGTACCACCTCATCATCGTACAATTTGCTAAACAATTTATGCAGGAAACCTATTCAATACAAATACATTTAGACACATGTTCGAATACATCGTTCAGTCACGAAGACACATTCAATTGTAAATGCATTGTTCATTTTTACCTGATGGATGCTCCAATTCATTGCTCAGCAATTGAATGGCGTACAAAGATTCTAATTGCAAGTCCTGCTTTTGTTCACCGCCGATATAATTTTTCAAAATGTCTATGCTTCGCGCCAGAATTTTATCATCTGTTGTATAATTGCCCGCTTTACTCTTATTTAAAACAGGTTCTATCAATGTTTTTGTTAATAAACGTATACTTTGTTTATTAATAGTAGGCACATGCATCTGAAATACCAAACAATTGTGTTTAACTTGTTATGACTTGCGATGTGGCATTTTTTTTTTTTTTTTTTTTTTCAAAAACATTGAACTTCGGAATTTTTTTTTGGACGTTCAACTCACCTTAATATATTCATTAACTTCATCTTCTGAAAAATCTGCTTCTTTACGAATCAACTCATAGATTCTTTGTCTAAACCGGTCTTTTGGTATTGGATTGCTCGAAGGAGGTAGTGTTTCCTTTGCATTCTCCACGAATTTCAATTTCTGCAAATGACAAATATAAATAATATGTGAATTGTGTCAAAATAATCGAATTTCTGTGATTCGATTTTGAATGAATACACAACAAAAGCGATAAAATGTTCAATTGGTACTTACATTTTGATGTACAAAATCTTCGACATTGCCATTTCCAATAAACTGTTCCCATTTACAATTGGACCGTTTCCACAAATCACGTACATATTGTTGGCCATATTCGTAAGCTAGGAAAGGTAATAAATTGCTCAACAGTTTTCCGCGTGATTCCGGGTCCATGTTTTTCAAGTCATTTAATGTGATGATATTGTTGAAAAATGCCACAGCTGAAAATAAATGCGCAAAGGATTAATATATTTTTGCAATTTAATTAAATAGATTTGAATGATTCATTCAGTTTGTTACGTACATATCATTTGTGCGGTATATTTGTAGACCATGGGCGCATCGGTCTCAATGTCTTTCAAACATTTCACGTATTCGCTTATACCTCGAACATAATCTTGTTTCGTAATTTGTTTTTGGTTCAACCAGAAGGTACAAATGGTGCCAATGAAGCGAAGTTTCGCTTCTTTTATATCGACAGCCAAATTGTGTAAATCGCGCAAAAGCGCCCATCGATGCGCTGGATCAATTTTTGTTTTCAATTTATCTAATGATGCCTCTTTATCCAAATCGTTGTAGCTGGTGATTGTATCTTGTTTAACTTTATCCAATAGATTTCTCAATGTGGTATCGATCACGTCTTGGACTTGTTTACTAATATTCTCAGATAATTTCGGATCTGACGATGACGGTGTTAGAGACGAAGACGACGGTAAATTGCTTGTGGATAGTGAAGTTATCGATGATGATAACGATTGTTGTTTCAACTTAACGAATGGAAGATTTGAAAGAAAATGGATGTGTTAAATTTTCGCCCAATACGTACTCATCAAATTGTTTGGTTTATATGTGGAAAGCAGTTACTTACTTTACTATCATTACGAATACTTCTTTGCGATGATAGCGATGACGAAATTGAATTCGATGGCAACGTGTTATATAGCTGTGCTGGACGCATTTGTAAACTACGAGAGGAGGAATAGGAACTTCTAGCTGCAGAATTATCACGTGAACCATGCTGTGAACCGCTTCTCGAAACAGGGCCATCTGAAATATCATCATTTATGATGAAGCTGTTATTGGAACATTCTAAATAGAGCCGAATTGGCTAGATTTATACGTACCTCGTTCACGTTCCATCGATCCTTTCGATTGGTATGGCTCTTTTGATCGGTTACCCAATAATGAACCCTTATACGTATCGTGATCTAGCGCTGAAAAACTATTTCCCAGGCTGGGCCCAGATGTAGGCTGTGATTGGCTTGCCTTCAAATTCCATTGGAATTGGCCGCGATTGCCCAATGCTCCTTTCGTTACTTCATCTATGTTCTGTGAATTGATCAACATAATTCGATTGTTCAATCAAAATTGGAAACAATTGGCTTTGACATTGGCTTGGGCATAAAATACTTACAGATGAAGACCTGAATTTCGATGGATCAAATACTGAGCTATTGCTACTGCCACGGGTCTTATTACCTCCAGTTTGAATCCATCCATCCTTATCTTGATAATTGCTTCGATTTAATTTGTTGTTATTGTTATAACCTGCTCCTGACATACTACCACCACGAGGTATGTTGACGCGATCACGGTTTTCTTTACGCATATTGTTATTGCTCATACCAGTGCCAGTATTGTTGAACGTAAGCATTTGAATGTGCTTGTTGTATTGTTCCTCTGAAAATGCATAAAAAAATGATGAAAATGCAATGAAAATTGATTGGCTCAAACAAAATAATCACTTGAAGACGGCAAAAAATAAAATCAAAGTACTAACCAGCATCTTCTTGTTGGATTTGACCCATTTTCTTTGGATTCGCATCTGCACGACGTGGCACCCAATTGTTTTTCCGCAATTCAATAACATCCATCAACATGAAACGTACTCGGCTACTAATTTTCGACTGTTTTGCATCCGATGCAATTTGTTGCATGTTTTGGAAGTGTGGCGTCAGATCTCGACTGTATTTCTTGTCATACTCTTCATCGTCGGTTTTCTGTTCCATTTTGCGACCAACCGTTGTCAACAATTTGCACAGACATTCCAATTTTTCTTCGGTACGAATTTTAAGTAAAATGCATACACACCAATCCATGATGCTGGTGAGCAACATGTTTTGACGATACAATTCACCGATGAAACGAACGGTGCCAACAGAGCGTCGACGCAATTTACGCTCTTCTTCCTCCAATTGAGCGGTCAATTCGAGCTTACGATTTTGATCGGTTGCTTCATTGATTTCCTTGTGCAGTTTTGCGAGTTTTTCGTCCATCGAATGCTCATTGGCAACGTGCAACGTGAACTCAGTTTGACATTTGTTCAGCAATTCCTTCTTGAACACAGCTTGGCTCGTGTCTTTATTGCCTTTACCGCCACTTTTCCGGTCGGCCTCATCTCTTTCTTCCATTGGCTTGGACAGTTTTTGGCACAACTGTGCATAGGCCTGTGAGAAATTTGGCTCATCGATCGCCTTTTCAAACACCAACGAAATAACGCCCGACAATTTATCATTCGTATCGATATTCAATGCTTGCAACTGGTCCAGCAATGGTTCGAACTTTTCGGGTGTCAATTTATTTAGAATGCCACGAACACGTTTGCAAAATACGTCAATATTGTTTAAATCATCATTAGCGGAATTGTTTTGGCCACCAAGGAACGTTGGCTTCCATGCATTGGACGATTCATTCAATTTAACATCTTCACGCAACGATAAGCTTACGTGAATCATACCCGATCTGCTGCCTTTGCCACTGCCTTGTGACATCTGTTGATTACCGCCGGCACCACCTTGTGACGATGGCCGTTTGTTAGCATATTGATTGCGGTTACCTGACGAAGACTGATTCTTATTATTATTATTGTTAACATTCGATGGGGAATTCTTGCGAAAGAGTGAAAAATTGTCTTGGATTTGTGGTAATGACTGCGATGCATCGGCTTCTCGCAACAGCATAATCTGTTGGCGATTATAGCATTTTTTGCCATCCATATTATCTGGCGACCATTGGCCCTCTTGATAATTTAACAAAAATTTCGGTCGAACTGCTTGCGGCTGCTGTTGTGTCTGTAGCTTGCTATCTGAGGACGTCTCTTCTGTTGCACTATTCACGACATTGTTGTCGGAGTCTTTGTCTACGGCATTATTATTCAATTGGTTATTATCGGCGCTATTGGTATTCGTTAAATTATTATTTATTATCGTTTCGACTAAGCCATTATTGGTATTGGTGGCTGGCGGCGAGCTATTTGTGTCCATTTTTTCGGAAGCTCTCAAATCGTTTTCTGAACTTCGAACATCAGTCTGCGATTCAGGTGTGGCGGTTACTTGGGTTGGCGTTATTGTTTCTATTGTTGGTGCTGCTGTGGCTGCTGCGGCGGCTGCTACTGCTGTTGTTGTTGCAGTTGGTGGTGGTGCTGGTGTTGATGCTTGTTTTGATGCTTGTTTTGAAGCTGGTTTCGATGTTGGTGTTGATGCTGGTGCTGCGGCCGTTGGTGCTGCTTTATCCGTCGATTTTGGTTGCTCCACTATTTTTGCAGGCGCTGCTTTTTGACTATTGTTATTGAATTCTACGGATTTCTCATTTAATTTATCATTTTTTTCGGCGTTTGTTTCTTTGTTACTTATGGACATCGAATCGAGGGATTTGATTAATTTATCAGTCTCATCAATTGATGTGTTGGTCGTGATCTTTGTTTCAGTTGTTTCAACATCGGCCACTTTTGCTGGTTTGTTTACATTGCTGCTATTGCTCATGTTGCTCTCTTTTGTATCCTTTTCCTCATTGCTGCAACAGAATAGAAATATTTCATTATGGAAAATCCGAAAAATAACTATTCGAATTTGGATATTTGTTTCTATTTCGCAATATGTTCAAAAATTGTGTTTTCATACATATATTCATATAATTGAATGTGAACTTACCTTTTTGTTACACTTTCTTCCAAATGCACTTTTTCCGCTTGTTGTGGCGGTTGATGTTGTTGCTGTTGCTTCGTTTTCTCGCTATTTCGGCCACTGTTTGTGTTTTCAGCTTTCGTTTGTTCTTGTGGTACTGGTGCCGATACAACTGGTTTGGGCACACTTATCGGTTGTTCTTTAGCAGGTGCCGGCGCAGTTTGTTGCACATTCGCCACCATATTTGATGATAGATCCGTTTGAGGAGCAGCTCTGCCCTTGTTCGACTGTGGCGCAACGTTATGGTTGGGCGGCGAGTGCTTCGATTTCGGATTATGCTTTTGATGCGAATCTATGGAGATGAAAAATCAATAAATTAACAGACATTCTGCTATTCTCTCTCTATATATCAATATCATTCTCTTTCATTGCACGTCTAATTTAGTTAAATATTGCATATCGCAGATTAATGAAAAAATGGGTTAACTTTTATCAAAATGGCATCATTCGGATCAGCTTCAAAGCTGTTTTAGTAACTAGTAACGATTCTTCGAATTATGAATATGAGCGCGACGGTCGCAATACACTCACAAAATATGTGATTTGTCTGTAAATGGAAGCGGTTCTATCTCTGTCTCTTCCAATTGCATCGCGTATCCGGTCGAAAGTAAAAAACGCAACCGAATAAGGTGATGCAACCGATTTCTGATTCGACCAGATTATTTGCCAATATCAATGTGATTGTTGACACGTTCAAATGGTTTGAGATCTGTTAATTGGACAAATACGACCCACAAATTTATTGCGTTTGTAAATTTAGACTTTACACTTTATGCAATGACAATGACGACGACGGCGACGGCTGCTTTAGAGCCAGTCAAAACAACAAAAAATAGGAAAATGAAATAGTGTGGAAAAGTGTTGAACGAAAGCTAAGGCTTTCAGTTGATCTCTGTTCGGTCGGTCGGCAGCAATGCGTGCGTGTATATTCAAGCACGGAGAGTTGCGGAATAATTTGTCTCACGTTTTTTTCTTTTTGTCTTCAAATCCTTATATTAAACGTGAATATAACGAATAGAGAGAGCGCCCGATGAATGACATACACATGCAAGATGGAAAAATATGCAAGAGAGTGATCGTTCGCGGTGTTTTAAAACGCACAGCAAAGGCGATATACATACTAAAATATATGTATAGAGAAGATAACCTTGTGCTAAATCTGAAGTAGCTTTTCTATGCTATCGAAATGAACACTTTAGTGTTATTTTTAGTCATTTAAGTGTGCATTTTTTTTGTCGTGAGTGTGCATTGTGCGTTGCCCACCAGTGGTTTGGTCATCGTTTAAGGCTAAATCGAGCTACAAATATGTTTGGGCTGTGAATGAATGAATTGAAACATGTATCGCTGGTCAATTTCTCCAATACACACGCAATTTACTTGTTGTGATGCGCAAGGCGATATTGTTTTTGTTGCTGTTGCTACTGCTGTGTGCAAATTGAAATTTATTCCACGAAAATATACATTATTTGACTGATTGAATGGATGGATGTGAATTTTTGCTATCGCTGAATTTGAAAGGTGATTTTAAACAGTCAGAGGCGTTGCGCAGAATAAAGAATAAAAATGCTTCATGTCTTAATCATTGGATAATAATAATGAAGTGACGTATGACCGAGTCACCGCCAGCGCACTCCGAATATAAATCGTGTCTCTCTCTTCCTCGCTCTTTGTCTATCTCTACTCGGCTATTTCATGTCATCGGATTTCAAATTACTTTTACATTTTTCCGTTTTGATTTTGATTTTGACAAAGACAGCGAACAAGAGAGATATTCGACGTATGATATCTCTCGCGATTATATATTTGGCTGTGCGATTTCTTTACACACACTCGATGCGAGCATTCAACTATCATATCAATATAAATTATATATGTGTGTGTGTGTGTGTGTGTGCTTTATTTTGTAATATAGATTCAGACTATCTATATGTACGTACATCTCTTTCTAGCATTCATGTTGCTTGCTGCAATAAGATTGACAAGCGTGAAAAATTTCTCGTGAAATTAAGCAGAAAGGCGAACTGACGAACTTTTTTTTAACTTTCTGCAATTAAAAAAAATTAATTCTTTTTTGATAATTCGGTTTTTGTGTGATTTCTTGCGGCGCACATACACGTTTGCTTGGATAACTTTTGACCGGGTATTCAAAAAATCCCCAAATTATGTCCTTTTTCAGTCAACTAGACACACACAGAAATGTGTGTGCGCGCACGTGTGTTTGTCTTTGTAATTTGTGATTCAAGTCTTGGGAACATTCAACTAATATTTTTTGATTTATTCTAATCGCATATTTGTTATACGTTCATCAGCGTTTTTTTCGTCGTTTTTTTATGATGATATTCCGGTCCAACAATCACCGTTATCGTTCATAATTATTTGTCTCTCTGGTGCCATCCGTGCAATTCACATTGAATTCATTGACACTGTCAGCGCAACGAGAGAGTGCTAATAAAAGCTATGGACGTTCTGCTAAATCGAAGTATGCATGCATCGATACACACAGACTCTTTTGCTCGCCGATTTATTTCACGGTGCCTTTGGTTCTTCTTACTCTTCGAATTTTGTGTGTGTGTCTTTTTTTGTGGCAGTCTGTTACATTCACTCTTTCACATTTATTCAGTTTATTACTTTCGATTCGATTAGCTGTGATCTTACACACTCAAAGAGAATTCATCACTTGATTCTGTAAGAAAGACAGAAAATAGAATTTCTGTATCAAAATGCTCTTGTCACCACTTGATCTGTTGCCGACTGTGTTTTTTTCTCTGTCGCTCGTAATTTTTTATTTTGATTCGATGTGTCCAAACCGCGTTCGGTTGATAAGTTCCTGGCATTTCGAAACCCACCTTAAATTTAAACTAATTTTTTTTTTTTTCGTTGCAAGAAGCAAAAGAAATGAGGTTTATTTGATACAACAACAACAATATCATTCGATTTGCCCTCAGTCACACACCGTTGCAACACTGAGTCTCTCACGAATTAACATTTCTTATATATTATTAGATCGTCGGCTGAATATTTTATTTAGTTCAATAAGAAAAAATTCCTCGCTCTCACTTATAATGAACTGACTTAAGTTTTATGCACAACAAATTTATGGAACTAGATTAATGAATAAAAATTGCTGCTGCAATGCAGTAGGCACACACAATTTCCGATAAAATTGAAAATATTCGGTGAAATATTTTCGCGCGGGTAGTACGGCCACCATGTGGCTTTGCACTAAATAATTCTCTTTTTCATATTTCGTATTCTCTGGTGCAACTTCTTCTTTTTCCTTTTCCTTTCCCGAATCAGTCTTTCGCTCTTTCTGCTGTATGCGAGCAATACATGTGAGTTGGGTGGCACACATGCATATATGCCGATTCAATGTAGTGTCAAATCCCATACAAATACAATCGAACAAGATTACGGCTGTCAGCCGATATATGCACACATACACACATTCCAATGTATTGAGAGATCTATACATTTCTCCGTTGATCCTGTAAAATCGATTTTACTTGCAACGAAATGAAAACGATGAAGAATTCAATCATAAAGTACCGAATTCGTTTGAAATTCATGTGTTTGTAGATTTGTGAGAATGTTTGTGGTCACACATGGACGGACGAGACGTTTTCATGCGGCTCATGTGAGGAGAAAATGGTGCGCGTGTGTGGCTGTGTGTGAGCACGTTGTCACGTCAACATATGACAAACTAAATCTAACGTTCGGTTTACAGTGAATGTTCAATTCAAAAGTTCGACCGCTAATCAATTTCAACCATATTTTCTGCCCTCTTCTCGTATTTTGGTCATATTCATATCGTCGGTTTTGACGTGATACGAAATTGAAGCACAGAAATCTGGACTGAATGGACATGTTTGTGTGCACGTGTTTAACTGTGTGTTCATTGCCGTGATATATAATGACGTTCATCGTGAATTCTTTCTATCTTTTTTCATTCCCAATTCACGCTGAAATGAAAGCAAATGATTCGGAATTGTTGATGAATGAGCTGCAGGAGAAAATGTGCTCGGGAGACCGTTCATTTGGATGAATCAATTTTGGGTAACACCAAATGTTTAATCGTTCGCACTCTCGATAATATTTGAATGTAGTAATTTATAATGAAATCTCAGCACGACATAGACATTCTATAGCTTCGTTTCATCAATGCACACAAATACATAAAACGAACTGATATCAAACATTTGACAGCGCTTAGCAGCAATAAAATGCGAAATCATTGAGAACGCGCTTGGAATAAAGTTCGTAATAATTTCAGAATTAGTAGAAATTTCACGATATTCTCTCTTTTTTTCGCTGTATTTTCTTTGTTTACTTCTTCGATGTTCAACTTCATTCCAATCAACTCAATTAGTATATTCGCTGCTCTTTTTTCATTTGCTTTGTCGGCAAATGCGTGAAGAGTGCACACGTTAGCTCAATCACGTATCATCATCATCATCATCATCATTGCGAGTCTCGCGATGAACGCTTGAAATTGTCACATTTGTTATAAACCTATGCCATACATTTATTGTTTATTCTTGCCATTTTTGTTCCGTCTTCGGCTGGACAATTTGCCAGTTTGTGATCGTGATTGCAAATGGACGTGCATATGAAGAGACTGACACATTTCACATATTGACTACATTGTACTAAAATAAGCTACGCAAGTGAGTGCGTCAGTGATGTCGATATTGTTTTTGTGCATTGATTTTATTTAATTGCGCATTCGGTTCTCGTAATCAAAACACTATGAAATATTCATCAATCATTACCGAAGTTGCGACTTGATTGCAATGCAAATTGATGTACAAAAGCTGATACATATCGAGTGAGTGGGGAAAATAAGAATCGTACAGAATCAAATCAAGTTCTGCACGTCAATCGACCTAAAAAACAAATGCAAATTATCACCACTGTTGACTCACCTTTATGTTCACTTTCATTGGACACCTTTGGTGTGGCCTGGTTGTTTTTCACCCATTCGTTGCTAGTGGAACTTGTGGTAATGCCTAACGACGATGCTACTTTTGAGTAATTATCACACGTGGAGCTATCTGTACTTGTTTTCTCGGCTGATGGCGCGGGTGACTTGTTACTATTGGAATGATGCGAACAAAGAAACAGGTTAGTTTTAAGAATGGATCCTTGGCGAATGAGGTGTTTATTTTTGGACAAGCGATTCTTACGTTCGTTTAACATTTTTCGACTGTTTTGGCATTATATCAACCGACGGTCCATCAGCGATGGCTGAAACGACTGGTGTATGTGGTGGCTCTTCTTCGGCTCTACTCGCCTCCATCAGAACCTCAACATTCGAATCACATGTTAATTGTTCCGGTTCATTAGTTGTATCACATGTCGGTTCATTTGATGATTTCTATGATGAAAATCATTCAAATAATATAGAAATGGTTGTGGCGAATTGAATGGTGCGTGATTACAATGCTTGATGCCTACCTGGTTTTGCAGTTGCAATTGATTCTGGACTTGTGAAGAAGACGGTGCTTCGATTTTCAATGCTGACGAATGTGGATTCGGACCAGAACTATTCTGATTGTCAACTTTATCTATTTTAATTTCTTCGTTTGTTTCCGGATTAACTATTGGAATACGCCTTGATTGTCGCCTTTCAGCTTGGGTCGTCTAATTCGAATACAGTTAGATTTAATATGATATTCGATTGCAATTTCGCATGCAACTACACAAATATTCAAATTACCTGTTGCGGACGCGTTTGCATTGGTACATATGGGGGCATATGAATCGCTTGGCTGATTTGATGAGGATTTTGCTGATGCGATTGAATTTGTGTGCTTCCTGCACCAGAAACACCAGCACCTAATTTTTTTTAATGAAGCACATTAAATGCATAATCAATTGAATTCAATTTTTTTTATCATTTGTTCTCGTCGCATTGATGCGTTTATTGGTGTTATAATTTATGTGCTTCAAGCGTACATTCTAAAATTTTTGGAGAATCACTTACTCATCGATTGTATATGTTGAGGAGTTGAGGCACCAGTTCTTTGTTGTTGTTGTTGTTGTGTTTGCATAGCTGGTAATATCTGGAAATATTGTGTGGAATAGTTGTATGCGGGAACCTGCAAGTGATACGACACACACAAATACACAAAATATAAAACGTAAATCTCAACTTCAAGTGCGATTCGAATGGTCTAAGGTCTTTACCCCTTTATTATAATGCGGATAGTAATGTGGACTGTTGCCTGGATAATTGGCCTGCAAAGGAACTGGATGCACATACATTAGCGACGTAGTAGGTACAGTCTGATGCGTTTGTGGCAAATTTTGGCTTTGTTGCTGTTGGCGATTGATAACCATATTGTTTATTCGGGATGTGGGCTGTGATACACCACGCTGTTGGCCACGTACCATAGCTATATTCAGTCAATTCACACAGAGAATGAACATTTTTTAGTTGGTTTGCAAATCATTGAATGGCATTTAAATGTTAGTGAATACATACAATATTGATGGTGTGAATAATTTTGTTGTGGCTGTGAGGGTTGCTGCTGCTGCATTTTGTGATCTTGCGACTGTTGCGATGTTTGCTGTGATTGCTGCTGTTGCTGAAATAATGCAATGTGAATGTGACATACACCTGATTTTAGTTGACTACTTCAATTTTAATGAACCGAATGTTTATAACAATAACACGATTCAACATACATCTGATACTTCAACTAGTTTGAACATATCCATTTATAATTTAGCTACAGTAAGGCCAAAAAAATTTAACGTAAATTTCGATTTAACGGACACTCTTTATGATGCCTTCGTCAATCTGTATAGATGAAATAGGCTCTCTTGTGACAGTGCATTTGCTGGTTACATTCTTTTTAATTAACAATTTTAAGGTTATGTTCCCATTTGTCGAAATGATTTTACACCCAGCACTTATATCACCGACAATCTTTCATACGTTTACATCATGAACGTGTCACAGCAGTGAAAGCACACTCAAATCCGTTTGTTTGAATGAGCAATTTCAATTTCATACGAATCGAAATACAAACACAAGCGGTATCGAACAGTTATTTTGCAAAGTCTGTCTGCCTTTACACCATATGCTATGGAAAACGATGTTTATTACGCACGAATTACGAAATTTTAAATCATATTTTGAGAAATGAAAAGAAAAAAAATGGGAATTGCGTGTGTTTACTTAAGACAGTAAGTTTGATTGATCGAAAAGAATATGGTTGGCCTTGACGAAGTGTAAATTTTAATGTGTAACCTTGGATCGTTTTGGAAGTTCATTACTTTAACTGATTCAAAGTACTCAGTCAATTGACATTGAGCGAACTGTAAAAATCATAGTGTAAAATAATTTTCTAATTTTTTTGCCCCCGTCAAGTCTTGCTTAATATTGCCAAGTAATGGATTTTTTGCTTGAGCACTGTTAAATTTGCCTGGTGTTTCTATCACTGATGATAATTAGATACAAAAAGAAAAAACTCCAAATCGAACTTTTCCGACGAAAGTTCCGAAGTCGAATGAATCGAAGATTGTGAGCGTGAATGAATTAATATTGATTGGATGGATCAAAGTAGGCATTTCATTTGAAGTGTCTCTATTTTATGGTTGCAATCAATGTTTCGCATTTTCAGCAATTTAAAGTTAAAATTGATGCTTACCCCTATTTGACAGACAGATTGTCTTTCCGTAGTTTGATGTGCAGTAGGTGGTTGCGGTGGCACGCTTTGTGAATAATTCACACTTGGCTGCGTCACATGATAGTTACTATCTGTAAATTTCAAGAAATGGCAAGGTTTGTGTTTTTGGAATCAATTGCATTTGAATTAATTGAATATTTAAGTTGGCTTACAGCTATGCTTAAATGAAAAAGTCCCCATTAAGATCAATGTTTGGAAATTCATGTTATGTATGCCAAATCGGCAAGTGATCGATTGTTAATCGTTATTTTCTTCATTTGAAATATGATGACTTTACTTACTTTGGTGAGGCAAACGATAACTATTATGAGATATTGTTACACCATGATGCGACCCTGGCGGATGATTAACTGGTAGCGTATATTCCGAACTAACTAATTTACTTTTCTGCTGTTGTTGCAACTAAAATGGTGGGAGAGTAGAACGAGCCGATGGTCAATATAGAAATCGACTGAAAATCGCCAAGTTATAATCGGCGAAACATTTGCAGAAATTGTGACACGCACACACACACACACACAGTGTGAGCGAAAGACAAAAACGTCACAAAACAAATAACAATGCTAACAATATGTTCGCTTCGATGCTCTCGCAATGATTGAAATTTTGTGTGAGATAAACTAACCTGCTGCTGTTGCTGCTGCTGTGACGATACGTTAGCTAGTGGGATTTGGGGTTGGTTTTGTTGCTCATATTTATTTGAATTCGTTTGCTGTTAGTTAAGAAAAAGATTGACGAGCACATGAGATTGATGTGTGTGTATATGTATAAATAAGTGTGGCAGACTCTTCTAAATATTTCCTACTCTCAACATGTGTTCAATTACATGCGAGCATTGGTGTATTTGTTCGATTTAGAATGTTGCTGTCAAATTCAGAGTGAAATGAGAGAGTATGTGAATTTAAAAGGCGACTTACTGGTGGCGCTTTATCGTATTTATTTGTGTTGGCTGATTGCCGATTGATAACATTTGAACTATTAGCACCGGCATGCGGGGGATGTGTGTTTGGCGGCACGCCGTAATTCGTATGTGAATATCTGGACATTTTGATAATCAGCTGTACAAACCAGTCACTAATGTCGAATCGTGTGTAGAGTCTCGCGTGCGCGACTCCTTCTTTCTTTTAAGATATACGTTATAATTTAGTTGATAGTTCCTGTCTATCTCCACTTTTTTTTATGTGAATGTGTATCTTCTCGTTTACAATTTAACTATATTCCGACCGATGATTCAAATTAAATTTTCACTACATATTATTCGTGTATTACCGGCTCTTATAATTTATAAATATATTCGACGATTTTTCAAACGATCAAAAAAAGCGCTCTACTCTGATTGGTTATTCACTGTTCACTTGATGCATTTTATCTTTGTATTTGATTTGTTATGTGTTTTTGGTGTGTGTTTTTGTAGATACTTTTAGTTTGATGATTTTCGCATGTGATTTACTGTCAAATTGTTTTTTTTCAGTAAAACGCGAACTAACTTGGTGTTGGACATCGTTTAACTGTTCATCAATATATTCGAAATGAGAGTGAAGTTTTGATGAGCTCTCGATGTTTTAATCGGTTTCAATAGTTCTTTGGTCAATCGCTCACAAGATCGAACTAATTGATTGACCATAGCCAAATAGTCGTTAAGGTTTCGTGTGTAGATTTTACTTGCAAATGAATTTTCTTTTTGCTCTCTTCTTCCTCTTGCCGTTTCACTAATTCATAAATCGTCTTCGTGCTGTTGTTTTGTTAGTAAGTTGTTGAAAAATAAACGAACTCGCATAAATTGTTGCAAACACAAAAATGAGCAAAATGAATGAAAAACAGAAGAATAAACAAGTAAAACAACTTGGTCACAGGGGAAAGTTCGAACTCACACACACTATGTAAAACAAATGTGCGAGTGTGTGTGAATATAATTTTTTTGTTAGTGTTCAATACCTTTTTTTAAAGAAAATGTTCTTATCGCGGCGAAAATGTACAAAAAAAGAACTTGTTGCTTTTGGTTGCTGTTGATGTTCTTATATATTGTTTAAAATGTCGATATTAGCAACAATGCCACTGTTCTGTTCTGTTTTTTTCTGTCAATGCACTTCGGATTTGCTTGCAATCACAACACTGGAAAGTTTACACTTTTTCTGTTAGCAGTGTTAGCTGTTGAACGGTCGGACACTTAATGTTTCTGAAATACCATCAGGACAAATCTTTCGATGTTCGCCTAATGACAATTTTTCTCTCTTTCGCTAATTCCTTTCGTTTCGGGGTGTCACTATGTATACTCGTGTCCGATGACCAATTAGTGTTGTCGATCTGTGTGTTCTATCAAATGTCCGCAACGTAATGATCAAATCGATCGACAAAACAAAATGAGAAAAAACGAATACGTAAAATTGCTTCCACAACTGATCTCAGTTAACGACTTTTACGTTTTTCGAATGAAAGGCAACGTGTAATAAACAAAGAAAAAAAAAAAAACCAAATGAACGAGTCTTGCAAACAATTCAAAATATTTGAATGTGCTAGCAAAAGATGATCCTTTGTATGTCCTTAATATATGTTTGTGTGTATAATCGATTTTGTTTACTTCTTCTCGTTTTTTTTTACTGTTGATTTAATTTGTTTTTCTACTTTTAATAGCACCGTTTTGATTGCTGTTTGTTTGGTTGCAAAATATTTTTGCCGCGAATTTGATCAATTCACCTTTATCTCTGATATTGTTGATGTTTTTGTTGTTTGCCTTTTTTTTTATTCGGATCGTTGAACGAACTCTTTTCAGACGTTTGACTTGGGCTCTCGTACTTTTCGAAGGTTTTTTCCTCTCCACCGAATTAACACGTAGCACTTGATGCTTTGAATGACAATGTACGTTTATTCTGAATATTACTTCTGCTGTTTTTTATCAATTAATACCTATTGAATAATCGTATAATATATCTATTTTTGTTTCTTTCATTACATTTTCTATATGTTAAATACACAAATTATGTTGTTGAGTGTGTTTCTTGAGTTTTATGCGGTCTTATTATTTGGTTCATTTGGTTTACACTGTGGATAAAAAAAACGAGAATGGAAAAGAAATTCGAATGCATTAGATAATTGAATGTATTTTGGGGCCACAGTTAGCCAAAATAGCAACAAACAGCCAAACAAATATAGGTTTATTTGAACAACAACAAAACAAAAAGCACAGACAAATTTATGCAGGAACAAATGAATTACACAATGAAACCGTAAATTTCGGTTCGCCGGTTATACTTTAATTCAATAGTTTTCGTGTAATTGCGAATGATAGAATTTACATTTCCAATCATTTTGAATGTTGACACTTCGATCATCGTTGAAATATTATCGACGCGGCTGTCGGCACTGTTGCCGTCGCCGTCGATCGAAATGCATGTGTACAGTAAGGTGTTTTTCATATTTTAAATTGAAAAAATGGTAGCTTTCAAAATAAAGAGCAAACAATTCTGTATCAATTGATGGCTTCCACACAACGTAGCGATTAGTATTCAGACTTCCCGAAGCAAAAAACACGATTATTTTTTCAGCTTGATTTTGAGCGATCGAGATTTGTTGTGTCATTCGTAAGCAAATTTTATTGAAATGCCAAGGGAAAAGAACATTTTATTCTGTTTGTATTTTGTCAAAGGATTCAATTGTTGCTATGACATCAGCAATTTAACCGACAAAATGGCACAAATCAACAAAAGAGATGGATTTTGTTTTGATTTTCGTTTGGATATCGATACAGAATGTCAATGATGCGGTTAATTTCATCAATCGGCAGTTTTGAATTGTATTGCCGAATTCAAACAAGCGAGAATCCACAAAGATTCTGTTGTTTGAACAAGTAAGTGTGCTTCACCTGCATTTTAACGGAGTCATTTATTCAATTTTTGTTTTGTGTGTTAGGATTTTTCGCATCATTCGATGAACGGGATTACATATTGCTGACTTAAGATAAAGTGAATTTCATCACCCGGAGATTTTCGATTGCATTGCCGAATTCAAACGAGTGAGAACTCAGAAATAGTGCGAATTTTGACCAAGTAAGACGTGCTTCAATTCATATTGATAATATTGTGTTAACAGTGAATTTTTCAGAAATTTATTCATTTCGTTTGTGTTTTTAACAGGTGTATTCGAAAGTGTGAACTATGCGGAAAAGAAAGAAGCCATCGAAAAATAATGCCAACAATGAAAACTATGACGATGATGATGAGGACAATGGAATAGTTACAATCAAATGTGCAATTCCTTCGATTCTTAGACCTCCATTTCGAAGAATAGTCATCGATGATATCACCGCCAAAAGTCTGCAAGCAACGAACATATGTTCATTAGCATCGCTTCTGCTCTTGCATAAAGTTGAGCGCGCATTTGACGAAAATAACACGGAATTTTTCAATCAAGATGTTGAAAAAGTCATACGAGATTGTTTTTTTGCTGTTCTTAAGAAAAACATCACCAAAAATTCTATGATTCTCGAATTCCGTGATTTTGTGACAAATCTCGATGACGAACATCGTTTTGAATGGCCAAACAACGATTATTTTGGAAATTCTTTCAACGATTTGATTGACACATACAAAACGAATGTCACGACGAACTTACATACGCATCGGAAGAATCGCGTCTACAAATATCTGGAATTGAAAATGTACGAACACAACTTGAATGCTGTTCTTGATGAGGTCGAGCAATTGGATAAGATCGATATCAAAAATGCTGTCAATTTGGCAGTAAATGGACGAGACGACATTCCTCAAACTATTAACGGTGCATTGAGAAGAGCAAGTCGTGATATCCTTCTTGAAATGTTACGTGATATTAGTTGGTGGGAAATGGACAACATTTCGACATTCACGAAGATGCATTGGTTCAAATCGCTGCCAATGTGGATTGCAATGCAACGTGAGATCGACGAATTCAATATAAATCAGCGACAACGAGAAGAACAGGAACAGTCAGAACAAAGTGATAGCGCAAACAGTCCACCGAAAATCAAAAATTTGGCCGTCATACCAATTTGCAATCTAAGGCGAACGCACTATCCAATTGACGACTACACGCTTTATAAACTACTTTGTGGACAGAAGATCATCGCAAGAAATGTAAACGGCAATCAAATTACATTCAACGAGTTTATGAATGATAAAACATGGTATTGGAATCAAATCTTCTATTTGCGTAAAATCAACCGCGAATTTGGCAAACGAAAGAAGCAATGATGGCGTGGCGGTGTCGATATTGTTCGACGTGAAAAAGTCGGAGTTCAAGCCAGTCGATATGCAGGAGATCATTCGCAAAATCAATGCTGGTGAGATCGTGAATGAAGTCGGCGTGGACCCGGGATTAAAAAAGTGGCAAGCGGCAGTGCGCCGGAACATCGCCACCGGTCAAGAGGTGGGTAAATCTTAAAAATTATTTGATTAATACTAATATTGCATTTTGTTTGTTTCATTTCATAGGTCAACTTGAATATAAGCAGCAAACGCTTCCATTGGAATGCTAAGAAAAATGTGCGAAAATGCAAATCGAAACGATGTTGTATCCAGTGATGCCATCGCCACTCGGGAGACATTGGCGGTGTTACATTCAGCATAGGTTGAAAATGCTGAAACGAGGAATGGAGGTGTATGCAACAGCAAAGTATACACGAATCCAACTCGACAAGTACATCGAAACAATTAGAGCCGTTGATAAGGCAGTAGGCAAGATGGTAAATTATGAGCCATCAATTGTTTATTTTGGAGCTTCTGAGACACCACCTAATTCACCAATTCGCATCAAGAAGCACGTGAGATGCCCTGGATCGAGAAAAACCATCAATGCACTGAAAAAGCGTGGCAATTGTATCGTTATACCAACCGATGAATATTACATCTCCCAAACCTGTGCGAAATGTTTTCGACGTTTTGACCGAAGAACACGGAGCCATCCCTTCAAACTGTGCCCAGATTGCCATCCAAACCATCTGGCGTTGCTACCATCGGTTATCGTAACTCAGAAAGGCAAACGATTGATGGACCTTTACTGTCAAAGGTTATAATATACCGCAAAAACTGGCTAGTAAGCCCTGTGATTGGTGAAATGGAAAATGTTTTCGATGGACCACCAATTGTATTTCCGGATGAGATGGAAGTAGACGATGATGCCGCTGAGCAACCAAACGAATTCCAAGAGGAGATGGTTGTAGACGATGTTGCCGCTGAACATCCAAGTGAACATAAAACTGTTTGGCAACGCGACATAGTCGCTGCAAAGTGCATTCTCATAAAAGGTATATATTAATTAAATGGCAATAGCGGCAATGCTTTTTTTAATTAATAAATTTGTGTTTTCAAGGACATTGTGAGCTATTTGGGATTCCGATTCCGGAGACATTACAGCGACCACCGAGACCAGTCGTAAATCAGCACTAGGCATCGAGCATTATTATTAATTCGAAAATTAAAATTGTAACAGTTTCTTACTTCCGCTACTTCTGAATTTGTGTGGTAGAGGCTTTATGCCAGGAGTACTAATTTGGAGTGTTTTTTTGTAAGTATCCAAATGAGGTACTGTTTGATATACACTCCGTATTCTACGCGATAGATATTCAGAGTTTATGACAACTTCTCGAATCAGGAATGCAAAAAAACTAGTTTATTGAAAACTTGCTATAGAAATGAATTGGGTAACAGTCAAGTTTGTCTTTGAGTGTTTTTTGCTTCGGGAAGTCTGAATACTAATCGCTACGTTGTGTGAATACCATCAATTGATACAGAATTATTTGCTCTTAATTTTGAAAACTACCATTTTTTTCTTTTTTCTCACCAGAAACACCCTATTGTAACGACTGATCGAATTCAACAAAGCGTACGGCTCCGAGTTTTTAATATAAAACGCCAGACGAGAGAAAGATATGGAGAGACCACCGTTTGAGACATTCGCGCGCACCCGCTCGCTCTACAGGATGATACAGAATGAATATGCGAAATATACGAAATCACCGAATGAATAAAGAAAAAAGTATCCAACAGTTAGGCATGGAATGGAGTTACAATTTTAATGTAGCATTTCTGCTTCGACGCACATTAAGAATCAGGTCTGTTCAATGAGTGTTCAATTGTGGCACGCAAAACGCATTCCATCGGACACAGAGAAAACTCAAGCAAACGATATAAATAATAGCAAACAACAAGCCGATGGATCAATATTTAAACTTCACTCAGTCAGAGAGGGAGATAGAGAGAGAGAAAGAGAGTATGTGTGCTTTGGTCGAAATGAAGAGCAGATACATGGAGATGCATCTTAAATCACCCAATTTTGACATGTTCATGAGATAGAACAAAAAGAGTTTCGATATGAGACCACCAGAAAATTTAAGAGTGTGAATTCCATCAATACATTAAGCACACATTGCCTTCGAAATGGAATACAAAACCCATTTGTGCTTTATTCTGTCGTTCCAAATGAATTTTACCTACAGAATTTGTTAGAAAAGGTGTTTCGTCTACAAAAACAGAGAAAGAGAGTGAGAGAAAAAAAAATCAATTGGTTCATAAATGAAGACAATTCAATAGCATTTGACTTTCCTCGAAGTAATAAATGTCAAAAAGTCATTCGTAGAAATGCCATCCAGATAATTAGAAGATGCCCAGATCAATTACTGGGCAATGAAGGAAATGGCTTGCGACGATTTTCGACTGTAATTAGCAATATTGTCACTATTCTGTTTCTTTGCATTTCTCCTCGTGCGTCACTTTCGCAAGCATGCACACATTGCCAATCGTGTATAATATACCAAAAGAATGACAGGCCAATCGTAGGACCGATCCAAAAGATTGAACCAACCATTTAAAAAAAAGCATATGGAAAGTAAAACCATAAAATGGTTTGCAAAGAAGCCAATCTGAACAATAATAATATGCATTTACGCCCATTATATGCGTATGTTTGCAATACACCCAATCAGCAAATAGCTGCAATATCAATGCATAAAAATGGATTGGATGATGTGTGTATGTGTGCTAGATTTTGGTTCCTTTAGTTTGGTGTAGTTATTGTTGTTGTTTTGTTGTAAAGTACGAAGGGAATTTCCCCGAAAATGAAACGTAGCCGAAGCAGTAGCGCGCAGTACAGCTTAACGACACAATTCAAAATGTGCTCTCTATTCACCATACCGAAAGGCAAATGATAAATTATAGGAAAGATATAGAATGAGAAACAAAAGGCACAATATGCCAGACCATGTGGAGATGTTTTCAGTGCCGTCTATTGTTTGGTTTCAAATCGAAGAGACTGACCGATTAACAAATACATACGGTAAAGAAATTCGCAGAAAAATTCGAGAAAATTCAATACGCTCACAAACACCGCAAACACACGTTCATCGAATGTGAATGAAGAGAAAGAAATCGACGAGCACACTACCGTTTCATCGTGCACTACTGAATCATACACACACACACACAATGCGTTTGCAAAAATGACACGTACACACAATGACTCCGCAATGGTTGCCGACACACCAATAGCAACAACAACAATTACACAATGGAATTTTTCGGTTTGGTTGATATTCATCGTTGCGTTAGATAAACGAACATTCCACCGAATATTTGTCGATATGTGAAATAAGCTCGCAATCAGCCATTGTCGTCCATTGTTTTATCTTCGATTCGATTTGAGTTTGGCATTTTATGGTTGCTTGACTTTCGATCGGCATTTTGGAAATTAGCCGTGTCAGTTGGCAGCGGCGATAAAAGAAAACTCCGGTAAACATGAAAAATGTGCTCGCCCACATCAGCAAAATGCGCATTCTTATCCCGTTTCGCGGAATGTTTGCCGTAAATTGGTCAAACTAGATTTGCATTCAACTTTGTGAATTACACGAATTACGATTAGCACACACACTTCATACACAATTCTTCAGTTTTAGCTCATGGTTAATGTAAGATTTTTTTCTGGATCTCTATCTCACTCTCTCATTCTGCCGAGTAAACCAAGCCAACAAAGCAAGTGGAACGTCGCATGAGTTTGGAATTTGTCTTTTTTTACACGCGCTCTCTTCATTGTATATGTGTGTATATTTTTCTCTTCTCATTCTGTTGCACCGAGGTTTTATCGCCTTTATCGCGCTATGTGCACACTATATAGAGAAAAAAAAACTAAAACTCTCTTATTTTTCTCACATTGCGATAATGTACCTGCCATACCAATGATGTACGATATACACCACCATACACCATGCACCGTGCACATTGGAACACATCATGTATGAAATGTCGCAGCAGAGCGAACGGGAAAGTGAGCGCGCGCGAAACACAGAGAGACAAAGACAGAAGAGAGTGAACGAACAAATCCGCACACACTGAAATAAGCAGACGAGAAAAATGTGCCTTTTTATAATTCGGTTGATTGTGAAATTTGTCAATTACACTCAGTATTTTCCCTTCATTTTTTTTTTTTTTTTTGCAATACAACTCTTTCGCGCGAATCAACGCAATATACACGGGGGAAAACTATTGAAATCAAGTAATTACGGGGGGGAGGGGGGTGTACCGAACATTATACAGGAAATAAAAACCAGCCGCAGCCAGAATTGTGAAATTCAAATGCAAGTAGATGGCTTAAAAATATGAAATTCCATTGAAAATTACCAGCAGCAGATAATCAGGATTTTTATGTATATACAAATCTATGTTGTTTTCTTGAATGATTCTTGTTGTTCTCGTTTTCAAACGATTTCTGTTTTGTCGCTGTTTTTTTTTTTTTTTTGTCTCCTTTCGTTAAATTTCGTTTTTCTTCTTCAGTTTCAGCAGCTTGTCGACATTTTTCCGTTTTGGATATCGGTTTCCGTGCGCTCGTGCTCTCTAACTCTCTCTCTTTCCCACTTAGAATATCGTTTGAAATAACTAGTCGAATCTGTCCTCTTAATTTTATTTTCGGATGTTATTTTCGGTTGTATTTCAATTTTTTACTTTGTTTTCACAATATTTCTACATTTTTTTTCCCAATTGCTCTCGCTACATTCGTTTTCGTTCACGTTTTCACAATTCAGTCGAATACTATGTTTTCTCTCCACTTCGAATGTGCAATGTTACAATATCTATAAATTAATCTAAATCGTTTCGTGTGTAATACAATTGGTTTTTTTACCCAATATTCACTTGAATGCGATCGCATTAAATTTAGTTGTAATTTATTTTTTCTTGTCTTTATTTGCAATTGAACCGAAAATAATCAACAGAAAAACACAGAAAATTTATATAAAAGAACTGTTTCGCTTTTTAAAGTGACTTCTTCAATAGCTTGATGCGTTCACGTCAAAATCAGCCATTTTGATTTAAAACATATTTCTCGGGTTTTTTTTACCCGTGTCTCTTTCTCTTGAATCGTGTGATGTCGTTTCGTGTGCTAGTGAATGTTGAGCATGTGTTAGTACCTCGCATGTTTTCTCGTTTTGGCATTCGCTCACTAGCTGTCGACACCACGTTCAATGTTGCTTGTTACTGTATACAAGTGTGTACGTTTTAATGTTAACGAGCTAAGCTCAACGACTCCCCCGGCCAAATTCCGAATAGCCGAATCGTAATAAATGCCCAAAGACTGGATATTCATATCGAAATTAAGCGGAATATTTGGTTTTTCCGCACTTTTGCCGAAGTCGAAATTCATTTGGACAGACAAAGTGGCGGATCAAAATGTGATAAAATGTAATATGTTCGATATTGGGGTGGTTGGTGACACCAACTTGGTGTACACAACTACATGAGTCAACATGACCGAAACGCACACCATTACAATCCATTCCAGCGTGAACGCATGTACGTATGATGATCGGTTTAATCGGTGCTCGATGATTGTCTCTTACACATACATTGAAGTGTGGAACTTATCATTTGTACCCTGTGGCGATAAATGGAATCACATTTTGGCGGCGAATTTCAAAATTATTCAAACAAAATGAATAAAATGCAGTGCAATCGCTTTGAATGTGTGCTTTTTCTCATTGTTTTGAACATTCTTCGTCGGAATTTGCTCCATTTATTTGATGCTGGATATCAATATCCAAGAAATAAAAAAAGCGAGTAAATATTCTATGGACGCAAGTGCGTTCATGAATATCGAATATCTCATGTGAGATGGAGAGAGAGAGAGAGAGAAAAAAAGAGATATTTTGACGTTACGCCATGTTGCCGCATTCTTTTTGATTCGTCGTCGTCGCGTGATTTGATAAAGTTGATTCGACGAGCATTGATGAAATGTATCAGAAACAGTATCTTGTTGCGTTGCATAGTTTTGAGTTTTATGTAATATACAGAAATACATGCATATAAATCGTGATCGGTCAGCATGCATGTCTA
The DNA here is from genome assembly GCA_028476595.1 of Obolodiplosis robiniae. NCBI lineage: Eukaryota > Metazoa > Arthropoda > Insecta > Diptera > Cecidomyiidae > Obolodiplosis > Obolodiplosis robiniae. Next base: position 32,659,884 of record CM052017.1, read on the forward strand.
CAAATATGATTTTCGAAAGACGTTTACAGTTTCTCAGAATACATACATATGTATTTCTGAATGAGTGAGTCCATTAATTGAACTAATATGAAGCTGAACGGTAAATTGCAATTCTTTCAAACCGGACTCTTGGTCGCTGGACGCAAGAAAGAACGAAATGGCATGAAATGACGGTACATAACATGAAATGGCGAATACACACGAGACAAACTAGATTCAATATCTATGGAATTACAATCGCACGAGTTCGGTGTGATAATAGCGGCTATTCAATTCTTCTCGATGTCTGAACATTCTTATTCGCACAACACCACACCAGCCGCAGAAGATCAGCAATATGTTCGCTTCTTCTAATTCTTTTTCTCCGTTGGTTTTGGCAAAGAACAAACGTAACGCTGTTTACTAGGTTGATGTCGATAGCTACTGTCATTTGCCACATTAGAACCACTCCCATCGCAATGAATCGTACTATTCTTGAATGATAAATGAGGTGTCATGATCCAGATATGTAAAAACATGTTCAACAAATGATGATCGATTTCTAAGTAGCTCATGTGCTGACTGAATGACAGTTAAAATCACACACACTTAAACAAATTCAATCGAAAATGGCATTATTTGAAAATATATCGTTTAATCAAATAGCGCAGTCCATAATCCGAATATGTGTTAATCATTGCGCCTCGCTACGACGTATGCGGCGTTTTATTACCAACTTTCCATCGAAAACTTGGATCACGTAATTGTTCGCATTCCAAATTTTGCAGCTCTTTTCAAGTTGTGTGTGATCGTCATCAAAAATTCCATGAATGATGCATTGACATTTGCTGATTGTTAATTCCATTCATCCATCGAAATGAGCGTAAATACCATCATTTTCTCGCAATCATACATGAATCCAGAGCAATGATTTTTCTACAGGCGATCGAGCGAGAGCGAGAAACAAAACACACGGTACTTTTAAATAGCTGATATGTTGCCTAGCCTCTATCGCGTATAGTTATGCAGCGCCGAAAAAAAAAATAGTGGGAACAATGGAAATGTTTAGAAATATCGCTGTGAGATAGACTTACTCACACAAATACACACACTAGCTCGAAAGCGTGAGCGCTCATTCGCACAACAACTGTATACGAGTGATCTATATCACACATCATGCATTCGCGATTCGAACGAGATTGTTGTATGTTATTTTTATTCAATTTTGTTCATTCATTTCGGTTCAAGTATGTTAGTGTTGAAAGCAGCCGACCATGTGGCAAGAATACAATTGATTCAACGAAATATCAGCGCTTTCCATATTTGCTTTAGCCATTAAATGATATGCAATTTTTCGAAGGGAATTTATCATGAGTGAGCTTATGCATGTATATTTAAAGCATACGAACGAATGAATGAATGAACGAACGAATAGAGCGCATTCACGCAGATAGAAAGGAACGAAAATGTGCGGCGATTGAGATATTTAGTAACTTAGGTTACGTTTTTAGAAACGAATGTTAAAAAGAAGTACAAAAAAAAGTTCACTGAATACAGTCACTGTTTTTTTTTTTTGAAGGACGTTTCAGCGAAACTGTGAAAATTTAACGTGTTGCCCGTTAGGGCGTATGCATAGATATCGACGCCGTTGACTTCGCCGTCTATCGCATATGAGTTTTGCGTACAAATGCACACAGAGAGAATAATCTTGATTAATAACGAACTAGTTTTCATGTAAATGAATTTCCAAAATTGATCTTCAGGGGGGTCTTAACTACGCAAATAATATACTATCTTATGATCGAAAAATTGAAAGTAATGTAAAGAATGCATCGGAATAAAATCGGACTTACCTGCATGTTGACACACCGAATAAGAATGTAATCGGTATTGAAATATAAACTAGATTTCGTTCAAACTGTATTTTATTACTGTGGTTATTGATTGTAGCCTTTCAAATCAGTTGCTGCGCTTTGTATTGGATTGGTCTCTCTCTCTCCCTCTCTGGATCACGTTTTTTTTTTCTTCTTTCGATTCGCTCGAAACACACTCAAAAAATATATTTTAGGATTGAATTGCAATATTTGTTCACTTCACTCTCAATTCTCCAACAAACTGATTGCTAATTTTCTTTTCTTTTTCACCAATCCTCTTTCTGACAAACAATTTTTCACTATAGTGTATATTATTTCTTTCGTTGATATGCAGAGTTCACCGTTGTACAGAAAACTAAAGGAAGAGAAAGCATTTGCTCATAATTAATCATCACCCGTTCATTCAAACAACAAAATGAGCAAAAGCGATAAACAGCAAACTACAACAACAACAACAACAACAACAACAAAAAACATCCAACCAAATTTATTTCGATAGTGTGTAATATCTGGTTGGCTTTCGGCTTTTGTTGTTATGTATCGACTATCTTATTGTTACTTATTTTCATCAGAGTCAGTGTTGATAGATATTGGTTGTTATTTTCTTAAGGTTACACACTTGCAACTTGAATGCTTGCTTTTGTGTGCGCGCGCTCGGTGTACCGATTTATTCATTTCATTCGCCGCTCCATCCGATAACCGTATGATTGCAGCCGCTGATCAATTCAAATTATGTTCAATTGTCATCATAATTGCAGAAGAGCCAGCGAATTAAAAACGATTGAAATACATTCGAAACTTGCTTGGCTACCGCAATATATTTATGTGCGAACGAAGATTACTGTTCGTGAATCGAAATGGAATTATGGAAGATGTGAAAAAAATCCCAAGTTAATTTGACGAGCTGTAATAATCACATTACATTATTTCTGTTTATGTTTGAACTGTTTTTTTTTTTTTTTTTTTGTATTCCATTCATATTTTGCTACTTTTTTTCGTGTGCTCATTTTGCGGGCAACTTTGAATGCATGAATAAATGTCGATCGCAGAGTCTAAGGCTGTGCAATGGCAGCCTCATTCTGTTTCTACACTCACAACAGTGGCCAACAAAAATGCGGAGGCTTGAAATGATTTGATGAATTCGAATAATGGGTGCATGGGCGCACACTTTGTGTGACGACGTTCCAAACAGATTTCTGCGGGTGTAATTAATTTGATGATGCGATTATTTGATGCAATTAAAACTGAACCGGAGGACTTTTTGAAAAGCATCATAAAGCTATTAAGACCGCCATCATGTGCCCCCTTTTTCCGCTTATTTTTCAATAATTAATTTCGAAATTGACCCTCATTTCGTATCATATTTACGTCACCATTGCTGAACAGAATCACACACAGAACAAAAAAACGCGCATTGGCTATTGTGAATATACTTGTTGCTTGCAATTGTATGAGAGCGTGAGAGTAGACATCATAAATAAATAACACGATCATGCTAGCTGACGAATGATTTCACAAGCATCGGGCGTGTTTACTCAATCGCAATGTTGACATTTAATTGGTATTACTATTTTTGGTCATTCAATAATCTTTGAGTCAATTGCTCATCATCACTGAGTCGTCCAAGTGAAAAATTCAGCAAGCGGGAGAGAGAGAGAGGGGAAAAATTGTTTATATTTCGGGCCGTGGATTCAGACCAACAGATGTCTGCCTGATTTTAATAAATTATCAACAAGCAAAACTTTAAGATGGGATTTTTTGATCGTGAGCTCATTACCGCATTCGTAAAGATCAAACCAAAATGTTGTGGGAAATTGCGTTGAAATGTTGGAGAATATTGCTTTAAACAAATGAGGATGTTTTCAACTTAATCGGAGGATTATTCTCAAAATTGTACGAAATCATTTAATTTTTCGCGTATTTGCCGCATTTTGTTTGAGTGCAAGACAATCATAGACACCAATCGATTTACTCAACGCCCAATGCAAGCCACAAAAAACGATCTTGCAAAAAACGATTGTTATTGTTTTGCAAATGCCTGAAATCATAGTTACTTGTGTGTTGCCGAAGTAATGACAAAAAATGCTAATTATTTGGTTCATAATAGGAATAAATGCAATGTACTGATTTGCAATGGCGCGCCGTTGGTCTTCAGCTGCACATGTGTTTGTGTATATCAATAATAATTTACACACAAAAATCAAGTGTTCCATTTATTATTGTTTGCAATCGTAGACGTCTAGTCAGCATTAAATGGCAATCGAGTCTGGAATTTGGTACGAACTTGCCCTTTACAGCAACCAAAAAATGTAGGTTATGTCTTGTTCAACATATTCATTTCCATCGATACCTTTCAAAATCACGATACATTTGAACACACATATATGTAGACGAACACGAATACGAAACCAATATTCCTGATCGTATGCATCTGATCGTATGCGTCATCGCTCATGAAATACACAAAATCCAATATCTATACGTTGAATTTTCTTTTACATTGCTCACGTCCGTGCATTCGCGAATTGAAAATAAAACAAAATTGGGTCTCTTTCATATTTTTCCGTTTCGTTGCGTGTGCGGTTGTGACCGTTGATATGTGCTTTTTTTGGTATTTCGTCGGAAAGAATAAAAAAAAAGAATGTGCAAAAATATATGTATACATTCTCTGCGACTTTCCATTTCTTCGGTTTTTTGCACATGACCAAAAATCGACCAGCAATTCTGCTGAACGACCAACAACGACGATGACAACGGTATTAAAGTGATACAATGAAATATTATCATGTGTATATTCGTCAACAAAAAGAACTATGTTCCGTCGTCCGATTTTCAATTCGGCCAAACACATTTTAGAAGCGACAAATATCCGGCAAAAAAGCCGACGACGTTGTGTGCTTTCTGTTCAACAGAAAGAATGCTGAAAATTGTTCGCCACTCACTGGAATGCCTTTTTCAATTCAAAAACATTAAAATCGCTGACTTTTACATTTCATCCATTTCGAACGAGGAGGCGTGCGCGTGATGTGATCACATGCATTCTGATTGGAGCTGATTGTGCGATATTTTTGGAGCGTGCGATATGTTTATTATCTTGTTTCGAGTTGGCGTTGAATTGAATGATTGATATTACGCGAACGTTTGCAACTCAATTCCACTCAGCCATCGATCGAACAGTGCAGATAAATAGAGGCATTTATTATGAAATCTCAAGCAATAGAAAAAAGGGAAATATTCTAGTTTAAGTCTCGCATCACTTGTGATCGCATAATCAGCTTTCATGATGGACTTAGAGTTGTCATCAATCAATCGAAAGAGCTGAAATGTGCCCAACAGTCCATCAAAATCAACTGTAAATTTTGACTTTTGACATATGTTTATCAGTTACATTGCCACTGCAGACATGCCGCACGGCATAATGGATACATGCGACTTTAGCATTTTGTACAATTTAATTCGTCTCAATCGTCGAATAGTCAGAACTATTATTTAAAGCAATGCAGCCCATAGAAATACGTATTACTGCTGAAATTTGGCCTTTTTGAGTGAAAATGTGTGAGTGTATGCGCGATGGTATGCAAATTCAATAGAACGACAGTGAATAGAATTGAGCATGTTTTGTCGTTTCGTCTCGTTCCATTTCGAATCGTCATGTATCGTTGCATTCGTAGACGATTTTGGTCAACGCACTACGCACACATAACTGTTGCTCGTGGATTGTGGTATTTAGCTTAAATAGATAACGCACGATTACCACCACATTTATTTTGTACGCGACTGCGAGTGTTTCTAACTTATTTAATTTGTCCACTTCTCTCTCCCTCTCTCTGTCCCTTTCTCACTAACACTCACTTTCTATTGGCCTCAATCGTTCTCGCTCGCTCTCTCTATCGCACAGCCAACTCATGCTAACTCTATCTCGCTCACTCTCCCCGTCTCTCTCCATTTCTCTCTCTTTCTCTCTCTCTCTCGCTCACTCTTTTCCTACAATATGACCGCCTAAATTATATAGTTGTGATGTGATCGCAACTGAATTGTGATTTGATGGTGGAGACGATATATAATTCACTACTTTCATCCACTATTATAAATTTTCAAAATGAGAAATACGTTTTAATTCCGATCTTTCAAATGGGATTGTCCTCTTTTTATCATTTGCACGTGGATAAATGTGTTCACAATATTTCTATTCAACCATTTGAGTCATGTTTCTGTATGACATTTCACAAGAGAAAATCAGAAAATCATGCTCAATTGCTTTTATCGAACTCTCTCTCTTTCTCTTTCTCTTTCAATGCATTTATTTATTTAGTGGGTTTTTTTCCATCAACATCTTGTAAAATATTTGATAATTAACATTTACTTTTTCATATTTCAACGTTTACACGTTGCCCGCAATTTGTAAATGTGTTCATGAGTCAATACACATTATCTGTGACATGAGCTGACTTGATGAAAATCTAGTACAATACGGAATATAGATAGCCAGAGAAAAAAAGTAGATAAACTTATGAAATTACTTGAAAAATGATCAGAAATCTTTTCACCAGCCGATTGCACAAAACACGTACAAAACCAATGTTTTAGCGATGATCAAAAAAAAAAAGAAGAAGAAAAAATAACGTAGTCTTGGATCTTCCAAATGGATTTATTTTATCGAACTGATGTTTTTATTGTCACTTCAAAATCTATTTTTATGTCGTGCAACAATTAGCAACCGAATAAAGAATTAATTAAAATATTTATATATATTTATATATATATTTGAATATATATTAGCAAAAATATAAAAAAATCGTGTTAGCAGTTAACGCGTAGCGCGTGTACAGTCACTGTACTAACCTCTAGTTAAATTTTTTATGTTTGATTTGACAACATTCAGGAATTGGTTTTGTGAACTGTGTGGCGGTACGAATATACATTCACAAATCACACCACAGTAACGATAGAGAAAGAGAAAGACAGAAAATGAATAAGAAGTATGAGGAAAAAAACGGTCTGATATTGTGTGGTGTATTGTGAGTGTGTGTTTTTTAGTATTTGTGGACCCCAAAACGACCGTCCGACCGACAACAGCCACACACATTAACGAGCCACACTGATCTTTTTCTTTCATATGACATTTTCAATGTGTGATTGCGATGGCATTTCGCGATCATAGGCGCACATTTCATATTTGAACATTACAAACTTCAACATTCATTTGTATGCGCGCGATGATGTGGATTTATACATGCAGCCGTTCCGATCGCAGCAACCACAGAAAATATATGAATCGTGGAAAGCGAAGACAAGGAGAGAAGATAAATCAAAAGAAAGAGGAAGAAAAAATCCTGTCTTCTCGCAATCTGAATCTGAACGTCAAACTGATGGCGAATGTGCTCTATTCGGAATAGCTGTGCCAAGGCGCACACTTGACACGTGCGCCATACTTTGAATGAGCTCAAATTTGACAACTCAACATCACGATCAACTTGCTTGAATCCCAAATGTCATGCAATTACGGGTAGAATCAGTGCTCAATGGGATATTGCGGGGTTTTCCCCAAATGAATCATGGATAAACGAATTTTGAGACGAAAAAAAGGACGAAAAAAACGTTGAATTTTTTTGATTCTATTTTTTCTTTGAATTTATTAAATTTGAATAACATCTTTCATCCAACAAAATAGTACAATTCTTAACAGCAATGTATGAAATAAACGTTGTACCAACGTTCCTCTCGTTCTCTCTCTCTCTCTCTCTCATTTTAAAATCATTCTCTGTTCAAACTAAACAAATAAAAATAATATTCAATATTTTATGTGCAGATGGTGAATTTAGTTTATTCGTTAGGAATAGTTGTTCTGAATTCGGTTGAACTGATTTGTGTTTTCATCGAGTAAGGCAAGTTCCGTTTGAATTTATGAGCATAGCAAAATCCTAATGAACACTTCAATATTTTTTTTTCCACAAAATTTTCGATTTGTATCTTTTCTTGCTTCTGATTAAAATTTCCGGGTTACATGGTGCTTTATTGTAAATTTCGTTCAACATCATTTCTTCTATGAATTTGTCGATAATGCAGTGGAGCATTCGCAAAACAAAAATTTGAAGGAAATATCACAAACCAACTAACATTGCATAAAAGCCAAGACGATTTGGAATGGTACAATGTTCTTCAATTATCCATTCCAAATCGAGTTTGATCTGTACAGTTTTGATAAAAATCTTGAAAATATTCCTGATTTCGAAGATTTGCTCCGCATCTTCGATGTTTGCCATGCAAGAGATTCACGACACAATACATAGATCTCATCGATTTTTTGTTAATTTTTGTTTTATCACAGGTGATCATTTTTAATAATAGAATATTTTTATATATATCATATATGGCGCGCGCTCTCCATTCATTCTCTAATTTTTTTCAATAAAATGTTTGACGCGGCTTATCTTGTGCCAAGGCTTCATTCCGAGTGCGCGTCATAGACAAATGAAAACATTGTAAAATTGTATTCGCCCAAATTTAAAGATCCATTATGTGAAGTATAAGTTCTAAGCAAATCGTTTGGTCCAATTGTAAATTGGTTGCCTGTCGATGTAATGTGGGTATCAATTCATTATCCAGTGCGTTCATGTAGAGCGGTGCCAATTTGTCATAGTTTGATCCAGCCTCGTAGCACACTTGATCCTGTTCAAGTGTTGCTCGTATCGCTAATTTCGTCATTCCATTTGTTGCCAACAAATCGACGAACGGCACCAATGCCATCGATGCGCTCCGAGCGATTTTCTGTGACAGTTTTGACATGTCGATTGGATCTTTTCCATGCGCTGACTCGTCGTCCGACTGAAGGTTTTTTTTTTTTAAATTGAACGAAAAAAACGATATTTGAAATGGATTCTTGTGTGATGCTGAAATGTTTGATTACCTTCAAAATAAACACTTCAGTCCATCGGATGCAATGGTTTGAATGTGAGTAATCCAGCCCATGATGAACACGTATGCTGGGAATCCCATCCATTGGTTTCTTATCAATCGGTGATATTACACTGAAGGAGACAAAAAACATTATCTTCTGTTCATTAAATGGCTATTCTGAGAATCGGTGATGAGTTGTTGAAATTTGTAAAATATACCTAAAATTTATTATAATATTTTTCTCCACAAAGTATACAACAAATCTTACCCAACATTGAAATCAGTGTCGTTCTCCACCCATTGAATGCAAACCAGCTCTGTTTGTGATTCATCGCCATCGACTGGGCCACAAACAATGTCAATGTCCTTCATTGTTTTCAGTGCTTGTTGAATAGCTGCCATTTTTTTCGGAAGTATTTGTACCATCAGTCCATCTTCCACGATGCTGCATTTGCCCGATAGGCCAGATGTGGTCTTAAGGGCACCGTTCAACACCAAAAAACTTGCACCAGTCACTTCATTATTGCGGGGGGGGAAAAGATGAGAATTTATTAATGAATAAAATAGTTAAAATAATTTATCCAATTTATCAACACATGTGCAAAGCTTACCTTTTTTCGGTTTGCCCTGTATATTGATTGCTTGCGTTGAATACGCGTGCGTTTCAGCGCAACCTGATTCCGTATTTTGTACACAAACTAAATGTCCATCGGCCAACTTCGAAAAATTGCCGGCCAAAGCAAAAATGTGATCGCTTGAATTATTTAGCGCTTTCATAATTTGATCGTAGCGATTTCGTGGGATCAGCACATTTGTTCGTCTTTCTTCCATGTGAATGTACATGCCTCGAATGGTCGGTATTGTATACGAATAAGTTCGAAAATCGGCCAAAAAATTGATGATCGTTTGAGCAATTTCAGCGTAAACGGAATAACGACCGCGAACAGAGACGTGCGGCGACGGATAGTAACGATGTAAGGCACCAAGTCGTAACATTAGACGTAGCGGGAATATTTTGGCCTGAAAAAAGATTTGAATCAAAATTAACGAAAGCAATAAAAATTAATGAAAAAAACACACAAACACAAAATATATTGGAAAATTTACCCATGGCACTTCCCATCGATGAATCAAAATACCAATCAAGTATGGATTTTCTGGTATAATTATATTTTGCATGCATTGAAATGTTGTTCGAATAAAGAGAAAACCTCCATGTTCCTTTGATCCAAGGAATGGCGTTGTACTTGCCATCGAAAAGCCCAGCTCAGTGATGTCTTGACCTAAATTTCGAAAATCACATTAGTTTTATAAACCAAATGTTGATCGCACATTAAGCGTAAAGTGCACCTTTGTCAGCATCTCTGTGGATTTCATTTAAATGTATAAAAATATCTTTTGGCAACTGATTCGATGAATCCATTTCGAGAAGTATAACGATTTCATCTTGGCCAACTAGGTGCATTCCTTGTGTTGTAAAATTTATCACGGACTTGTTAATGCAACACGTTACTAGAATTGAATGAAATCAAATCGTTTAGAACAAATCCACATTCATGCAATCAAATCCAAGACGTACATTTAATTATTTTGACTAATACATAGAAATTTGGCTGGATCATAAACTTCAACTGTTGAGTTTGTAGGCGTTCGATGAGCTGCTCATTATTGGTCACTTCGGTGTATTTGAATTCAGTTCGTGTAGACACACAAATCGGCGGTAATTTTAAATCGGTTTTGTTCGGCGACGATGACGGAATATACGAATTGGTTTCTAAATCCAGAGGAGGCATTTTGCAGCTATTGCTCATTTTCCTTTTTTGCTTTGGATCTGGTCCAGCTGGTGATGATAGTTCGCTATTTCGGCTACTTGGACGAGCATCCCAGTTATTATCTAGGTCGGTCAAATCACAACCAGGCCGAATTCCATCGCTAAACATCACATTTTTCTCTTTGCGCTGTGATTTTGGAGCAACGCCTTCTCGTTTCAACACACCCACCGGGACCATAACAGAAATTGGCGCTGATCCAGATGTGGTTACTTGCTGATGTGGAGGAATCACCGAACAATATTCCATTGGATTGTTTGGATTTGGGGATCGTGCCATCGGCGACGGCATATCTCCATATGGTGAATTTATCATAGAAGCCTCATCCACACCCGATGCTTGATTCACCAGATCTACATTCTGGATGAATAATACAAACAATCACTTATTAAAATCTTAATTTTCGGAATGCAATGTGCTTAAATTTGACAACAGCAATTTGAAGGGTTCAATTATTGCTTAATTTCATCAACAACCAAAAATGTAAATTGACTTTTTTTTTTCTTTAAGAAACACTTACTCGATTTAAATTCCTATTTTGATTCAGTAGAATATCACATTGTACACAAACACGAACCTCCACATCGCCAAGATATTCAAGTTTTGCTTTAAGCGAGCAACACGATGAGCATAAGACTAGACCACAAGCGCGACAATGATGCCGCCGTTTAATGAACGAAAACTTGATATTGCACTGCATACAAAATTCGGTCATATTGTCCGGCACCCAAAATCTTAAAAAATCAAACGAAATAGGATAAGCATAGAAGCAGAATTTCGAATTGAAAGTGGAGAATGAACTTACGGTGCAATTTTACCAATTTGATTCATATTTGTCGCATTCGTGAGATGTGCAGATTGATCCGAATTAGCATAAATCTTAAACCAAATTTATCACAGAATTTGAAGTATTTATGGTGATTTTCTGGGATGTGCTCGAAAACACTTACCTCACTCACATTTGACTCGTTCGCTGATTCGCTGTCCATATTAGCCTGGCTATTCTCTAGCTGATGCTGCTAGTGGAATGTGAAAAGAAAGAATTGATAAGCAGTGTTGATAAGAGTGTTAGTTCTGAATGAATCATTGGCCAAGTGGAAATTGAAAATCAACTTTTTGATAATAAATTGAAGTTGATTGTGATAATAAGAAAAATATGAAAAAAGAAAAAAATATTCGACCTACCAGCATCGGATTATTGTCGTTAGGGATATTGGAATCATCTGAAGATATGGACGATGACAAAAATTGTGCACAGGCGGCTGGTGTGCTGCCAGCGTTGTCGTCGCTTGAAAAATGTAGTGATGAGCTACTTGCATTTGGCTGTGCCTCGACGAGTGTCGAATTGCAATTTTGGAGATTCAGCGAATTGGGTCGTTTTGCCGCGCTACCGCCAATGCCGCCAACTTGTTGATCGTCTAGCTCGCATTCGGAACAATCATTATGTTGGTCCAAGTCTGACGATAGCCTTGCGCTTTCATCCAATTCACTAGCACTTTCCGTTTGTATATTGGTTTGGACTTCAGTTTGGCTATCTTGAGAAATATGTTGATTATCTTCGGTATCAATTGATTGCTCGGCATCGGGGGCCAAGTGTTCGGCACTTGGTGTCGATTCAATATTTTCCATATTGTGATTTGAACTAACGTTCGGTAGCTGCTCATTGTTCGAAGAGGCATTCACTTCCCCAAATTCTACAGTTGATGCCTGCGAAAAACTGTCTGCGTCTGTCTTTCGATCAACTCTCGAAGCGATTTGATTGATTTCGCTGGCATTCTCAATGGATTGATCGGCATGATAATCTTCATCACCTACATACAGATCAACATCTTCCGTATTCAATGTTTCAATGGCACCTGTTGTAAAATCGCATTTTGATTTTCCGGCAATTGGATTTTCCTCCAACTCTTCAAGCTCTTGCAAATAGCTTTCAAGCTCTGTGTCTGACACATCGTCCATTGTTGCCGCCGTTTCGAAAGTGATTGGTTTTATAAATGGATCATTCAATTTTGACACAGTATCAGCGGCGAGCTTCTCTACAATTAGCTGTCCATCTTCAATATCATCATGTATTTTTTCATCTTCAATCAATTCCTCTGGTTGTCGGTCATCAACATCACCTGCAGCTGCTTCATTCTGATTTGTGGTATTTTTGGCTAATACTTCGCCCAATTCAACGGGAGCAGGTAGATCTGTATCGCTCTTGTTTGATGCAGTTATATCCAAAGAGATCGATGTTGGTGGCACCACCGACGATAGTTCTGTTCGTAGTTCCATCGAATCAGCAGCTGTATCATTGGTTTTGTCCACAATATCTGCATCGATTATTTTTTCATCACAAGCTATACTTTCTGTATCATCCGATTCAATTGATGAAATCTGCTCTTCCGAGGATTTCACAATTGATGATGATTCCATATTCCAAATCTCCTCGTATAACGGACGATCGGAAGGTAAATTTTGTTCGGAAACTAATATATATTGAATATTGCTTGATTTTTCACCGGATAAATGTTGCGGTTGTGTCTCTTCCCCAGAATGCCCTGTATTGTCAATGATTGGCTTTGAATTTTCACTACAATTCAAAATACCTGATTGTTCGCCAGATGAATTAGTCGGCTCGTTTTGTTCGAATTTCGGAACGATAGAATTTGTTGATGCCGAACTGTTCAGTAACGGAGGATCGCACACTCCAAATGGCTTTGCTTGCACTTGGGTCACATGATGCGGCGTATTATCTTCCGAAATTTTAACCGCTTCGATACCTGCATTTACGTATTCATTTAAACTGAAAACAAGAATGCACAGAATCAGTGATTCAAGATTTACTTTGCAACAACAACAACATCATTCATTTTCCCTTGGTTACCTGTTAAAAACATTTGACACTTTAACAAAATTCGTTTTTGTGATTCGATTTGAAATGAGTGGAACAGCTGGTGTACTGGTAGTTGGTTGAGCGCTGACAGTTGGCCCATATTTGTATGAAGCGTATATGTCATGCTGTTTGCCAGACCGATTCTCGCTAATCGCTGGTGATTTAGTCAACTTTGAGTGCTGTTCTTCGTTGAGCTCAAGATCATCGAGAACCTTATTGATATCAACGATATCCATTTTTTTAGGCGATGCTGTCAAAGAAACGAATCATATTGCATATTGTCAATAAAATGTCATTGAATCATTAACTAAGCAACTGCATGAAAAACCTTTTGAAAAAATTTGAATTAGGAAGACAGCGAAAAACTTTACGGTTGCTTACTGAACGAAAAAAAAAAAACACCACCGAATGTAGATTTCGGTATATGGGCATGATAACCGTATCTAAAATGGCACATGAATTTATGACAATAAGCTCAAGTGCCTAAATCAATTCTGTTTCAAGCGATTCCATTAAGCAATCACGATTTCCATATTATGACATAAATTTGGTTGGATTTTGCAATGCGACTTACCAAGAGACGTGCATAAGCAGCTCAATATTCGACAAATTGGGTATTGTATTTAATTTGATACGTACAGAAAAGAGCGTAATGGAAACAAAATCGTTTCACCTACAATAGATCGGCGTATATATATTTTTTTCTATGTTCACTCGTTTACACAGCTCCGCATCGAAAACGTTCATTTATATGAATGATTAACTATCTAATTACAAATAGGTACGGATCATATGAACAAAAATACACATGCAAAAAATATGGTTTCTCTCTCTCTCTCTCTCTCTCTCTCTCTCTCTTTTGATCTATTCACACAGTTCTGTTTTACGTTTTTTGTCAACAAAAACAGCAATACAGAAGGACGTTATTTGAACACTCCGTTTACATAGATATTGAAAGAAAAATTTGATTTATAACTCTGCGCTGCGAGTAAAAGAGAGATTCGATCCACCTTTTATGTGATGAAGGTAGAATAATTCAATTCACTTGTTGTGTTGCATGAAATCTCGAGCCCAGCCGCGAATTTCCGTCGATTTCCGTGTATTTTGTTCAATTTTCTATTAATAATTTGCAATACCAAATTGGCCAATTTCTTTGTTTAAATTTCCTGATGTTTACTCAACCTTTGTATTGGTGGCCAGATGCAGTTCACGCTCAATCCTCAATAGTTTCAATGCTAACCAATGCTTATTAATATATTTATTTCGTTGGTTTTTCTACGAAATTTCGATGTTAACTCAGATTTTTTTGCATAATGTTTGGCTGTTTAGATCCAAAATGGTTTAACGAAACAATCACATTACTTTCAATAAAATTGCATTCTTCGTTTTATTTCACTAACCCAAAATAAAAAGTTTGAAGGAAAACAGTATTGAAATGTCAACTTTTTTTTTTATTTTGCTCTTTCGTGCTCTATGACTTATCTCTATCTCTAACACACACACACACACACATATAGTCATTCAATCACACACACGAGCACGGAGTAAGATTAATGTTGCACATTCCATCTGGGGCTCGTTCCCCATATTGTCGATTTTCACCGCCACCTTCTGTTATTGTGCGTTCACCATTTGAGAGTCAGTGTTTAAAACCTGAATGGAATATTTGTGGTTTCATGGAAGTTACACCAAGTTATTTATTTATTTATTTAAGTTGTACTGTCCTTGATTCAATCAACTATATTCGGCAGAACTTGACCAACTTCATTTTATTTATGACGAATTTGATATTTTTTTTCAACATCACCGCAATTATTTGCATTATAAAATATTGCGATGAAGGCAAAATGAACGTGCATACGTAGAATATCAAGCTTTTCTGTCAGGCAAACACTATTCTTACAACTATTGGATGTCATGTACTATCAGAATGCTGCTGGCGAGATATATAATATTGGTGTATATTTAAATCATATTTTATTATTGGTTTGATATTTCGGGAGCAGCACGCCATTACCATTATTCATGGTTTTGATGTCAACTCAAAGCATCAAAATGATGAAAAATCCGAAGGTATTTTTGATTACGTATTGAATTATTTATATAGCGTTTTGAAATTGTGTCCACTATTCCAATGAGTATGCATCGAAATCTCATAGATAAAATCTATATCATTGCCGAACTTCAAAAGAACGACTCAAGCTCGGGCGCAAATTTTGAACTATTTATCGTCGCCACTGTCACGGTACCTTGAGCATTAGCTCATTCAAGCTATTGTTGTTATTAGTAAAAGTGAAACTATTTTGACAGATAAATCGCTCAATCCATTTTTCTGACACGATTTTCTTCGAATAACAAAAAAACAACACATTTCAAACTAATCGATTTTAAACTGTGTATGAGCTGACATCTGGCGATATTTTCAGGAATTAAATGGCATGAAATATACTCTTTCATATTCTGCAACAAACGAATTTATCCTTTGTCAATATATCCTAACATTGAAATCACATCAAAAAAAAGATAAATATTTTGATAACAAAAAATTATCTAAGAAGTTTGTCACAACTACGCGAAATGAAAACTGCATTTTGCACGAGCAAAACAATCGTTGACGTTGAAACAGAGAGTGTTGACACAAAACAAGAAACCCCTTATTTGAATGGAAGACGTACCGCGTTGGGAACAACTGTTGATGCGCTTAAGCATACTTAAGATCTTATAAGATCTCGACAAACCAAAGGATGATCAAGAAGCTCTAGAGGCAGATTAGAATACACCAAAGGGAACTTCTATGTTGCTATTTTGAGACGTTTCGATGATTTCCTCAACCAAAATTGTCTTGAAGTAAAACTAATCGTATTGTAAATAACAGAAACGGATTATTTTTCGATAATTCTATGATAATGAATATAGTATTCCGATTGTGGCATTTTATTGAAAGGAGAAAATAATCAACACAAATTACGAATTCGCACTGTTGAATTATTTACCGTTCAAATGCCTTAGTTTATGATGTATTCTTAATAGTAATACGAACAAACAATATGAAATAATAATTAATAACAACGAAAATTTGTATTAAATGAAAAACTCTTTGTTGTCAATGATAATACAGAATCTATCACTCTCTAGCTGATGTGCTCTCCGTACTATATAGAATACGGGTGTCCAATGTCCATCCGCTACTTCTTCCAAAGATACATTGATCCCGATATGAACATTTCGTTGCTAGAGCCTTTACCATTGGGGTAACTAATAAATAATAAATAATAAAATATTTCATTAGTTAGTAGTTTTTTTCCATTAGTATTTTATTAGTCAGTAGGCCTTAGTAGCCACTAAGAAGTAATAATTATTATTTTATTAGCGACTAACATCTAACTAATTAGTGAGTCTTAGTAGATTTTTATTATTATGTTAGTAGATTTATTAGTAGAATGTTAGTAGATTCTTCATTATTAGTGGCTGTTAGTAGAGTTTTCATTACAATTGTACAATAAATGTTGCGTTTTTTTTAATTTTTGCTATAACGAGAGCACTGGGCATGAGCATTGGGCATCATTAATTACAATTGAAATAAATATCGCCATATATATAATATATAAATAATATATATATATGAATATCGAATGAATATCGCCAATATTATATATATATTATTTATATATTATATATATGGCGATAATTATTCCAATTGTAATTAATGATGCTCAATGCTCATGCCCAGTGCTCTTGCAATAATTTAAAAAAACGCAATATTTATGACGCGCGAAAAAAAGAAAATTCTAATAAAAACTCTACTATAAATCTAATGAAAACGCTACTAACAGCCACTAATAATGAAGAATCTACTAACATTCTACTAACATTCTACTAATAAATCTACTAACATTCTAATAAAAATCTACTAAGACCTACTAATTAGTTAGATGTTAGTTGCTAATAAAATAATAATTATTACTTCTTAGTGGCTACTGAGACCTACTAACTAATAAAATAATAAAACTGGTGAAACTACTAAAATAATAAAAAAACATACTAATTAGTGGAAAAATTATAATCTATGGCCTTTACCACCGCGTGCACACTTAATCTCTAAATGTGAAGCCTCATTCCCATAAAAAATGTCAGATTTTGAATTTTTTCGACAAACGTGAAGGTAAACCGCTTGTTAAAATTAACATCTTACATGAGATCCACTTGAGTCATTTTAGATATTAGATTTGCTAGAAGGCGAATGTAAATGAATTGTTTAAGTGGTTGAGAAACAATTAACAATCATATGGAGCAGTAAGACGAACCCGACCAAAATTTGCTCGAGCTATACACAACATTCCGATAATTTCGTCATTGCTGCAATTTCAGGAATTATGTGATTGGCAGTATAAAACACAGCCGCAAAACTTCGCATGCAAATCACTGACGAATGATGTTAACCATTGCCCGACGGGAAAAGCATTCGGCGGGACACAGATCATTAATAATATGATTTATGAACGTGGTCATGAAGATGACTATCACAATTGGTTTGGCACAACCGATAAATATAATTTTACCAAAGACATTTTGTCATATTTTAGGTAATTCTGTTGGATTTTATTCGTTTATCGTAAATTAGATTTGAACTTGAAACTCTTTACGACCGTCCAAACAAAAAAACGCAACGCCATTTTGTAAACCCACTACTTTTTTTGTCACTAATTAATCATTTATCTTTATTATATTTATAAAAAGATGAATCTTTCTTTTCCATGTCAACAGAGAATTCGAAGAGTTCTTAGAAATTTCGGAACTACGTAGCACAACCAAAGTGGCGAACGCTTTTCATGAGTACAAATCACAGCTGCCCGATGAAACCATGATTGAATTTAAGCTGCCGATAGTTCTGCAAAACAATGGACAACGTTGGAGTGTGGTCCATTCTTATCACTCATGGCCGCATACACAGCATATATTTACTTCCAGATGCAATGGCCGAGCGAATTTTATGATGATGGGGCGATTAAACATGCGTATAGCGCATAATATTCAAAGAGGAATTGACATTTTTGTCACCGTCGCTCACTATTTCGCGTGCAATATGATCTAAACCGACAAATGCGATATTCAGCCGTATTAAGAACATTTGAGCAGTGCCGTTAGCCGGTTGTGTGTGAAAAAATTGTTGCATAATTCGCCTTTCTCTCAACAATATTCAACCGATCGCCACCATTTGAGCTGTGACGACTACCATAAGTTTCACATAAGATTCAGAGCGGATGACATCAAAAATTGGAACAATCTTTCGCAGGTTTTTTTTACCAAAAAATCATTGGTAAATATAATTTGGCGAACGAAATTAATGAAGTATTTGAAGAAAATATTAAAATGCGTAAAAATTTCGAAATCAATTTTATAACAACTTCTAAATTCATTGGTAACTTGACCATTGTTAACGCATGTCACGCAATTAGCTGCGCGATCCATCTAATTGATAAGTTGCATGCGCAAAAAAGCTACTCAGTATTTTTTGTGTTGAATGCTGTGAAATAGGAGGAACGGACACGTGTGTGCACATCTGCCATGGTACAAAGCATCAGCATTTCCCTGCATCGACTCTATTATCGAAAAGCCATTGAAAAAGGCGATTTTGCACTATAATCGCATGTCGATGTGTGTTCGAAAGTAAATTATTGAAAATGTTCAACAGCACTTAGGACCCAGCTGTAGAGTAGTGGTTAGCGTGCCGGCTTTGCAAGCATGGGGACGTGGGTTCGAATCTCCTAGTGGCCGTTTGATTTTTTATCAATTCATCATTACTAATAATAGTGATATATTGATGGGAGACAAACTAACACATAAAAACAGTGATATTCGTCTCACGGAGTGTTTCGGAGGACACTTTAAGCCGTCGGTCCCGTGTGTGTGCACAAAGAGGATTTTGAGTTAGCACAGACACACGTAAATCGACTACCTTAACGCTAAGGTTGTGTTATTGGGTATTTCAATATTCAATACACCACCGCAAAAAAGGTAGTAGCCAGTCATGGGCCTGAGCATTCGAATGCGGTGCAGTCGTGCCCTGCAAGCCCCTCACCAATGTATTCGAATAATAGTTCTCTTGACTAAATGATGATGATGATGATGATGATGATGATCAACAGCACTAAAATATTTGAACGATTTTTCTTCTGAATCTACAAATGCTCAAGTTAAAAATTCACATCAGAAACTTAAAACTCTCAAATACCAGGTTTGCATCGGCACTAGATTGTGCTCATACATCGCAAGAAAAAAACACATGCCAGTGTCGTTCATTGAATGAAGTATATTTCTGTTACTAGAATGTGTTGATTGATGGCCTGAGGACGGAAACGAGCGATGCAAAACACGCAATATCAATTAAAATTGTGCCCATTTCAGTCAGCTTTTACATCGGATGCCGTTGAAAAATGCACGAATCGAAATTTAAAAAATGCATTCAACATTCGGCAGTGTTGGTAGTTTTATGTCAAATACTAAACGATATCGAAATAGAGAAGGGTTTGAAATCGAGAGGGTGCACCGTGCGCATGCCCATGTCATTTGGAGTTTCCAATGTATGAGTGATTTGACGTTAGGGGCTTCAAGCCACAATATACGGTGGTTCCAAGAAAACTGCTCGACAACTTGTTCTCGGGAGCGTTCGTGCAAATAACAACCACGATATGTATAAATTCGACAACGGTATGCTGTTTTGGAACAAGCGCTGTTCGGTCTGACATTGCCGTTGTGTGCGATGGGGAGATTTATTTCTGTTGGCTGATTTGATATGTGTGTGATGGGCATGAGGGGGTTGATTGGATGGAATACCCATACATTATGAGGACGAATTGTGCCATGAATTCGCATTTGCATTCACATTTGCAGCAGATATGGCAGATTCATGTTGATTCTTATTTAGGCTGTTCCATACACACGCGCGCACACACCAATGTTTGTTGAATTTTTCTATGTCGTTGGCACTTGATTGTGCGCGTTTTTCATATACAAACAGGAATATTGGCCACATTACATCAATAATGGCAGTGAAAGCGACCATCCACATTCACACATTCACCATTACAAACACAAGAAAAAGTCAAAATATCCTGAAAAACTCGATGAAAATGGAAAATGGTTGTTTCGCCATAGTGTACGATATTCTGTATTGAGTGTGCAAGTCAGACTACGAATAAAGTTTCGTTGACGACATTTTTTTTTTTTTGTTAAATAATCTTTGTCCAAGAAATAAATTGGATGGTGTTTTGGAAAAAGTTGGAGTCCCTCACAAAACATTACAAATCGATTTCAAATGCAATCAACAAATTAACAAAACAGCCATCACATAAATTTCAATTGAAATAAGATAAAATAATCAAACATGCGTTCAGCTATTTGATGTTCTTTTTTTTTGCGTGCGGATTATTCTTGCCATTGAGTTTGCTTTTGTGTTTTGCGTTCCATGGAAAAAATTCGTAGTTTGTTGAAAATTGTGCCAATAATGGAATGAATGCGAATGCATTGCAAAAAATTTGGTAGGAGCGAGATAAATTTTGTAAGAGTGAAACAGTGAAATACAATCAATCGGAAAATCTTATCAAATGGACCAAAGGCGACGGAACTCCGTTCATATAACAGTGAAAAAATAACAAATGCCAATATAGAAACCGAGCACGGCGCACATCAAGCAGCTAAGAAGCACCAAGCCAGAGATCACCTTATGTGTGCGAATAAATTTGGATCCAGTAAATTTCAGCAATTTCCATCGATATTATTGTAATCAAGTTGTGCAAACATAATGCAATGAAAGTGTATGTCGCTTTGATGTGATTTCGCCAAATTCCATCGTTGACTTCAAATGAGAAGAGTATGTGAATCGGCGATTCGGAATTGGCAAACCGATTCATGACACGCACACGTGATCTTTCTCATTCAGTTGATTCTTCAACAAACAAACAAAATAAACGAAATTCAAATTTGCTATATATTTTAATAGTTAAACAATATTCGTCAATATGCAAAGTGTGTAACAATAATTAAGAATAAAAACCCATTTCATTTGTTTGTTTTTGTGGTAAAAATCGAGAAGGCACTTAAAAATTTGGGCACCAATTAAAGTAGCCACTCATTGAATCTGTGGTACAAGCACTTTGCATTTGAATTTGCGTTACAATTGCTGTTTTCTTTTTTGGGCTCTTGTCAAAAGTGTGTGCTTTTAAGGAATTTCTACACAAAGACTCACATGCACCAACGATTACAGAATCTCTTGGAGGCGCCCACACAAAAGAACACACTCTCTTCGCCTAAATAAAGGAAACATGATGTGAACATCAATAGGTAAAATGAAAAACAATGTCGTTTATTTACTAACGTTCTTGATGCGCTTACCAACAAAAGCCTTTGTTCACCGCCATCTCCTGCATGTCATATAAATAATTGAACAACTACAACTTTAAATTGATTCCGATGAAAAGAAACAAAAGCGTTTTCTTTAAGCATCATAAATCATAAACAATGTTTTTGATTTATTCAAGACTCGGTTCATAGAAGAAAATATTCACAAAGGAAATTCATGGAAAACAAAGCAACGCTGTTGTTTCGATAATGCGAAATCAATTGACGTTTTTGCAAAAATTAGAAATATTGATAGAAACACACACCCGTTCGTCTATTTCATCTACTGAAATATTCAATCAGCTGTCTCTGAGTGTTATGTTCCATATTTCTTATGCCATTTGAATACATACAAATCTGTAAAAAACACTTTTCGAAATTATTAGATGCTCCGAAAAACATTCGAAATAATATATGGCCCAAACGATATGGTCTCATTGTTGTTGCTGCTTTGAGTCCGTCTCGGATCAACAATGGCCCTATTAAATGATAATGCTTACACAACGACTCAAATTGATTAGGCGGCTCAAGCATAATTGATTTTTTTCTTCTAATTCTAATTTCGATCGATGGGATTTAATTTATTCGTGTTATAATTTTTTTTTTCGAAAAAGAACATGGTAAATTCTAGCAGTTCGGTTCATATTCATGTTTTTTTCGATGTTAAGTTAATTTATTGAGCAATGGCCATTGAACTGTAAAAATATTTGAAAATGAACATGAAAAAATTCGACAGATAAATCAAAAATGCTTAACGAAAACTGAACTTATTGATTATTAATAAACGGTGGGCGTGAAGGAGAAGTTTTTTCACAAGTTAACTGATTGACGACAAGTAATATTATGGCAAAAATGCGCTCATTCCCCAAATTGTGCGCCTATTTAAAGTGAAGAAGCCCTACTTTGAAATATTGAAATGTTACATTGAAATGCGACGTTCTAAATACAACAAGTTTTTCTTCGAAAAGCCCTCGGTTTAACAATATGGGCTTCCCCATTTTTCTTTCTCAATTTATTGAAATATTCGCATTACATTGACTATTGAAACTGTATTTCGCAGTATTAACCAATCAATTTTTCAATACAGACAAATCGAAAATCGTTCATCATAGGATAAACCAAACTGGAAAAATTGTTAATCAATTGGACTGGAATTGTAAAAGTCCTTCAGCTGAATGTCTTCGGTAAGTCAAGTGCTTAAATGCGTTTAAAGAAAAAGTAGCGAATTGTATACCCATTCATATAATAAATCATGCTGAAAAGACATTAACATTCATTCGGTGCTTCATCGAATGAGAGTGAGGATTGGGTGAAAGTGGAATTTCGTTGATTTATTTGAATTGATTACTTTTGCTAGCAATTGTCGCCAAAGAAATTGCATCATCATCAACCGTTATCGATTCACAACGGAAATGTGAGCCAATGCCATGATCTGCACAATACGAGCAATAATCACCACCTGGGTATTACATCTACATCGACACAAACGAGCAATTGCTGTGACATAAATGGCGTGATCAACGGTACCATCAAACGCCGAAAATCCAAAGATTCTCAGGTTATTCACGTTTGCCCCAATGTCATGCAAGTTTTGATGGCCCATTTCAATTAATCGGATTTTTCTTTTCCGACCATGCAGATCATTCAGCTAACGAATAAATCAATCCAAAGCATCGATGGAAATTTCTCCGATCAGCCACATATGAATGATGACGACAGCTGTGGCAATGCTAGCCATATTTTACCCGAACATTCTTCGCCAACAGCACACACGTTAAACAATCAAATCAAGTCACCGAACAGTACAATACTGAGCGGCTATCATTCGTACAGTTTAGCAAATAATAGCAATTATGCACAATCAATCGACCAAAATGCATCTCTTTCAAATTATCGGCGCAATTGTAGTGTTCCAGTGGCATTTTTTGATCCACCGCCTACGGGCACACCAAGCCGACTATCAATTCATCATCCAGCACCTGACATTTATGACCCAGAAATCACAACGTGTTGTTTGCCACCACCATCGCCTGCACCGAACAGTGACCGATTCATTGGCATTCCACCTCAACATCATCAACAGGTATGCGCTTATTCGCAATTTGTAACAAAAAAAGACCCTTTTTGAATCGACTCATCTAAATGTGGAATACATGGCAATATATTGCGGCTGTTGTTTTTTTCCCGAGCTATCCGACTTTCACTAACTCGATTCAGGGCGTACACTTGGTTTTCACAAGCTCTAGTGATTAGCACAACATTGCATTTCAATTAAACTTTGCGCTATTTTTCAGCAACATCATCAAAGTCAGCAAGCGCAACAAAGGTGAGTAAATCAAACACCTATAACACGTTTTTTTTTACATTAATTGTTTGTTTACTGTCCAATGTTGTAGACGCTATCGAGACGTTGCATCGAAATGTGATAGATTTTTGCCGCCACCTCACTATCTAGCCAATGGTGCACCGTTGATGTCAAACGGCGGCAGCATCGCCAACAATGTCATCGACACAAATGCAGTCCATATGTATGGAAATATTGTAAATCGAAGCTTGGTTGGCAACGCATCTAATTCAATTGTGACAAATTCCACTGACAATTATCTAAGCGGCTATTTATCATCAACGGTGCATACGCCAGTTAAACGCTACATCCCCAGCACCAATTCGATCGCAACGGATATTTATTCGGACTCAACAGTTGTCCTGCCCCATCATCAACAGGTACTTAACCCTTCGCATTTTCATGATATTCATAACAAGATGATGCTTCTTTTAATCAAAGTCCGGTTCAATTAATGATAATTTTTTCTTAAGACACCCCGAAATTCATCGCAATCGAATTGCAATACACTCACATCCTCCTATCGCTATCGCATGAAATGCTGTCCGAATATCGAACATTTAGGTTAGAATAAAACATTACTTTTCAAAAATTATACGAAATGAGCTAGCGGCGAAGGAGGAACACCGCATTAATATCTGTTTTAATTCGCAATTTAATAGAAAATTCAAATGCATTTGCAACTACGCCTCGGGCTCGACAAATGGGCTCATCCAAGCTGCCGATGTCAGCAACTGCTTCCCCGAAATTGCTTGTTCCAAGTGCAACATCGACATCCACATTATCTCTAAGCAGCGGAAAAAATAGTGGCGCATCTAGTGTTCGCTCATCAGTCCGAAATGTTTATGAACAACAAGTAAAACGTTGCCACGCGCATTTTCAATTGATATTTAGATAATTTTTTGATGAATTTGATTTTCCTTTTACAGTCAATAAATCAACAAAATTTCATCATGAACAGCAATCATCCACAGCAATTGCAAGCATCACATACTCATATTGAATCACAGGAACTGATGCATACAAACGTACCATACGATCATCACCATCATCATACTTTAAACGCAACACATTCATACGGTAATTTAATAATCCATTTAATTGAGTAAACATTAATTCGATGGACATACAATTAATTCAATGGATAAAAACTTAGAAAGTTCATCAAAAAACGTGTGATTCTTTTAAGAATCACTGCTCTCTCATTTATTTTAACGCTCATTATATGAATTTCCAGCAATAATTCCATCAAATTCGATGAGCATTTCGGCACAAAACACGGGCACATGTTTACATTGTAATACAATGCGGCGCACAACTGGAGTTCATCAAACGACACAGACTGGGCCAATTAGCCCGATACCACAAAATATTACTAATAAAGCAGTTTTCGTGGGCTTCGCAGAGACTGGTGACTACGACAAAGCAACGACCAGTTCGGCATCTGTAATGAGACAGGTTGGAAGAATCATTTTTTTTCTTATTTGTGTCAAAATATTGCATTCATTTTCAACGAATTCAATCAACAAGTATAGAATTAGTTTGTAAAGTGGACTTTTGTCATTAATTTGTTTACAGGTGCCAATGCAACAGCAACAGCAACAGCAACAACAACAGCAACAGCAACAGCAGCAGCAGCATCAACAGCAGCATCAGCAACAGCAGCAGCAACTTCAACATCAACATCAACAGCTTCAGCCGCAACCGATGCAGCAGTCATTCAATCGAGATGGTATGTGTGAGAAATTGTCATTAAAAACACATGTATGTTGCTTTTATTTCGGCCATAAATTTTTCTCGGATGTTTCATGATCAATTTTTCCAATTGATATTCCAAATTGGCATCACGAACTTTCGAACCACAAACATTTCACCAAACCAGGCTTTAAACCATAGTTATGTGAAAGTGCATTTAAATCCTAATGTGCTTACATGCTACATTCCATTTGCTTAATTCAAAATTATTAAAGCGATAAAAAGAAGTGTGCTGGTGATAAGCATTCGAATTGCATTTCATTGCATTGCAATATTTTTAACGCAAGGTTGCAAGACCTATACGTGATGAAATAAATTATTTGGGACTAATGCGCTCCACAATTATACAAGCTTATTTGATTCGATAAACTTTTTTATATCGCCAACAGCGATGGTTTGAAAAAAATGCATCAGTACAATTCAAGTTGAAAGTGGTGCGTTTTGTTGGCAAATGAAAAATACAAGCGGACGATGCAAAATTGAATTTTGACACTTAGCTTGACAGTAGCGCCCTCTGTACCATTCGTCTATGGATGGTAAACACCTTTTCCCCTTCTTCAAACAATGACAGCAAAGATGCGGGGCCTGTCAAACTCGCTGTTCGAAGACGGGGAAGGCGGGGAAGGCGGGGAAGGCGGGGAAGGCGAGGAAGGTGTGAAGTGTTGAAGCGTTTAGTACAATCGTTTAGGTAGAGATGGCGCGGTTCAACGACATTCACTACCCCTTTACATAGGAGAAGATACAAAGCATCGTCCGCTTGGATAAATACGCAAATACTTGTCAAACATTGAACATTCAAACATTTGAACCAGCTTCAAACTCATTGAAATGTCCATCATATGTATATTGATGTACATATAAATGCCACTTTGATAAATTGAAAATTTTCTGATTGAGACAATCACATGGCTTGCTGTAGAGCAAAAGAAGGCCTGATCTTTTACAGCAATCCTAATCTATTGAAAAGGACTTTCTAGCTATTTTTTAATGATAAATTGTTCCAAAATGGCATTTAATCGTATGCGAAATTCATTATATGTTGCCGCAGCAAATCAACAACAAGTTCACATACAGCAACAGCAAATAACACCGCAACAATCTCAGCTAGAATCGCAGGAAAGCCTCGTTCAATCGCAACTCCCCGATGAACCGGAGCAAACAGCACATCCTTCACGCAAGCAAAAAATTAAACAGGTAAAATATACAGACATTTCTGCTTAATATTTGAATTGTTTTGGAGATGAACATTGAGCGATTGATTTAACAATGTATTCTTGCAGTATGTAGAACGAGAGATCGCCAAGTTTTTTGGTGTGGACGTGGCCAGTGAGGAGCGTGAGCGTGTAAAATGGTCTGAACGACAGAAAAGACTAGCTCTACGTCGATTTGGCTCATTGAAACAGGTAATTTGATACGGTATTTCTGGCTTTGATTGAAATTAAATGTAAAGAATGCAATTTTAGATTCAGGTTGAAGAGCGGCGTGATCGTCAACAAGGGGATCGGCCCGATATACTGCCAATTGATCGTGTTTCGAATGCTCCGCATCACTATTACAATGAGAACATGAATGTTAATGTGAATATGAATATGAATGTGAACATGAATGTGAATATGAATATGAATATGAATATGAACATGAATGTAATGAATCGAAACGGTGGTGTTATGGTGCGGCGCCACAATTTGGACGACGAAATCGACATAGACGATGACGATGAATTGGAGGAGGATGCGGCTATTGTAAATCAACATTTGATCATTGAACGAAAAGAATCTGTTTCAACGCTTCTATGGCTTGGGCTGCAATATGCAATTCAAGCATTTACAAAGAAAGTGCCGCGCAATGAGCGGCAATGGTCTCGTAGCTTTGCACCCCAACATTTGAATGGTTCATTTGCAAGTTCGCGCCAACAGCAGCAGACTCACTCAAGTGGCCTACCGCAGCCGAACGAATTGGACTATGGTGGAAATGATGCTTTTGATGGTGTTGCTATGCCAAATCTACAAGAAAATGAATTATTTTTCGATGCAACAAATACTGGTTCACCGAATCCAAATGGTGTCAACAATGGTTTGCATCGTGGCACAAGGATTTCATCACAACTTTTAGATGGCGTTCAAGATAATTCACGGCGACCCACACAGAGAAAATTGAAATTGTTGCATGTTCATCAGCTCGATGACCGTTATGATCATCGACCATATTTTACCTATTGGATAAATACCGTGCAAGTGTTGGTTTTGATTTTAACGCTCATTTGTTATGGCTTTGGACCGGTTGGCGTCGGTATGGAGAAGAAAAATGGCCAAGTGCTGGTAACCAGTTTGAGTTTGCAGCAAGTTCAACATCAGGAACCAAGAAACATTTGGTTGGGTCCGCGCGGCGATGATTTAGTACATTTAGGTGCAAAATTTGCGGCTTGCATGCGCCGAGACTTTAAAATATTAGATGTCATGGCGAAGACGCGGCGCCAAGAACGTGAAACAGCATGCTGCATACGAAATGATGATTCGGGTTGCGTGCAGAGCTCACAGGCCGATTGCAGTGTTCGTGGTCTATGGCCAACAGTGAGTTTAGTTTATATTTGAAAATAATTTTCATCTTTTCCCTCAATCACATTCATTAATCATGGACATTTTTATCGAATATATTATTGTTACGTTCAATCAGAAATCAATATCGACATGGAAAAAGTGGTCACCGGGCGAATCAGGGCCAGGCGGCCGCATATCTGGTTCAGTGTGTGGCCTAGATCCAAAATATTGTGATGCGCCAGCTTCAATAGCTCCATATGAATGGCCGGATGATATAACAAAATGGCCAATATGCCGAAAAACTAACTCATTCTCACAAAGATTCCGCTACAAAGATCACACCGCCGAGCACATGGTTTGCGAGGTAAGCTGATATGCAATTCCATTATCATTATTTGCATTGCAAAATATTTAAACGAAGCAAATTTCCGAATTCAAACTCCGTATTTTTTCCCCTCAATAATTCAAAATAAATAAATAATTGATTGTAGGTAATTGGGCATCCATGTTGTATCAGCGTATACGGCGAGTGTTCAATAACGACACGTGAATTTTGTGATTTTGTAAATGGCTATTTCCATGAGGAGGCGTCTTTGTGTTCACAGGTGAGTGAAGACCTCAAAATGGCCCAATTCAACAACAATATCACTGACTGCCAACCACTTGTTTTCAATTGTAGGTTTCGTGTCTAAACGACATTTGCGGAATGTTTCCATTTATATCGCCCGATACACCTGATCAATTTTATCGTTTGTTTACGTCGCTGTGCTTACATGCCGGTATCTTACATTTAGTTATCACCGTTGCCTTTCAGCACATATTTTTGACCGATTTGGAGCGTTTGCTGGGACCGATACGAACAGCCATACTGTATGTTGGTAGTGGTGTAGCTGGAAATCTAATTAGCGCCATATTTATGCCGTACAAACCAGAGGTGAGTGCCAAAGCCATTTGCAATTTTATTCGAAATTTATATTTTATTCCATCATTTTTGTGTTTAACATAAAATTTGGTTTTTACCAAATATCCATCACTGAGATATATCTATCGTTGAGATGGAGAGGCGAGTATGTATATATTATTTTAAATGACACAGATATACTCGCCTGATAGATATTCATGTACATAGACATGCACGCCTTTACCTCACATTGATAGATATGATTTCAATATTTATATGATAACATTATGATTTACGTCTTTTGACAATTTTATTTTAATACTTTGCTAGTTCGATGGGCGGATAATTCGTAGATGATATTGATTTGTTGAAAAGAGATCGGTCAATTTATTTTTGGATATGGAGAACAAGTTGTTTCAATGTTCCAAGTTTCAATTTCTGCTGTCGCAAATGCCTATAAAACAATATTAAAACGATTAAAACGGAAATTTTTTGTTCGCAAATTTTGACTCAATTCGAAATTGCAATGTTGACTTACTTTTGATTTAGTGTCGTCATTACTGTTTGCATTCCGTTTTGCACAACTTCTCGCATGTCGATGACATTTTCGAAGCATTCAATAAGAAATTCATTGAAAAGATCGGCCTTCGCTTTAATTTCGGGTGTATCGAAACAGAGAATAGTCGTAATTAATGGCTGTAATCCATATTGATCGCATTTCAGAAAGAGCCTTGTGAAATCGCGTTTGATTTCACGAAAATCTCGGCCCATTTTCAAATCAGTTGCACCAATCGAAAGAAGCACTTTCTTCTTTTTTCGCTGCAAAGTTTCCTTCCGGATATCAAGTATATGGCTAGCTTCGTCGAATGTCAGCGAGTGATGGCATGTCGGCGTGCTTGTGCTATCACCGCCTAAGGAACAAAAGCATTTATTCAAACTTATAATCGAAAATATTTCGTCAGAAATCTGAAAATATACTCACCAAGATCACTGAGCATGTAAAAAATGTAACCATCGCCAACAACTGTAAATTTGAACTTTTTGGTTTTGACTTCAGTTATTGGTCTGGCTTCAACATTCGGTTTTTCATGGACTTTCTTTGCTTTTTTGGCTGTGTCAAGAATCACAAAAGATAATTAAAAAAAATGGGCTAGTCGAAAAATTATTACATATTCATAATGATTCATTCATTTACCTTTTGCATTATTTATGGTATGAGGCTGAACATCGAAATGATCTGGTGACACTGTTGCTTGAGTAACCGTACCTGAAACTTCGGCCTATTTAAAAATCGCAAAAATGCGTTATTATTAGCATTAACATATTTTTGTATCAATAAAACATACTTTTGATTTTCGTTGATGCGCTGGGCTATTATCTCGAGCTCTTGGACTCCTTGAACGGCTATCCGAACTGCGTCTTTGGCTTTTTGAACATGATCGTGTCCGTCTTTTGCTCAATGGCGCTCCATCTCTTGATAATCGTCTATTTCGCTGTGGTGATCGACTGAGAAAAACCATATTCTTATTAGCAAAATAGCCATTATTTATTTTCCATCAGTGCATTCGAATTGCTGTTCAAATGTCTATCAATTCACAATTCGTCACATACGCAAATCTCTTTTGAAATAAGCTCACATTTATGATATATATGGCCGATACTCGAGGATTGTGTCTAGAATTCGCCAAAAGCAATTTACTTTAGCACGAATATTCATTGTGCGCTTTTTTTACTCAATACAATTTCCGCATTCCGTAGAAAATATTCGACATGCATTTCTAATAGTAACAGCGCATACTAAAGCAGACGCCATGAGCGCCGATACTCGAGCTGTTATACATCTTGTATTCATGACTTTAATGGTTTTATCAAATATGGCGTCAGTTATATTACACATAGAAAATGAGAAACAAATATTATTATTTCGAACTTACTGGCGTGAAATCGAGCGCCGACGGGAGTATCTTGGCGAGGGCGAACGTCTTGAGTATCTTGCTGGTGAGCGATTCCGACCCCGAGATGAATTATAATTCGAACTTCTGTATGGAGATCTGCTACGGCTTCGTTTTCTTGGCGATGAATCTACGGACGAACAGGGATTTTTGATACGTTTTGCTGGATTGATATGCTCAATTGAAATGCTTTGCCGTCTCTTCGTAGGAGTTGGTGATTTCGGTCGATTTCTTTAGGAATAACACAGTCAATAGATTTCAAATCACGTAAAAATGCTGCGAAAATGACTTAAACTCTTTTGAAATATAATTACGCAAAACTTGCAAATTGTGCAAATCACCGCATGTGTGTGCAATGCACATTAGCAAAAATAAAATAATAAATATCTTAACTTATTGACCTACTTATGTACAACTCTACAAATAGAAAAATACCAATAAAGTTAACATACTGTAGAATAGAAGTATTGTGAAGAGTACTTCGTCGATATTGAATCTTTTCTGGGTTCGGCGCCGGTTTTGATATGTTCACATCAGCAAATTCACTTGAATACCTGATGAATCGCCAAAATCGTGATAAATTTAGTTTGCGACAATTTTCCGAATGATAAAAGATTAATAAAAGTAAACGTACAAGATTTGACTGCGATTCAATGACAAAGATGGCAAATTGCGATTGTGATTCGCCGTTCCTGACCACGGCACTCTTGACTTCTGATTTTGAAACTTGACTAATGTGCTGATGTGCTGTGATTTTTCAGATCTTGCAAAATATTTGTTGTTGCTACAGTAAACATTCGTCATGTTTTCCAAGAATGTTATTGCTTCGTCTCTGGTTGGTGCTAGTTTTTGGCCTTCTCTCTCCATATATTCTTCTACAATCGCAAAATAACATCACAGTACAATTCAAAAATTCTTTCAATCAACCCAATTGGGGACAACTTGCGATGTGGCATCACTTACTGTGAAGTTCACTCAAAACGGTACCCTCTACAGGTTTCAAATTGAGAATGCTTAGCACAATTTTTTTTTTCACTTCATCCGAATTTTCGGTCAACATTTTGTATGATTTTCAATGAAAAATACGCGGTCTCAAATATTTTTTTTATTGCGGCAGTGCAAGTTGCTCGAGATCGCAAGTTTGTCGTAGTCAACGTTTTGCCAGTGTATGAAACAATATTTATATTTCTCCTAGTCCATAGCTGTGTCGCTTACTTCGTCAAAAGTTTCATTCTTCATAGAATGAAGTCACTACAACGCACTTGTACGTGTTTTCATGTGCGTTTGTGTGTATTTTTGTGCTGTTCATTTTATTTCTCTTTCGCCTTGAATCGTTAACGGTATTGGTTATGCTGGCAATTTCGAATTCATGTTGTGAATATTCACCAATTCACGCTTTGTGTTGATTCAAGAGTGCTATGATTCGTCTCAGCGAAAAAGTGAGCGAAACGTTATTATTTTAAGTAACCGAGAAGGATTTCGGAATATAATCACTTGTAAGTGTTTGAGTACCACGTAATACGATTTTTCCCGCGCTCTCTCTTTGAATCACCGAACAGATTGAGAATATAACTTTCGGACTAATGTTGAACATAGCCGTCGAGTTTTCAGTATAACAGCAATAAATTGTACATTACTCATTGCGGAATATGTTGTTGTCCTTTATCACTTTTCTCCGTTGACATCTATCCATTCCGTTCGTTCTGTCAATCGAATTCCGTAATAATAAGCATTGGTTGTTTATCATGAAATGGCTTTGTTTATTCTTCTGTCGAATAGGTTGGTCCGTTAGCATCGATAGCCGGCATTGTATCTTCTATGGCTGTGCTGTTAATTATGATCCATTGGAAACAATTGAAGCGGCCGCAAATGGCACTTATGAAATTGACCTTTTTGGCAGTGTGCATATTTGCGATTGGCACATTACCATGGCAACAGCACATTGTCGGTTTGATGGGTGGCATTTTGTGCGGCACTGTTCTAACCATAACGATGGTTCCATTCTTAAGCATTACTACGAAATACGGACGTAAAGCTAAGGTAAGTGTCAAACGGTTATTTTTCTTAATATTACCGCAATTTATGCCCTGACTTTTTTTTTCCTTATTTCTTGACACAGATCAAATTGGTTTGGACTTGCATTCTGCTGCATGTCATAATCTATGCGACGTTGTTTGTATTGTTTTATCTATTTCCGATGGCGATCTCATCGATTGGCTTGTGGGGTGCGGATACTAGCGACGACAGTGCAATTGGTGGTGGCTATAGCGTGGGCGGCAATATAGTCGCATGTGATAATAACAAGGGGATGCAATGTGGCGGCACAAGTAATAATGCACCCGGTGGCATTGTTCGTAGTGCCATCAATATCTGATATGGTTTAAGACATTCCAACCCGAATTCATTCATTCAATCAATTTCAAAATATATACACAAACATTTATTGAAATCAACCTCTTAATCTCAATCTAATCTGTATTGCGCGTTCATTTAACGTTATTTGTTTGCTTTTCCCTTTCATTTTATGACTAAGATAGAACGTTTTTTTGATGATTTTATTTGTAGTCGACGGAAAAAGAGATGAATGCATGGAATTCTTTGTTGTTGTATTGTACAGAAAGACATATTTTAAATTTACTGAATTAGATAAACAAAATGTTTTCCAAACGAATGAGCCAAAGAGGAATCGTTTCATAGAAACTTCCAGAAAATGGTCGTCATTTAAGGTGTCTGATTATTTGTTACATCTGTGTTTTTTTCCTTAGTTTTTAGTGAATTGAACTTGGCTTTTTGGTTCTCTCTGACCAGGTCACTTTCTGGTCGTGCCGGTTCGAATGGACGGCATATTTATTGAAGGTGAAAAGAAACACTCTCCTTTGTTTCCAATCATATGTTTGTAATCAAGTACTTTATGGCCGATATAGCATGCAGAAAAGAGAAAGATGTTTGCACATTTGATGTTTTTGTAAATACATTTCGAACAGAGAGCACAAACTGTTCATCTTCACTTGACTGCAGTGAGCATAAAAAATTGACCGAAGTGAAGAGATAATTGTATAGGATATAAGAAATTGAGAAAATACATGGAACAAAAAGTCAAAAGAGCTATATTTTGGTGAAAAACAAAAATGATGTCAAAATAATAAAGTTGGTCATTTACATAAAATTCTTATAGACAAAGAACATACAGAGAAGGGCTGTTTTCTTCGAAATGAAAAAAAAATGCAATGTGAACATTGAACCCATATACTGCATCATTTTTGTCACATTATTGCATGTAATAATACAGAAATGGCCATTACAAATACACATTTGAAGTGAAGAAAATATTATTAGGCAAAGTATACAAAACAAAACAACAACAACAAAATATAAACAAACCACACACACACACACACACACACACACACACACACAATATATTGAATGAAATAGATGGAAGCCAAGAGTATGTGCAAAAAGATAATTAACGTATAGAAACATTAAAATGATTCATATGTTTATCTATTGATATGAAGAAATTGATTATAAAAATGGATTATATTTCTTATAAGGAGACAAAGCATATAATAACATTGATGTAACTCAATATGAAGATTACTACGTAAGTGAGTCGGAAACAATCTAAATGGAAGACAGAAAAATATAATTTAAAGGGAAAACACAAAAACACACACACACACACACCTCTAGCTGTAAGGAAATAATACGAAGAACTGTAAACCATACATTTCATTGCTGTTGATTTTGTTCTGTGAATTTGTCCAAAAAACAACATATAATTAATCGAATGTTTCCTTACCATAAAACAATGACATTAAGTTGAATATTACCTTACAATAATTCGTGTTGCAGAATAAATCAAAAAATGATTCTGTCTTACTATTTAGTGTATAGAACGATTGCATTCCTAAATGATGAAAGAAATTTATCGGTGCGGGTATAAGCTGATTCACTGATATATTTATGATTGTTTTCACTGCCAAAAAACAACAACAAGAAGAAGAACAAACATTATGCTAGAACACGCATTGAAATCATCTTCCATTCTATGATTGTAACGCGGCCATAGCGAAACCGCATCACAATATCACCCACAAAATAGTCTCTCATACTTTTCCTATGATGCGATACATCGCATTTCATTCATTATGCATTTGCATACACATTTTAGATAGTGCATGCAATAATAATAAAATATATAAATTCTTTGAAAATTATGTGATTTTTTTCAATTTATTTTGAAATGATTCACAATGAATGAAACACGCACACGCACACATACACAATCCAATCCACTTGCAACACAGTCATTGCATCCCATCTTATAGCATACAAACGCAATGAATGTTGTGAACGATTCGCTTTTGAACGATTGGTTTGTGAGCGTGTGTCATGATGTGTTGCTGTGAACCATTTCAAAATGAATTGAAAAAATCACATAATTTTCAATGAAAATATTTATATTATTATTATTGGATGCACTATGTAAAATGTGTATGCAAACGCATAGTAAATGAAATACTATATAAAGCATTATAGTAAAATTATGATAGCATATTTTGTGTGCGAGCAACATGTTCTCGATGTTCAAACCAAAGTTCAAATGTGCAATATTTTATTTTGTAATTCAAATGGAAAGAAACCGCACACACACACACACACACGCTAAACGCTAACACGAGCAGCCACTTGTTATTCATCAAATTTCAAACTGATCAACACATTAAATGACATTTTATTTTATGGTTTTTTGGAAATAAGTAAATAAAAGAAGAAAATAAATACATTCGTAATAAATCTAGGTAAATATTTACGGGGAATGGCAATTTATTAGCCAATCGAATCGTGTGCGCAATTAAAAATCGAACGAACTTTTGCACGACAAAACAAGCAGAGCGCGCAACATTCAAAAAATAGAGTTTGAGCCAAAGGGATGCAGTTTTATTCAGACAATGTTTCTTTTCTTGTTCCAATTTTAACTTATTTTCCATTTGTTCAATTCATTTTTCATGAATTTGAGCCCAGGTGATACAAAATGAAGGCAGCAAAATAAAACACAAACCAAAAATTAACTAAAACAAAACAAAAATATCAGTTTTTAGTTAAAACCAAAAAATTAAAAATTTATTTCAAAGTAAACCGTGATTTCATACCTAAGAACATAAACAAAAATGGCTTGTTTTATTTCTATTTTCGGTTCGGACTGTTTGGATTTGACTGGAATTTTAAATTTGAAAATTGTCGGGATTGGACTTCAAACTTTGGAGATTTTACTCCAAATGGCATTTGAATTGTGAATTTAAGCGTCATTCTGATGCTTCATTCAAATTAAATGTTCGGTCGCAATTTTCAGCGTTTTCTTGATATTTTAATCATTAATTGATATTTTCATACAGGTTTTTGAAGTTTTTTTAGGAGAGTTATCAAATTGATCGGCGAGTGTTTGCGAAAAATGTGAACCAACACGATGAGTATACAAAATCACAGAAAATGACCAATTTATCTGGCATTTAATGTTGTACATTTCTTCCTGTAAAATTCATTGTTCTTGTTTAATTTTCTGTTAATAAAATATTTTTTTTCAACTCGCCCACCAACATGCACGCACTTGAATTTGAAAATAATGTTGCATTTATTTTAAATGTTAAGACAATATGTTTTATGACAAGCAAACTGTTGTAATAAAAATCGATTTGGAATAGATCTAAGCATTGACTTGATTGCTTGGCTCGTATCGGCCGCACAACCGTTGGAATTCTTGTTCTTTTCGGTCTAAATCAGTGATCAGTTGACAATGTGGGTGTGATTCTTTAATCTGCGACAAATACCGATTGATGACATCTCCTTGTGATTTACCGGAAACGTTGTAATGTTGAGCTAAAGCAATCAAATTTATGAATGTGTCGAGATTATTTGGATCTTTGTCCAGGCTGTTACGCAAAGCAGCATCTGCTTCTTCATATTTCTCCTGGGCAATGAAGCAAACGGCTTGACCGTTCAATAGCAAGCTCGTTGGAACGAATTTATCACAAAAATCTTGGAAGATATAATACGCATCTTGGAGTTTTTCGCCGCCTTGTTCAATGTGAATCCAAGCAGTGGCCAATTGGGTTAGCGTTGCATCATCGTCTTTTTCTTGCATTTTCGTTAATGTTCCTTTGGCTAGATCCAATCGATTGATTTTCAAATGGCATTGCAACTGCACGGCCAAACACTCCAAATCGGCCGATATTTGAATGGCCGTATGCACAATACTCAAGGCATTCTCGAACAGCTGTTCATTGTAATAGACTGACGCAGCCGATATGCACCAGATTATTTTCGAATAAAGAGCATCCTCATCGGCATTATCGTCGTCGGCAGTCGCACTTGATGAATTTTCATCGAAATATTTTACAATCGTACTACGCTTTTCCGTCGCACCTGAAACATTCACGAGATTTTGAAATGACATCTCATTTTGAGAGCCTATGAATTCGCTCTACTCACCGCTTGCATTGAAATATTCGGCCACTTTGCGAATGGCTTTCAAACCAACTGGTGTCGATGAAGACTCACTGATGCCGTCTAAAACAACACGGTATTTATGTTGTGCGATGTATGCACGATACATGAAGCAATCTTTTTTTAGACTGCTACCACCCTGTCAAAACAAGATACAATCGATTGATTGAAAAAGAAAAATTGGTTGAATTCAATTCACAAATGACACGAGTTTCGAGTCCAATATTTCATTGGGTTTGGTCAACTTACCCGCAATTTATTGATTTCATTGAGACATTGTTGATAGGCTCCAATATAGAAATACGTTTTGACTTCAAACATTTCGTCAACCTCAGCATTGCTGCCACCGTTTGAATTGTTTTGCCGTGACATTTCGATTAATGCAGTTCGATTTTTCGTAATTTCACACTGAACTTTTTTGCTCTTAGAATGTTGCAATAGCCGCGTCAAAACCAATGATTTCCAATCATAAAATTCTCGACGGCCTCAATGAAATGCGTAAATGACGTGTCAGTCGATGTTTCTGTCTATGACATATAAATAAAGATCAAAACAGTTCGGTCCAACGTCACCGATGCGAGCGCCACATAAGCCCATCTGACATTTCTTCTGTGGCACAGCGCCAACTTTAAGCACCAGAACAAAAAAGAAATAAACAAATACGAAAATCAACATCAAGAAAACGCACAACAAATGGCACACAATCAGATTAATTTGGTGATTCGTTCGATAACTTGAAAACAAATGAGTTGACTAGCAGAGGGTGAATGATTCGGTGTTTTTCGGTGAATTTGCGCCAAGTCTTTTTTAATTTCTTGGAAATCGATTAAAAAATGGATTCTCATTGGGTTCGAGCCGGTCATTTGCATTTATTTAAACATCAGAACCGTGTATCTGGTACACCATTAATTGCTCATTTTATTTGCATTTTTCATTTAAAAATGCTTGTGAGGCTCAAGATGTTGACGTTATTGAATTAGCTTTGTTCGAGCTGCTCTCGAAATTTTAAGACTAGCAGAATCGAATAGAGAGACAAAGAGTTCCGTCATTTTGTTGTATCAAAGAATAGTTGTTGTGTGTGGAGCGTCTTTTTTGTTTATGTCGATTTTCGCATTGCGATTGAAATGGTGTTTTGCGGTTCGGACAGTGGGGATTGCAAGTTCGGGCGCGTGTGTGTGTTTTTGTATGTGTGTGCCTGTGGCTGTGTGCGTGTGTGAGTAATATGTTCGCTCTCTAAATGGATTGTGCCGTTGCACAAACACAGCGAATCGCTCGTGCATAGTGAACAAATTGAAAACAATCCACCGCTCCGCTCCACACATGGAATTCGCTCTCAATCGCACAGAGACTGATTTTATACATACATTGCACTTAAATGAGTCCGGAGTCATTTCTGCTACCAGTCAATAATCATTGTTTTTCACGTTGATTTCGTGTTTTGCGTTCGAGGCTCGTTCACTCTGAGTGATCGCGCGCGTGCAAGTGCTCCTATTTTTGTAATATATATATTATTTTTTTCTTCTCCGTTTTTGTGGTTTGGTGTGTGAATTTTTCATTTTGCTTCATCGTATTCGAGTGTGTGGAATAATTTCGTGTATTTTTCTATTTATTTCGAGTTTCCATTTTTATTGGCGGTAGAAAATTCCGCCGATTTTTCATTGTTTTGATTGTTGATATTATTGTGTGAGAGAAGCTTGCAGCATTTTCTCAAGATTTCGTCAATTGTCATCGGCGCAGAAAGTGAGTGATAGAACAACGGCTCGGGCCCACAGCTCATTATGCAAAAAGAAAGCAAACATAAATAATGCATAGAAATTGGCTTAAATTAAAGATGAAATCGGAAATGTCGAAGATAGAAAAGTATCTCATCTCAACACGTACAATGTTGAATGAGATGGAAAGTAGCCATAAACCTTCGCCGAAAATAGAGTTGTCTTGTTTATATTTGGACAATGCAAAATAGATGCGCATTTTTCTGATGGACACAACATGAATTATTGATATCGGAATAAACAATACTAGCCATAATGACTGTCTCGTTCCGGAGGACGTAGAATAAATTTGATAGAAACGTCCACGAAAAAAGCGACACCGCATTCGTGCCCAAAATCATATGCATATTTTTTCGATCGCCCTTTGGTTTGAAATCGCTTCGATGGCGATGGTGAAGGTAAAATGGTTCGGGTGAACCGGATTAATCGCTTGATGCAAGGAAAAATGATAGTAAATGGCGTGCGAAATCTAATTCGTGAAGGAAATGTTTTGATTATTATGGGAAAAAACCCGAATAAACCTCAATAAAAACGACGGTTTTGTGTATAATTTGAGATTGGCGCCACTAATTGGCCGATGCCAGCTAATGCACAATGAGAATGCAAAACAATGCTATTTATCAGTTGATCAAGCCGATTGATTCGAACACCACGTGAACCATTCTGTTTTCAAATCCATTCAATTGTGTGTGCTTGAGTCGTTCAAATCATTCACTCATTTCTGCAAGTGTTATTTTTCTTTCGTCTACAAGATTCGTGCTTCTCAGAAGAAACAAATCAATCGTTTTTTTTTCGTGTTTTGCATGTTTTCATTGCAATTTCGCATATTGACGTGGGCTATTTTATTTCAATTTAAGATTCGAATAGAAAACCACAACGCAATATCAACAATCAATTCATTGCGAAAAAGGAAGTTAATTCAATACTCGTTTATCGCAATATGTGAAAACAGTGCAGCACACAACAGCGACCGAGCACAATCAAAAATGTGTGTTACTTTTTCACATTTTGATTGATGATTTCATAAGCGGAAAGGAATAAAAAAAAGACTACAGCGAAACACATTGGACAGTTTCTGATCGTGAATGCAGTGGACAACGAACAAAATAGATAGTGAAGTGCAACCGCAATCGCAGTCGTCCCGAAGTCAATGACCATAGACGAATAGTTTTACGAAAAAGGCAAATCGTAGCCATAAAAATAGTGAAAAAATAGTAAAATTGGGCTAATATTTGTGGTTTATGCGTGGGCCACTCGCTGTAAAAGGTAAACCAAGTCTCAAATTTCAAGCAGATCAATGAATAAAATCAGTCCATCAGTCTGTCCGGCACTTTTACCGTTCAACCATCATAATCGTACATCAGCTGTTTACATAGCGGTATCGCGCACGAATTCCAAACGTTTTTTTAGCCACAACAATATTGCACGTTTTTGATGTAGTTGTTAGTGCTTCGGTGATAATTTTGTTGTAGCTGATTTTTCCGCTTGATGGCAGCCGATTAAGATTGTTGAAGTATTTTTGGGTGTCGACGTCATATGACAGTGCTATGAATCGTTTGAGCGATAAGAAATCGAATCTAGCCAAACTTGTTTTCCAAATTTTTATTAATTTGTTGCGATTGCTTATCAAAAGCATACACAAATTCAGTAATTCATTTAAAACATATGTCATTTTACTGGGTCTATTTGTCTCAATCACGCATTTAATGCGTCCGAATTTGTGCGGCCAACAAAGAAAATAGACAAGTTATAACTACCTGTTGACAGTGGATATTTTATGTCAGAATTCGGCTTGTTTCCATGTCTTGCGAAATTCATGTATGTGTATTTTTTTAATCTTGTGGCAAAAGATTTGCACAGGAATATTTTTAATATATAATTAACATGCTAAACTAGACATCGAAAGATCTACTCAATTTTTCAATTTGTGGATGATTTTAAATATTTCAAACTAGGTATTTTTGCATACAGTGCAAATCTCGAAACAGCGGATTTAAGAGACTTTCAAAACTCGCCCTTCTTCATTTTTCATCACTATAGAAATAGATGCCCGTCAAAAATCTTCCTAAAATCAAGTACATACTTAAATCCCCTGATTAAACTAGCATACTTGAACATGCCAAGTCCCAAAACAAAAACGCATGTGCCCACTAAACGTCTTTTGTTTTCGTTGTGAGAATAAAATGGTTGAAAACAAAACTGCGGTGACCCACATCGAAATCATACTTGACACTGAGAATGCAATATCATGCTGCAATATTATCGAATGGAATTGGACAAAGGCCGGCACGGATGTGCATGCCTATTGATATGCGAGCGCTTGAGTGCGCACACGTTCGATCGATCGCGCAACACAGTGTTCGGTTCAATTAAACATTAGCCCAACGCAATTTCGAACCCCAGCACGTATTGTACAAGAGTCCCATTTTGCGCGTTATCATCCATCTCATTCCTTAAATAAACAACAGCAAATACGAATTCTCAATAATCATTGAGTGAACAACAACATCTATTGCACGCGAGAAACATGCCATTACCATGTGTGCTTTGAATTTCATTTTCATTCATCGATGAAGCAATTTAATTTTCCATGAATTTTCTAGAGAAGGAGTTTTATGGGGTCTATCCCACACACACATACACACGCAACAAAAACAGTTTTCATAAGTTCGACTATTCCATCATGCCGATACATTTCGGCTCTCAAGCTTCATAACTAAACTGGTTCGCCGAAAATTCTACTTGTTGTTGATTACATGCATATATTTTGGAATCAACACTTCTGCGTCATCATTCTTAATGTTTTTTTGTCTTTCGTCGTGTTGTTTGATAATGAAGTTCGCGAGGTCTTCACGCTTTCATGTTTCACTTTTACATGTGTATGTGTGTGTGTGCGTGTGCGGAGCAGCTGTTTAAGATCTCAAGTCGGCCGTAGTCGTTTATTAGCGAGTTGAAATTGTCCAAATTCAAGTGCGCTCCATACATCATTTATTCCGACAAAATTTCCATTGATTCAAAATATGCCATTGATGAAGCGAGGACATGCAACTTTTACTCGGGAGCTCATTATCGACATGGTTGGCTTTATAAATAGACGGTCCAATGCATTCAAAAGGCAATCCATATTTGGAGCTACTTTTTCAAAATTATAAGTTGCTTTTCAAATCGAGGACGATCTTTTGCTTGGTGTTGGCCTTTTCAGAATATAAAACATGCATTTATGGCGCTTGGAAAATGTCGAAAGCGCCCATTTCGGTTTTGTGGTGTGCAGCCGGTTGAACTATAATCGGACCAACATGAATTACAATCGATAAATAAATAACTGTAATTAATTAATTAAACAATAATCAGCGAACCTTTACGTATTCGTGCTACTTCCAGATATTTTTTTGCAACTTGTAACCTAATTTCATTCTCTGAAGAAAATTTTTGTTTCAGAGAAAGAAAAAAAAGGCTCTTTGGATGTCTATTGCGTTGGAATAAATTGAGTTTCACTTTTACGAGAAATTCAAACAAAAACTAGACCATTCCATTGCCATAACTGGAATCATGCTAGAATAGCGAAGAGACAATGATAAAAACAAATTACATATACAGAGGTGGAGAAATGTGGTGTGGTCAGTGATACCGACAATACCATCTAGAATGGTCAAACACATTCATTTTTATATACAAATGAAGGCTTAAATAAAGTCTGTCAAGCCAAGTTCTGGATTCGTAGAGAAAAAAAAACATATGTGATCAGAACCAGTTGTGAAATGCCAACTAATCGTGTGTCTGCTTGAAACAGAAGCGAGTTATCAACGGGTTCTAAATTGAAAAAAAAAAAAAATATTTTCCAACAATAAGCTGGAGTAATCGAAGTCAGCCATCGAAGTATATTGAAACTAGCTGGATACGTTTTCTGTCAAAATGTCTCGAGCACATAGAACAAACAACATGCAAAATGTAGCAATCTCTGAATGCAAAGAGAAGAACTGCATTCTTCTACCGCATTATATGGATTTCGTCTGAAACAAGCCCGGCCTGTTTTCGAGCCGTTTCATTAAAAAGTGGAGAGCGTCGCTCAGCATGTCAAGTCCGGACGTTTTAAACCATGTAGAACCAAAATACAATTTGCCTTTTGTTTTCGAACATCCTTGAAATGACGAAAATATGTTAATTGTCTAGCACCCGAAAAAGACGAATGGCATAGAGATATCGACATAAGCGAAAACTTTGCGGATTTGCTGAAAATATTCGAAAAAAAAAAAAAAAAATTTAACTTGGAGTAAACCTGATTTTCCTTAAGCTAAAATTCCATGTTGTTGTTCATCTCTTTCTATTACGAGGTGCGTACATAACAGTGTTATGTGGATAGAGATAGAAAGCAAAACAAGTGCCATGAATCGTGATTCCAATAGCTATATATTTTCAAGCGTAACCTAAAATTGATCCAACAATATAGCCAATTGATAACCAAAATGTGTCGTCGGCAACATGAAAATAAGTGATTTGTTCGAATTGTTGTGTGTCGCGCTTTTTCTAATTCGACAATAAACAACAAACACTTGCGCCTTTGTTCCTGAACTATAGCTTTCAAGTCGAGAACAATCTACGAATGAGCGCATACAAATCTCGATTCATCAACAACATTATCGACGAGTGCTTAATTACTGTTAAAATGTATACAACAATTCAGCTCATTTGAGAATATGTAAATGCTGTGGAGTCGAATGACTCACGTGTTCTTACAATTTTTGTGCGCTATTTAAAAATGCGATTACTATGGCGAGAGAAAAAATTGAATATTCTGAGATTTTTTAGTGAGGTTCAAGTGAAATAATACGAAAAACAGGCGTTTTTATGTGGTGTTCCGTAGCGCGTTTTGCAGTATAATCCAGGTGCTTGAAATGCAGCACAATAAACGACATCTGTGACAACATTTTTCCTTGCGAATACTCGCAATCTGTTCACGCTCCACAAAAGTCAGAAACGATCTATCCGATTTATAGATACAAATGATGTTTAAATTGATGTAAAACACTCATACACACGCAACAATAGATGTTCACACAAAATTCAACATCATCGTGTAAAACTGCGACGATGTGGTGTATTTTGAACTCACAGATTTCAAGTTGATTTCGTTAACATGACAAGCACAAATGATATTTAATGAGATAGAAAGGTTTAGGTATACATTCGCAACGCGTGCCGAACACCATATTGCGCACTATACCTCGATCACGAGCAAATAGATACAAAACGCAAGCAATCGAATTCAATTGAACTCTGTGTAAAGACAAGTAATTATTTTGTTTTCGTTTCGTTGTTTATCTGCTATTTATTGTCCGCTGCCTTTTAATTCCGGCTC
Organism: Obolodiplosis robiniae; assembly: GCA_028476595.1. NCBI lineage: Eukaryota > Metazoa > Arthropoda > Insecta > Diptera > Cecidomyiidae > Obolodiplosis > Obolodiplosis robiniae. The sequence continues at coordinate 32,704,862 of CM052017.1, forward strand.
GAACATCTAATTCGCACACTCAATTTGGGTTTATGGCTACAGGTTCACATATTTGCTGAGATATTCTAATAACATAATAGCTCTTTTATGAAGTTCCGATGTTAACGAAAGAAATGTTAATATCGATATTAACCATATTTTTTATTAACACATGGCAAAATGTAAATCTGTATTTATGGCTATCGTTTGCATCGTTTCTGATTTGCAAAAGTTTCGATTTCAATAGTATTTAAAATCATTCACAATGTTCACTTATTATTATCGGTTAATTTGCATAAACACTCCTGCAATCTAATCATAAGCACAGAAATAGAGAAAAAGGAAAACAAGTCTGGTGATTCTGATGAGAACATCTCGCGATTCGTTAGCTGTGTGTGTTTGTAATTTTGTGTATTTGTTTCGATTTCGTGCAGATAATGTGGGGCTAATGCGATATTCATAGCAATGCTTTGTTCAACAGCCTAATGGTTCCTCTTTTTCTCTCGCGCTCCACACAACAATCACCTTGTTTCGCACGAGCGAGTGAAGCATACACAAACTTTGAAGCACTTCTAATGAATTTCAAAAAGTAACATTTTCGGATGGTCTCAATTCAAACAAGCTGGGCTTAATCGTATTTCTTTAAATAAAACTAACGCCAAAATAACGAATTAAACATAAACTATGCATTTGATTGGAATAAATTCTCTCAAATCATGATCATTGAAATAACTTTGTTTTTCCAATTCGATTGTAACAAAAACGGTCCCAGATTTTGAATTGAACTATGCACATTTCACAAGAGCATCAAGCATTCGAAATTTGAGCGCCGATTCGCTAAGTAAATGTTGCTCATTTTTCGCATTTCCAATATTTGTACGGGTAATTACATTGCAGCAATAATAATGTAGTGGCCTTGAATTCATCTCTTATTCATTATTGCTGAATCTGTGATCTCCCACTCGTTGCGTTTTATGGGGCGGTCAATCACAATCAAAGGTGGAAATGCGATGAAATATTCCGTTAATGTGCACTTTGCGACTGACATTTCTAAGCGAAAATCCAAAAGCCGTTAATTGTAAACGGACATTTTCGATAGCACTCGGATTAGTCGATGTTAAACTTGAGCTTTCGATGCAAGTAAAAGTGGTTTCAAATGAAAGTGCAAATTGAAAACCATCTGTTCATCCACAAATAGTGACTATACGAGTTTTATGATGGCTGATATAATTCAAATAGAAATTGTGAATTTTTAATTCCAAAACTTTCTTTCACACATTGTATGCCCACTGTTCGGCCTTAAAACCATCCAAACCTCTTGAACAGCAATAGACAATATGGACTCAAAGAGACGCTCAGTCGTCGCAGTATACTAGATGAAAAGATCTTTGTGAAAGTTCATATATCAGCCAAACTACGGATAAATCAGCAATTTAATGGGATTCTTTTATGTACCCATTTTGCGTCATTCATTTCGAATTCTCCGTACTATTTCAATTTCCCAGTAAAAGACGATGTGTTTTACCCAGTCTTTTCAGCACATTTTATTGCTCATATTATCTGCCTTTGAGTCAGCCTTCTAATCGCCGAGTCTGTCGATCGCATTCGCACAAACTATTGAATAAAGCACATTTGCAACGAATCGCATAACAGAATTTCGTGTGCGCAAAAACAAGTTTTTTCAGCGATAGTTTCTAATAATATTGTCGTGCATTTGTTATTGCTGCTACGTATTCGTTTCTCTCTATTTTACTCTGCATCTCTATTTATAGCCAGTTCGTCGGATAAGTATATTTTTTTTGTGCGCTAAGATTATTTCTATTGGTCATTAGCGGTCGCACACGCGCACACACGCTCGGACACATGTGTTTGCTTGTTGCACGGCTCAACATATGTACGGCTGCCCAGCGATTTATTCACATATCGTAAAACTGTAAACATTGTACGTTTTGCAATGCACTTGCTGTGTTTTTTATTGATTAAAAGGCACAATCAAGCAATTCCAAATAGGAATGAAGCGTGGCAATAATAATGTTGAACTTTTTTCAACAACAACAACTATAGCGCACAAACAAGCCTATGAAACGTTGTAAACACCGTGCGATTATGTTGTAGCAAAAACAAACGCAAACCTCGTCCCAAATCTGATTTTGATAGTTGAATGACTTTGCTAGCTCATTTCTGTATACAATTTAACAGAAATGACCTACGATGTGCAGTTAGTTGTTGATGCAGCTGTGCAGATGCTATTTCTACTCCGTCGTCATGAGTTGGCCAAGAATGTTCATTTTTAGTTGAATATTAAATCAAAATTTGTTTTAAATTACTTGAACATCAATCAAAAAATAGTTGCCGAAATTTACGCAATCTCAAATTACTAGCTAATGTGCTGCAATATTTGAATTCCGACATCAATGGCCAACTTGTGATTTATCGCAGTCAACGAATTGTTTTATGGTTCGATTGATCCCTCGACGAATTGCATACGATTATAAGCGAACGTGACGAATGTCTTTATTTCGGATCCAACAAAACAGAATCGTAAATGAAGGCGTAGAAAAAATTGAAAGAAAGAAGAATGAAAACGTTATCGAAACAATTTTGCGTATGTACGATGACTTGGTGCCGGATAATGTAGCCACTGCACCATTCAATGACAAGTTGGTTTTTTTTTCTTCTTCGTCGGCTGTTTGAACAGTGCAGATGGTATATAGCACTAGTCATTTATTAATTCATATTTATTGTTTTTTTTTTCGAATAAATGTTTGTCATTTTATTTTGTTTGCGTGCGCGATGAGTGAGCACGGTGGACAAAGCTGGGGTTAACTGATGTCACTCATAATTTCTGCGTATTGATTTTCAAAACGCCGCCGTTTTTTTCCTATCGACACGCGGCTTAGAACCACTGAACCAGAAAATTAACAACCTTGAAAATCGGACGAATCAAAATCGTCCCTTTTCGATTCCATGTCCAAATCGTTTCAATAACTACGAGCAAAACACGAAAAAAATACCTTAGAAGTAAACGGGATGGTTTTGTTGCTGTTGAATGAAATTGACTGTAGTCAAATTTATTGCTTAACGTGATCGGCCTTTACACGCTTCGGATTTACTTGAAAAATTCACAAGCTGTGAGAAAAGAATGCATTCCTTTTTTGAGTGTCGATTGAGCCGTTTTATTTTTCCCATGACATACGATATTAAAATCGCTCGACATTTGCAATAAATACCGTGATGCGAAATTTGTCTCAATACCAATGAAATTTGATGACAAGGTAATGCACAATCACATGAGCATGCCCCACTTGGAAGCGTGGAAAATCTAGCTTCGCCATGTAAATGATATGCACTCATTCGATAATAAAAGGTAGTCAAAAGCTCAATGCAAAATGCACAAAATAATTGAAATGCTAAATTGTTTCGATTTCGAAATTACAATTGGTCTCACGCTCTCTCTCTCTCTCTCTCTCTCTCTCTCCCTCTCTCTGTGTGTGTGTGTGTGTGCTTAGATGGTGCTTGTCTGTTCTGCACAAATGCATTACCAAAGCAAAGGCAAGCATGAACAAAGATTGCAAAATATTCATCCACCAAATTTGGTTAACCAACTTTATCCTCTGCAGCGATGTTGAAAAAGACCAACTTAACAGAGACATTTGGCAATAAAACTGATGAATGAAGAAGAGATAAAAATATAGAAAAACAATTGTACCGCAAGCTTTTTAGAATGCCTGAGGCAGTAAATAGCAATGACCTGATTTTAAGCACTTTACATATGATACACTGGAATCGAGCGCAACACAACGAAAAATATCAGACAAAATGTACACAGAGAAACAAGTACATTACTCTTATTTATCTCTTTTCATATCGGCACATTCAACTCTTTACGAAGCAAAGCGAAGACAACGACGACAACAATTCAACATTACACATATTCAATTCAAGCGCGCGCTCACTGATCAACATCATCTGGAGATTGATCGTAATTCGATTCTTCGCACAAAACGTGTCCAACGAGTTTCAACAATGTTGTATGCTATTTATTCATTCGGTCAATTATAAAGATAATCGAATTTTGGCAGAAGAATCGCAAAGTTCAGTAAAACCAGTGTTTTCTACTATTCTATTGAGCTGCTCATCATCGGATTTTTCAAAGTCCAGTTGTAGATGAACTCTAGCAATTAAAATTGATAAGCCAATTGAAACTGTCCTTTCCATATCTGTCACACAATAATTACTTCGATTTGCACATAGTCCATTTACAGCTCTGAATCCAGAGATATAAATTGTTAAAAAAATACTGCTGATAATAAATGACTTTCATTCGACGATTTTTTTGATGAGTCATCGTTTTTTTCGGGCATGACATTAACCTATCAAACAGAGCATAGTGTGATCTTGGATTTTCAAATCATTTGTGTGCCACATGTGCAAACTTGGACTTGGACTTTTCGACAAGTTTTTTCTTTGGCTTGACAACACAGTTGATACACACACACACACACACACACACACACACACACACACACACACACACACACACACACACACCAAATTTATTGATACAGTTCTCATCGCACTTGAAAATTAAATTTGTAGCTCAAATATTTGGAGAAATATTGTTTCCTGTTTGTTTTCCCTGATTTTCTATTTCGCATTTTTTTCTCGATTTTTCGCATTTTTCTTTTTTAATATTTGTAGTTTTCAATGTGCAATCAACAATAATTCCGGTCAAAGCTTTAATTTTTGGAATATACACAGAAAAGTTCAAATTAATGAGCCTTCAATCAAAATGCCATTTGTAATCAATATGAGCATAAAACTGCAAATTATTTAATATATTTGATTGCTGTGAAAATTGAGTTTTTAGGCAATTAATGCATGCAAACGGAATTGCTATCAAAGATTATGTCGATTCGACATGTTCTTTGTTTGGGCCGTTATTTTTCACGGCCTCAATCGTCGTTTTATCGATCTGTTTCACATTTTCATGCAATGAACATAGAAATCGTTTGAAATTTTAACATTTTGATACAATTGCTTTAGTACATGACGTCAAAAACAAGTACTCAATTTGTTACCTTCAAGTCAAACCAAGAGTGAGGGCTGATTAAAAGAACCTACAATGCTACAATTCGACACACATTGGAACAGTGGCCCATTTGAAAACTAATGAGAAACTATTACAAATTACATTGCGCAAAAGCCAAGTGTAAGACTTTAAATGAAATTCAACCGAAATTTGGTTGAATACTGCAAATTAAAGTTTGTTCAAAAGAATTTCGTTTGAACCGTATTGTTGGGCGAAGTAATTGCTGTGTTCGAGATATTTCAAAGACTTTTCCCCTATTGTATAATGCGAACACTTCCAACGCATAGATGAGACCTCGACGAATACAATGGAAATTCTTTACATTTCGAATATCCATATCGCGTATCGAATTGTAGTTTTTATTCAAACCATAATTATATACAATATATTGTAGAACAAAACCAAAATCGCTATTCTTCGTTAAATTACACTTTTTGAGAATCAATCATGAATGGTATGATGCTATGATACGGAAAAAAAACATATGAACTATCTACCCGTCGACTTGAATGGGAGACAATCCATCTCAACTTACTATTGAATTTGAAGAATTTGCGGCTTTTTTTAAGGGAAATGTATCAAACAAAATCGAGTGTTACAGGATGATGATTTTTTATAATCCCATAAAGTTTTTTTTTTGTTGCTGTTGTTGAAAATATAAATTTCAGTGCAGCAACCAGCAACACGGGCGATGTACATTGCTAAAGAAAAAAAAAACATATCGATAAACAAGAACCTAACCATTTTCAATATACTTTAAGAAATCTAGATCCGTTGATTTTTGGATTTCTTCATAATTTGTGGCTTTTGAAAAGGTTTCACAATACCGAAAAATATTCAGCCGTCGATCTCAGAGTGGCAAAAATTGGAAAATACATACCATTTTTTGTTAAAAACCACAGAAATGTTGGACGTAACAATAATATGGGAATAGACGTTGATAGCTAATTAAAAACTATGTAGTAGCTCATTACATTTCAAAATTGTATTTTACTATGAAAATTCGTTTGGGAATGTGTTTGCAACTGGCTGACGTACGTGCACACGTTTTTTGCTTCATATTTCGTTTCATTCCATTCGGCATCGTGTTGTGCTCCGCGCGCGATGAGTGCGCAAAATATTGTAATTCCATGTTCAATCAAGACGGTTGGTCAGTGCAATACCGACAACCGTTGTGCTATTCCATTTCGTTCAATGTTATGCTATGTTTGCTTCTCATGCGTTGACGATGATACTTTAATACGCCCATTTAATTGGCCGTACTTTTTTTATGAAATGTTTAAGCAGCTTTTTCACGGTCATGTGGATGGTTAAATTGGGTTAAGAGTCACGGATCATCTTTGAATGCATGAAAAATATTACTTCAAATCAAATGTATAATTATTTCTTTGGAATCTCATCACTGATAAATGATCGCACATCAAAATTTGGATTTTAAGAAAATCCAAGTAATCGTTGAATCACACTCATTACCAATATATGATTTGATAATTGTTTTCTTTTCTTTTTGCTTTCAGATAGCACTTTTGTGAATTACAAAAGTACGGATGGTGAATAGCGAAAGAAGTGACGTTGATGGAAATGAAGCTACATTGGAAAACAAAACGAGATTCATGCGCACATAAATTTAACGACCGGGTGACCAAAAATTGAAGCGCGTTCGAAGGATATTCAAATGCTGATAACGCAGCCGTTGTATTGAAATTTTGTCGGATGTTTTGCATAGAACATTAAGCGGAACAGAGAACCATTATACCAAATTTCACTTTGTAAACGTAATAAAATTACTTGCCAAAATGACGGTTGTGTCGAAATATTTGGATGAAGCCATTGTTCGATACGAACGGATGGGCTTCTCTAAGCAAGTTCTATCGAAGGGCATCGTAACATTTGCCGTTGGTGCATATGTCGCTCACATTTCATATCCATATCTTAGTAAATTGATTAAAGCAGCCAATTTGGTTCCAGTGCTTTCGGAAACTGCTAGCACGGATGATGACGACACATCGGACTCCGATTTCGATTCCGAGTCAGATGATTACGAAAGTGCAATCGAGAGCAATAATATTAATAGCAACGGGAGCGTCAATCAAAAATCTCAATGTAGTAAGTATTCCTTTGAATTCTCGATGTATCGGCGAAAATGCTTTGGATTACGTCGCAGCTAACGCTCATCAATTTAGTTAATGATTTGCAATAGTTTGTATTTAAACTAGCTCAAATCAATCACGAGCTGAGATTTTTAGAAAATGCACCATCCAAAAGAGATTCGATTCCGCTACACCGATGGCGCAATCCTTGAAATTCAAACTAAACTTGATTCGACTATATTTCATTCAGTTCCAGATGGAACGACACTGCTCGATGCTGATGATAATTTAGACAATGATGAGATGGCACGAGGTGTGGAAACAGATGCAACATCCGGTGATCGATTGATTGTGCCGACCGGCAGGAGAAAAAGAAAGCATTCAAAGGTGTTCAAGCGGCAAATTAAGCAAGCGGAAAAATTCTTGGCGCAAGCCACTCAGGAACGAAAAAATTCGGAGCAAGTTGGAACATTATCATTTAGCCAGCTTGAAGAGCGTCGAATAGGATTGAATTTAGAATTTCTGTTCAAATTAAAGCGATTATTGATGATAATGATACCGCGTGTTTGGTGTCGTGAAATCGGTATTTTGGGCGTGCACACCACTTGCTTAATATCACGAACATTTCTTAGTATCTATGTAGCCTCAATTGAGGGTTCCATCGTAAAATTTATTGTGCGACGTGATTTACGTCAATTCATTATAGGTCTTATGAAATGGTTCAGCATTGCGATACCGGCAACCTTCATTAATTCGATGATCCGCTATCTGGAAAACAAATTAGCTTTATCGTTCAGGTACGTTCATTAATTCAATTATTCCATATTTATTTATATTGTCTTCGTCATAAGTCTAATTTATTGCAATTTACTAAATGAGTTCCGTAATCATTTGGTGTGTGATTTCAGAACCAGATTGGTGAATCATTCGTACAAATTGTATTTCAAGAATCAAACCTATTACCGGGTAGCAAATTTAGATGGACGTATTGAGAACGCAGATCACAGGCAAGCTTTTCATTCAGTTTTGATTTGATACGTGGAAAGCGGTTTTTTTTTTTTAAATTCCTCCGCTGAATTGTCGCTATACAATTAATCATTCGACATTGTTTGCAGATTGACTGAGGATATTGCAGTGTTTACGAGTTCGATTGCTCATTTGTATAGCCACTTAACAAAGCCATGCTTCGATTTGATGCTGATTGGATTGGCATTAATGCGTTCATCGCGCAAAATGCGTGCAAACATTGTGACCGGGCCGCTATTGGCGTTTGTTGTCATTTCCGCAACCGCATTAATTCTGCGGCAATTATCGCCAAAATTCGGTCAATTAGTTGCCGAAGAAGCGACTCGATACGGTTATTTACGTCACGTACACTCTCGAGTCATCACCAATGCGGAAGAGATTGCTTTCTATGGCGGTCAACGTGTCGAATTGATGCAATTGCGTGAAGCTTTCCGTCGGCTGGCTAATCAAATGAACATCATCTACACGCAGCGCTTGTGGTTCGTGATGCTTGAACAATTTTTCATGAAATACGTGTGGTCGGGAACCGGCATGGTAATGATATCACTTCCTGTGCTCATGGGCAATCCAAATCATTTGCCATCAAGTGGCGCTTTACCGACCGACGATGGAATCAGTGATCGAACGCAATACCTGACAACAGCCAGAAATCTATTGATATCCGGTGCAGATGCTATTGAACGTCTTATGTCATCATACAAAGAAATAGTCGCATTGGCTGGCTATACGTATCGAGTGGCTGGCATGCTCGAAGTCTTTGATGACACTGCACATGGTCGCTATCATAAAGTAATGATGGCCGAGGGACGCAACAATGCCGGCATTTTGGAATTCCGTAACGGGCAACCAGTTACTAAGGGCCGTGTCATTGTGTCGGCTGATCCAAATGATCGATCAATTTCACTGCATAATGTACCAGTTGTTACACCAAACTGCGATATAGTCGTGCCGAGTTTGACATTGCGCATCGAACCGGGAATGCATCTTTTGATAACTGGACCAAATGGTTGTGGCAAATCATCATTATTCCGCATTGTGAATGGCCTCTGGCCGATTTACGGTGGTGAACTACACATCCCAAAGCCTATCCCGGGCAAACCAAGCATGTTCTACATTCCACAACGACCCTATTTGACCATTGGCAATTTGCGAGATCAAATCATCTATCCAGACACCGTCGATGATATGCTGTCGAAAAAATATACCGAAGAAATGCTGCATGATATTATGAATACCGTTTCACTGGAGCACATTGTTGCAAGGTTAGGCATACATTTTAATACGTTCAAAAGGGTCAGGTTTTGGCAGAGTTAAATGCTCACGCCGATTATAACATGAAAGGGAGTGAAGAAGAACGAAGAAATGGATTTTAGGGAAGATTTAAAAAAAAAAAAACAAACAGATGAAAAAAGAAAAGAAGAAGATTAATTGAAATAAACAACTTGGCTCTAATGGACTAATTTTTTCAATTGCAGAGACAGTTTCGATGTGGTACGAGATTGGAAAGATATTTTATCGGGTGGTGAGAAGCAAAGAATGGCTATCGCTAGATTATTTTATCATAAGTAGGTGTCGTTTTGGCGATATTATTTGTTTATTCTCACTTCATTTCAAATTTTCATTCGATTTCAGGCCGCAATACGCTTTGTTGGATGAGTGCACCAGTGCCGTATCGATCGATGTTGAAAGCTCCATTTACGAAGCAGCCAAAATGGCTGGAATTACTCTGCTAACCATAACACATCGACCTACACTTTGGTAAATATCAAAAAATTACAATTGCAATCCCCAAAATAATTGTTGTTCGTTGTATTTTCCAGGAAATTTCACACGCATATATTGCAGTTCGATGGGCAAGGTGGATGGGATTTCAAGCCGTTGTCTGAAAACGATACTCAACAAAAGGTTCCTTTGATTAAGAAGCAATAAATAGTTCAACGTGATATGACATAATAATGACGCAAATACAACTTTTTTCAACAAATTGAGCCGACATCACAGTCAACCATCGTTTAAGTATATCATTATTGTAGCTTATTTGACAATTGTATGGTATTTTGTGAGCCCATAAAATATGTAGTTTTAAATAAAAATTGGTTTTTCTTGACTTTTATTCTTTCATTGCATCGAAATTTGTCACATCAAATAAAATACTTTTCTTTGTTCCCGATTTCACAGTGTAATGATGAGCGTAGCAGAATTTCGATGGCTTCTTTTTGCAAGCACAAAATTTGATTTATATCAAAACAATCTCAAAGAGTAAGGTCTTACTCTTAGGAGAGCATAATTGAAATTAGTTCATTGAACATACTGAATCGATATTATTCGAAAAATGTCTTTCTTCAATTCTTCATGCCTCTGAATAGTACGTTTTGATCGGCAATAACAAAATGTCGATGTCATTGCCTAAAGCGGGACGAGGTCAGCATTGACGTTTTTCCGATAACAATCGTTTGACTTTCGTTTATGTCCGGCTATCCCGATTGACTTTTGAAGAAGGCTTGGCTCTATTTATGCATTCGAAAGAATTGCTGACATCATATTTATCAAAAATTGCAAAATACGAGATAATCGTTGAAATTGTGATCAATGGTTACATTGAAAAGACCCCAAAACACCGTGTGAAAACAAATTTAGCAATGCTCATATTTTGAATTATCAATTCATCAGCAAATTCTGGACGAGTCTCAAAAGTTAGCAACAAAATTCGGTGGTGATCGAAATATGCCCTAAAACACTCTTTTTGCTAAATTAAATTTCAATAGATAATGAAATTCGCTGTTTCTTTACTCCAATAACAGATAGTACACCGCTATATGTGAAACCATACAACAATAAGAGGCAATGTGTTCAATGTTCACCGTGGTCGGTATTTGACCTTTCGTATCAAGCCAGTGTTGCCGAAAACGATTAGCACAGCAAATCTGACTCGAATGCAGTAAAATGAAACCACTGTATCGAATTAATTGTATGAATGATTCTTATTGAAAAAAAGAACAATATAACTGCTTGAATTGATTGCAAATCATCAACAATCAAACATTTGAACATGAAATTTGTTGATTATGCTATGAAAAACATGACATTTCTGACATATTCTTTACAATTAATTGGAAATATATTAGTCTCAATGTGAATCTTTGTAGCAATTAACGGTTAGATCCATTAGGATTTGTATGCAGAGAAAAACATGCAATCCGAAGATTGCGAAGACACAACGCCGTCTGTATGAATGTTGCGTGACATTTATGTTTTACGAAATATATTCACATGAAAACGTGAATTATGAATATTATTTCATAGTGATAAAATTTGATAACATCGTGAAGTTAAAGAGAATTTATAATCGCTCAGAATTTTAACATGAACTCTATCAAATTGAAGTGATTCTAATCGCTGACGTTGCTTCAAGATGCATTTATATCACGTTTTACTTCTGAATATCATCACATTCCATATTCAACTTCAAAACAATCTCATTGAATATAATAGGCCACATTCGAGACAATTTCGTTCATTCAGCATCAATTTTTCGGTGACATTTGTTGCATTGTCAAAATTGTTCAATTGTTGAAATTCAAGTGAAAGATGTATTATATATTCTTAACTGTTTTCATTCTTCTGAGTGCTACCGCAATAGAATCTCAATCGGATCGAGTTGCAACCTATAAGGAATTCAAAATTGTAGAAATCCCCGTAAAAACGAATGTTTCCGATAAAATTGATCCAGCGTTTTATTTGCTGACAGAGGAGCGTTTAGATCATTTAAAAGCAGCGGCAGAAGAAATAAGAGACATGTATAATGAATTGGTGAAAGTCGCATTTGGCATACGATTGAACATCACATCGAGTGAAAAACCAGCTATTGTAAGAGAATTACCTACAAAAGCATCAATTGGAAAAGAATTGTATAACGACGCGCCAATCGTGAATTCTCTAAGGAAGGCATCAAACGACTGGGTCCGAGCCGTTATTTTTGGAGACGCACTCAAAAATACTGAAGAGGATCAATAGCAGAGTGCTAATTTTTCTTTATTAATTGTGAATAAGTGAAAAAAAGAAAATATTGGAAAAAAATTAAAAAAAAAAAAGAAAGTTTAAAAAAATAAACAAATTTAGTTTATCGAATAGCCAGAAGTCCCATGGTGCTAAGTCAAGTGGTTGCAGAACGATATGCGTCGAGGTTTTGGCGAAATGATCACGAATAATGAGTGCAGTGTGAGATGGTGCATTATCGTGGTGCAAAATCCAAGAGGTGTTCTTCCACAAATCTGGCCTTTTGAGGCGAATAGCTTCGCGAAAACGACGCATAAAGTTCAAATAATATTCCTTGTTGACAGTTTGGCCGAGCGGAAGGAATTCATAATGCACCACACCACGATAATCGTAAAAAACTTTCAACATGACCTTGATTTTTGAGCGAGTTTGGTGCGTTTTTTTTCGATCTTGGCTATTCGCTTGATTGATTAGCTGTTTCCGGGTGCGTAAGCATAAATCCAAATCTCATCTCCCGTAATAATGCGTTTAATCTTGTCCAGATTGTCAAAAAGCTTTGTTCTACGCACTTCAACTCGACGCTGTTTTCCGAAAAAATTTGGCGTTTTTGGGAGCAAACGAGATTTGACTTTTCTCAGACACAAATGGTCTTTCAAATGATCTTCACTGATCATTCTGAACGTTTCGGCTGCAGACATTTCATTCCGTGCACAAACTTGATTGAAACTTTTTTGATGAATACTTTCAGACATTGTAAAAATCGAAAAATTCCCCGTTTTTTTACAAAACAAAAACGAAACTATTTAAGAAATTGAATATTGTCATGAAATTTGGCACAGATGCCAGAGACAGTACTACCAACTTAGAAATAAACCAATCCAATTTAAATTCAAATATCCCGGAATTTTATTATTTTTTTAATATTTTATTAATTAATTTATTAAAAATGTTCGCTTATTAAATATGCGGTATCTAAGTATTGCCAGGTTGTAAAATCTGCCAATTTTTATTTACTTTTAGATTAAGTCTATCATCGCTATCCGTTGTTTTGATTAGTAATATTACGTAAACGTTCAATTTCCTTTTTCAATTCTATTGTTTGTTTATCCAATTCAATGACTTTATCACTCAAAATTCGAATCTGTTTATCTTTATCCTCTTTTTCAATGTTATCCAATCCGAGTGATTTGAATGATGATGATATTTGATTGACACAACGATCTGTTGAATGAGTTGATGAGCCGGCAAAATTATCTTCATGACTGACATTCGGAATGTCTATCCTAGAACTGTCTTTTGAAGTACCATTTATGTTTGGTGGTGGTGATGATGGTGGTGATGATGGTGGTGATGGTGGTGATGGTGATGCTAGTTGTGATTTGAGCTGATTCAGCTCATCAGTCACTTGAGTTAACTGGCTCTGAAGATCATCGTTGCGTTGAGAATTCTCATGAATGCTCCCATTGCTAGTGTTCAGTTCCAATTTAGATAATAGGTCATAAGTCTGCACCGCATCTGGACGTCTGGTGTGTTTTTGAAGCAACCTGTAAGAAGAGCAAATACGTAATTTTGAAAAGAGGGGCAGACATCAGAAGTTTAAGGAGAATTGAAGCATAGAAAGTAAATGCTAAAGAAATATTTTTCTACCACGCTTACGCTTTAAGCAGGGTTAAGAATTTAGGTGGTATTTTTGGAGGTAGAATCCCTTTGCGGGCCGCCTCTATTGTCTTCAACCGCTCCATATCCGTACTGAATGGAATTAGTAGCTCCAGTAAAATAATTCCTAGACTGTAAACATCACTCTGTGTATGGAAATAAAAGTTTAGCTACAATATCAATTTTTGTTTCACCATAAAATCTTTATTTTTTTTTTTTTTGTTCAGTGTTACTGACCTTGGGATTGCAGTGGCCGTTCAACTGCTCTGGCGCTGCGTAAGTAATAGTGCCAATCATAGAATCGGGCGAATGTTTGGCTTGAAGCGGACATGCCAGTCCGAAATCTCCCAGCTGAACATACAGTTCGCCAGTCTTTTCACAACCAATGAAAATATTGCTTGGCTTGATATCATGATGTACGATATTCTGGAGGTGAATATATCGCAATCCACTTAATGCTTGAGAAAATATATTCATTGTTACGTCAAGCGAATCCCATGTTTGCGATAAAATTTGTTGGAGCGATGGACTTGACAGCGACGCCGAAATTCGACGGCGAATTGGCCGATCCTTGAGTTTTGCTACAGCACTTGTTGTGCCATTCTGGTTCACCGCATCATCGTCTTCTTCTTCAATAATGGTGCGATCCCATTGCTGTACGGATTTTTCGATGAATTTCTGATAAAATTCATTAAAATCACTATGCTTGTTGCGTTCATCTAACCAAGCACGAAGTGTTAATGGTCGAAATGACATTTGAATATAGAGAGTTGCCCATTTCAGTTTCAAGTGAGGCTGCGACTCATCAAATTCTAAGTTTCCTTTGACAATATTATTATTTGGATGATTTTCATTCGGTTTGCATAGGCGGGCATCTCGTGCCGAATCCATAACCGAGAAATTCGCACCGTCAACCACATCATCATGAGTGCTTCGCTGAAATTGAATGAAATCAGACGATTCATCGGCACGATTATTTGGCGGCAATTTCAACTGATGCCTTCGATCAGCGATAATTCTTTCAGGTAGCGTATCGGCATCTGATTCCGAGCTCTCCGTCTCACTATCGGTCTCTTCCTCATCAATATTCGTGGTATTTGCACTAAATTTTGAATCGGTGAATATTGCCACCTCTAATGCTCTGGAAAATGATGTCCTCTTTGATCTTTTTTTACCATGATTTCTGAAAGTATTCGATTAAAATAAGAAAGCTTCATCTAAAATCGATTCGTTAATTGATGATTAAACTGCAATACATTTCAGTAATTCCATGGTCTTTCATTTTCCGGGAAATATTTCGCAACAGAGCAACTCCGTACGTTATCCATTCAATAAAAAAAATGTTAAACATAAAAATCTACGTCTGTTTCTAACTGAATGCATTGATAACGCGCACGTAACTTATTATTTCTATTGCGAAATTCAAATGCCCGTCAAAATCACAATTTGTCATAAACCATTTAAATGATGGTCATAATTTAACATACTTAGTTCCATTGGAATTGCGATTTCGCCGTATGTGTTTGGCATCGGTCACACTTGATCTCATGCTCGAATCGTCGAAGAGTGGCTCCAGCCAAGCGGCTTTATACGGTACAATATTATTATGATTCAAACTGGCGAACGTCTTAACCTCTGCTATATGAGATAAAACACGTTTGATCGTTCGATATTTGATTGTAACTTTTTTGACCGCATACTCGATCCCATCGAGTTTATTGCGGGCTCGAAAAACCCGGCCAAAGCCTCCGCCCGCAATAAAAGCCAATTCATCGAAATCGCGATGATACCGGGACCACTGCATGCTCATCGAATCACTGAGTGGCCACACGGACTGTAGATTTAACGGGATTTCGGTTTGTCCTCGTGCAACGGTTGCCAATTGATAAAGGGCTCTTTGATATTGGCTACGCATCACATCGAACTCGCCCATTTTGTAGGTCTCATCAATCAAATTCATGTGATATAATTGTTGACAAATTGTCTTATACAAATGATCAGCATTCACTTGATTTGGTTCAATCATAGAGCATAATTGTTGAACCAAACTTCCAACCAGCAGACTAACCGGAGCACTTGTTTTGGTTGCCAGATTTTCAATAAAATTCTCCCTCATACTGGGAGTATTATCCACTAATTTGGTGGAGCTATCAAAATGATCCGAATTCATGGAATAGACAGAAGACTGCTGTAGAATCTTCGATAATGGCGATGATGTGTTTTCAAACCCTGAAATAAGCGACATCCATTACATATTTTATGCAAATGTGCTTTAGAATGTTCTAGAAAATACTCACATTCGAATGTTTTTATGCTATCTAATTGCGTCCAATCGCTCACTGGATCGGAATCGTCGTCTGATTCCATAATAGCTATGGTTGGTCTATCAAAGTTTTTAGGTCATTGAACACACATTGCACAAAAATTAAATATAATTTCACAAAATTCGAGAGCAGATAAGTAAATTCTTACTCAAGAATGATTATTTGTGTTGCTATTATTGAGCTGTCACTATTTACTTTTGAAATTTCAACATACACATAAATTATTTTGACATATATGCGAGTGCGTTCCTCCACACTTACATCGTCGGTTAACATTGATTGTCGTTGGAATGGTGCGCTCAAATTTCGTTAGATGCCGCCACCAGTATGTGCTACGGATAATGTTGTTTGATGATTGTAACACAAAGCTCTGTTCCGTGATAAGCTGCGATATACAAATATTTCCAGCGGTTTCATCACATTGAAAATCGTTCGTTTACTCAATGCACCTGTTGAACATGTGCTTGAAATTCAATCAAATCGATTAATAATGTTGATTCCGTTTACCGTTGTTTATTTCTGACAAATGTATACTCAAGCGTATATTTTAATAGCATAAATCATTTGTGTGGCTTTTGTGCGCCTGAGATCATGTCCTCTTACGAAGCAACGCACACTCATTTGATTATTCCATTCCAACTGCGCTTTACATTTAAATGACATGGAATAAATTGCAATCGGAATGCAAATCAACCGCAATCATACATTTTTGGGTGTTTCAGTTGATTGCTTTGTGATTATTTGATTGGAAATTGTGAGCGACTTGAGATGCATTCGACGATTTTGTGCGATGTGAATGCGCGATAATAAATCAACTGTCGCCTGAAACCAGATTCTGTTAACGAACAAACACTGTTCGAATTCAACTGTGTGAAAATGTTGTGGATGTGAAAGAGAAAGAGAGAGAGAGAGAGAGAGAGAGAGAGAGAGAAAGAGAGAGAGAGAGTTCTCAAACGACATGCATTGTTCGCGCTGGCTGGCTTATTGGCTGGCTGTGCTATCGCAATTTTTCCGTGAGCGAGCTCTGAAAACACCGTACTTGATCTGGTCTCACATTAGTATCGTGTTCGGATACGAACAGAGCGGTTGTGTATCATTTATCCACTCTCTCGAAGCGCAAATTACTTCCTTGCAAATTCGAATATCGCAGAGACCACAAGTTGTATTTCTACCGTTAAAAAAATCATTTTTACGAAATATCATGAAAAAATTGGAGCTCACTGTCAGTCTGTCTACCATTTTATTCGAATGAAGTGAATTTTAATATTCCATCAAAAGTTTCTTTGGTATTTATTAATGTTGCCTTTTTCTCTGTTTCGGTTTTCCCAACGTAATCGAAATTGTTTGAACGGCTTTTCTGCATTTTTCTATCTTTTTGCCCATTCATTCAATGTATTTTCCGCTACTTTTTCATTGAATGTATGGATTGAGTATATTAGAAGAAAGCTTTCAAGTAATTTATATTCAATGAAGCCTTAAATTAATCAATACAAATTTAATTTTTCATTGAATTTATTGCTTAGTTTAAATACTTTTGGATGATGTGGTCTCTAAGTCTATTTAATCAGTTTAACTAGACTTAGCATTTTGTTTCGGTTTTAAATTGACTGGCCATTGTTATTTTTAAGCTTTGATCGACAAATTGGATGTGCAAGTGTTTTTACAAGCTGCCAAACATATAAATGATTTTGGGACACATGAAAAAACCGCGACCAAAATTCGAATGTCCAATTAATACTTGTGTTTTTTGTGTGATGCTATACGAAATGAGAGCTAATCAAGAGCACATGCACGATATGTAACTAAAGCGAACAGAACTGTAATGATATGAGTCGTTAATTTACGAATGCACTTTGACATGGTGAAGGTTAGCTAAGTGCTAGAAGTGCAACATTACATTGAATGTTTTGTGCATTCCTTTCATTGTGTATGTGTGCTGTCGGTTCGCGCGTGAAATTAAATACCGATAAATTGGTTGCATTACGGAACAGCGCATCTAGGATCAAATATGTCATTTTTGGCCACAAATTACACAATTCGCAAATGTGCTAGCAGAATTTAGTGTGAGTATGCATAGAAATAACGAACCATTTTATACGGAATGCATGTTGAAAATAATGCGCGGCATTTGAATATGATGTGAAAATCGCAGGCAATTTCACTTGTGCAAAATACATACAGAGGGCATTTCGTGCGATTGAAAATCAACATAGGAAACGAAACAAATGAAAAAAAAAATTGATTTCTATTCGCACTTAACTCACATGTAAATGCATTGAAAAGTGCTCTTTTTTGTTTGAACGTCTATTGTGAGAGCTGTGCGGTAATTTTCAATAAGTATTTATATCCAAGCAATTGCATTTCAGCCACATTTATCGATTATAAATCTCTTTTTATGTTCTATATTAAGAATCACAGCCAATAATCAAACTATTCGAAAATAGTCTTTGATTGTAAGCTGAACGGCATTTTACGTGATTCTCCGAATTGAACACACATTCTATAGCTTGCCGCAAAAACATGCATGAAACCTTTTTAAATCATCGACGTCGAATTCTTAAAGAAGCGTACAACACTTTTATAGCGTATATCATGTTAAGTAGCTAATTTTTGTTTTTAAATCGACGTTTATAATCGGTTGTTCTTACCAACTCCATGTCTTGATATCTCTCACTCTCTCTTCCTTTTTTTGTGCACTTATGGGGGCATCCGAATATTTTCATTACATGACTAATGCTAATTAATTATAAGTAGCATTTTATTAGCATGATGCAAATGTTAATATTTTATGTACCCCATATGGCTCAGTAATCGACCGATTCTCGGCACAGCTGGTGGTTTTCCAACATTTTATTCAATACTGCGATGTTCACTTTGACAATTTTCTTTCATTAAAGCAAGTTATTTCACCAAACGGAGCCCATAAAATCAGCCATACCTAAATGTACATTAATAAAATTTGGACTTCCTGTTACAAAGCGAAGTTTCTGAAAATTTTGAATTTCTAACGACCCATTTAGTGTACCATTAGACAACACATCAAAACTGCAGATAAATTCGGCATGATTCTGTAGACTTAACAACCGAATCCATCAGTGAAATTTGCTTGAATGTAAGAGTAAATAGTCGTGGCTTTCTTATAGAAACGAATGTTTTATTCTATAATCATAAGGCAATTGCATATACCCAAAAGTCACAATTCCCTAAATGAAAGAGTCACTGCAAAGATCGTTTTGATACGTTTGAATTTCATCGATATTTTTTTTGAAACTTTGTTTTGAATTAATTTTTTTTTTAGCAATGATGAGCGGGAGTCACTGAAACTTTTCGACTCAAGTCTAAACTTGCGGTAATATGACACCGAAACGCATAAACATTGAACTTGCTTGATCCCGGACCAATAAAGACAATTTGTGGTCGTTAAAATTCAAGGCAAATAGTAACATATAAATGGAAATCTTCGAGGGAAAGGGGGAGAGCGATTCACTTCATTAAAAACATTTTCAAGTGTTTATTTTTATTAATTTATTAAGTTCTCAAATCATAAATCATCGAAAATGTTTTCGCCAACAAATAATTGAACTTCATGAAATTTTTGGAAGATGGTTTGGTTCATTGAGTCATCACCAACAATGAATCTGAAAACTTTGAATGTTTACTGCGGAAATGAAAGCATTCTAGGTCTCAAGCATCATGAAAAGAGGAAATATAATGGGCCCATAAATAAAAAGTCCATCACAATTGTAATCATAATTATATTGATGAATGGGAATACTTATCATGTAGCTCTACAAGAAGCTTCATCGCTCTAGATCAAATGAATTTTAATAAATATATTTTGGGAAATCAATAGTGCTGCTCATTAATAGGTAGAATGTCGCGTTGATAAATGTCAGTCCAATGAACGAGTGCCAGGTACTGTTTTGCCAGGAGAAAAGGAAGTGTTCAATGAAAAAATTAAGCGAATTCGAATTAAATTTGAAATCATTAATCATTTTTTTTCTCATCGCAGACATTGAAGCTTCAAAGCTTTATAATTCAAGAACAACCCTGAAAAATAGTAATCTAAAAATGGTTTTCAGCCATTCCCAGATAATTTTCACTTTCTTGAGACGCCATATTTTGTTTGTGCGAATACGTTTCCAGGAGCGATTAAAATATTCAATATAAAGTTGATGAAAAAATCTATTGCAAAGTCGTAAGGACTATGAATGATTGTGAGATCATGGACGGAAATTTCCATTAAAATTCACCCAATAAATGCTCGGAATTCTCCAGTTGAAATGGAACCATATCAATTCAACGAAAAGATAGATTAGTTTCAAGTCTCCTTCAAACCACTTCATCGTTCTCGTTCTCTCTCTCTCTCTCTCGGAAGGGTTGTTGATTAAACTTCCCTTTTTGTTAATTTTCACTATGCAAATTTACTGTTGTTGGAAAACATATCTCGGTTTCAATTGAAAAGTTGATATCAATACAAATTGTATATTTATATTTCTGTTGTTGTTACTGCTGCTATTTTGTGGGGCTCGCTGTAAGAAATGCTGAACTGACTGTTAATCCTTGGCTTATATACATATCCACACATTTTCCACTTTGTTTTGACGATCGCGCTCGCTGTGTGCTTCTTTGTTTACAGGTTCCTTTGGTTGGTGTAATATTTCAAAAGCGATAAAATCACGTTTCTGAATTCTTATCGAATTATTCATAATCAATTCGGGTGCAATGAAAATAATCATGAGGATAAAACATGTCACGGATATTTGAAATCTATTCGTTTAGAGGGCATTTTTGGAGATGAGCACTGACTCAAAAGATGCGAGCATTTTCAACGAAATGCTTTGCGATAAGTTTTTGAGAAGAATTTCTGTTGTAAAATTGACAGGAGACCCGATGAATGCCGATGGAATTGAATTTCATCGAAAAAGTGTATGAAACACATATGAACGAACAATTCGTCGCTAAAAAATTAATAAAATACAAAGTATTCGTAGATTATTCGTAAGACGAGGACATAATTTTGTATTTGAAAGTTTTTGTTTTCTCGAGAAATAACTAATATTTTCGTTAAATTTTTTTCTTGCATGAATTTTTCAAAAAATGCGCAAATTTTTCGTGGTGGAAAATCACGAATACTTCCTACAATGAAAAGGATTTTCAAGTATTTTTGTACAATATGCTTACGATAATTTTGATCGAGCCCAGTCCGAATTATGTGTCACTTAGATCTATTCCTTGTTTAATTTTAATTTAACCAAATTTTACGTGAACAACATACGGTGCTGTCAATGCTCTATATTGTTGCTCTGTCTGACTGCCGAAGATTGATAATAATGTGAACTATCTGATTGAGAATTAAAGTAAACATTATTCACATTCCTGAATTCTATGATGCGAAAAGTAGCATACATTTGAATCATTTGTGTGAGTAACACCACTCGTTTTGCAAACATATCGTCGTGTAGTGGAAATATGTATAAGCGGTTGCGATGCCGAGATTATCCACATTAAAGAGCGCTGTTGCGCGTCACTTGAAATTTTAACAAGTACAGCACCGTTGAAGTTGAGCGAACAAAATAAAACGAAAATGATATGAAGATTGAAAGCATGCAAATTTTAGTTGCGCAACTAGTTACATTCAAAATGAAGCAATTCAATGAAGAAGTATGGAGGGCTCTTGAAAGATTCCCAAATTTATGCCACTCATGTGGTGGATAATAAGTGAGTTTTATTTGTATACAAATTGTGAGGGCATCGTTTGATAGGTGGTGAAAGTGTATGGGTTTAATGGCAACGAAGAATCTTGATATTCGTTCGCATGATGAGCTTTTTTTCATCCGATTTTTGGATGTCTATTTTTTCAATGAATTTGTTCACACAAGTTGAAATTATTGCGACAATAATAATAATAGACCGTATTAGTGAATGCAAGCAACGCTTTGACCAATATCAACATTTTTATTCAATTTTCAGCGCCAAAATCTATGTTATGAACCACACAAATCGTGAAAATGCCTTATTCGTCGGATAACCAAACAGCGCCAAAATGTCTTTATAACATTTAATCTCTTCGTGATGTTGAGCAGAATGAAATAGCAACTTTTCAAGAAGCGGCAAATATGAAATTTTTCGGTGTGGTTCGATTGTTATGGCATTTTGCACTGAAAAGTTTTGCTTCACTTCAAAAAAGTCTTCACTTCAGCGCACACAGAGAAAAGAAATTGAGTTTTTGAATGAGAGCCATTTTTATTTTTAAATCCAAGCCAATCTTAAGATTTCGCAATCATATTTTTTTAAAGAAAAAACTGGTTTCGAAGTTCTTCTTTGTATCCAAATTATGTAAATATTCATAGATGCGCATACAAAAACTGAATAACTTCTAGGGCCCCACATCACACGACATGTGTATGAGTGCGACGGCAGCTCGGCTGCAGTGCTTAATTCGCCTTGTCCATTCGAGCATTGCGCGTTGACAGAATAATGAGCAGAGAGGACCGTCGTGCATCTGTTAGAACAGTACTCAGACATGCTGCTCATCATTATACATGCGCACAGTTCGTATTCTGCGCTGTCGAGTATACGGTACAATAATAGCGTTATTTTTTGTTGAAAAATCTAAACTCTTTATCCTAATCTTTGTTTAGATTTGAAAATACAATTCGCTTGCATTCAAAATCTTGAAATTTTTCCTCTGTGTGCGATAATGACGTTGAAAGCGACGAAAACCGACAAAAACACCACTCACAGAGTGTAAAAATAGCACTCACCGGAACACTTCATCTTCGCGCGAAACTTGCACTTAATATATTTGAATAAAAAAGTAAATGTTTGGATTCGATAATCACATATCAATTTTTTTCTGTGATTTGGAATGATGACATAAAATTGAGATCATTTACGCGCATTTGTGAGTTATTTATTCACTGAAACTCTTGTTGGGATTTCTGATAATTTACGATTTGATTGCTGCTTCGATGCACACCAACACCAAAATGTCTTGCATGCGCGACAACGATTTTCTCTTTCGCGCGCTCGTACGATAACAAGTTTCATTTTATATTGCGTTGGCGATAAAATGTTCTCTTTTTCACCACACATAATGAAATATGCGTTGAGTTTTGCTTTTATCAACAAACCACATTTGAATACATGATTAGACAATAGCGCGTACTCTTTGCCTCCCTCATCGCGCGCGTCAGTTCGGTCGTTGTATCCAAATAATACGCACTTATCTTTATCGTCATCGAACACCACGCATGTGAATAATATTGTGAAAATGGTATTTTCTGCGAATACAAAGTACCCAATTTTCTGGTCGGAGTCTAAAATCCATTCTGGATCGAGCTCAAATACATAGCACATACGAAAAAATTCAGCTTTTACCATTAGCATTCAACCCCAAAGCGCTCAATCTAGCACAAAGTTGGAAATGACACACTCTCACTCTCGCTCTCTCATTCACTCTCCCTGTCAATAATTCAAAGTGATATATTGAACGGTTTTCATTCACTCAATTAGTTTTGGTGGATAGCAACAAGTATCAGTTCATATTCGAAACAATTATTTTCACAAATAGAACGGGCAATTTTATGCTATAAATCAACTAACTCTCTGCAATGTTGTACGACTACCCATTGAACTGAATGGATGTAATACTTTTTGCATGGAATTCTTTTGATTGTGACAGCCGCAGTTTGTGTTTTGCCTTTTCATTTATTGTAGTTTTTGGTCATGAGAAAATGTTTTCACAACGGAGTCAAGGCATTTTATTGGAAAAGCGATGGGAAGCTCAAAAAATATGCAAAGAACTTCATGATTTCTTCGAAAATGGAGCTTTTCCATCCATTTTTGTTAGTTGATTAAATAGCTTGCAGCTTCTTTGTTTCACACGATCTGCACATAAATAATTGGATTTGTAACAAATAGAATACAATTCATATTCAAGAGGCACGTAGAGATTTTTTCAAATTGCTTGAAATTGTTTGGTCAGAAAAAAAGAGAAACGAAAAAATACACTTAAATTGACCAACCAAATTGATGGCTCGAAATCTGTATGGCGACGCAGTGGCGTAGCGAAGTTTAGAACGTACAATTAGTGAATAATTGAAAAATGTGTTTCAATGTGAATCAATTATCAAATCGGTTTTAATCATAGAGTAACTGTTGCACAAAAAACGGCTTCAAGAAAATGTCAGCCAATGCTCTTTATGGTAATTTTAATTAAATCGGCCGTATAACATACTGTTGGGTTTGTCACATTTGTGATTTATCGAATATTCCATATGTGTGCTGATCGGATTGGGTGAACAATGTTCACTGAACATATACTATAAACAAATACTTATGCTTTGCACGCCAATTCATGTCATGCTTCGTTTCGATTCTTCCCCCCCCCCATCCGGCCACCCACAATCCAGCTCTTTCACTTGTCATTTGTTTCTATGTCGTCAATGACTTGTGTTAATCCGAAAGATGCGCATTGTCTTCATCTGATTTTCGAACTGAATTCGTTGTAAAGCTGTGATTGAGTTGAAACTGGCACAATAAAGCGCAAGATTCATACAAGTACACAGATGGTTCATGCTAAGCTACTCTATTCACTTCACTTTTTACTTTTAGAGCTCTCTCTCTCTCTCTCTCATTTCACGAAAAGTTTTTTTTCTACTTTTTTTTCTATAATTTTCATTGATCATTTGCTGAATTGGCGACAAATTGTTTTACTTAACGAAACTAGATGCGATATTCAAATCGAAATCGAAATGGCACAGGCGTCCCATTCTAATGAAAAATGTTCCAAGTTGAATCAGTGGTTTCTCAAATTGAGACACCTATGCGTCTCATTCACCTTTGACTTGAGGGTCTCTTATTGTAATTTTTTTTTCTGTGTAGATGGGGACTCGAAATATGTCTGTATGAACTTTGGCAGACTATCGTCATGAATTCGCTTTCTCTCTCTCTCTCTCTCTCTCTCTTTTCATACGCACTTTGAATTGAAAATGAAAAATGCGTAACACTTCGTGCTTTATGTGCAGTCGAAACTTAAATCTCTATCGAACTGTTTTTGAATCGTGGAAAATGAAATCGGCTGTTTCAGATGGAGTTTAAAGTGTATAGTAATTGGTACCACCTCCCAAGGACATTATGTGAATTTAAAGTTAAATTCTGTAACGATGTGCCATCATTTTCATGGTAACAGAATTCCCCTGACGACAATCACAAACTGAATTAATTCTCTCTGCTTTTCTTGCCCATCTCTTCTACATTGCAATAGCGTCTCGACGGTGAGAGCTCTAAATGAAATGCTAGAAATGACGAAAATGATGAAAACATTGTTAATCGATGACACGTAAACATAATTTGAGAACACTGTTCGTCAAGAGAATGCTCAAAAATTCATGACAAAACCATTATCGAGATGCCATCAAGTCAAATCATGTGCCTAGTTCGATGCGATTTTCCATTCAACGCCAACATTCGCAGTGCAAAATTCGAAAACCATTTACATAACCGTTGGCAGTTTTCGCAAAGTCCTTGCCAATATCAGGCATGCAACAATGCGACATGGAACGGTCTATAAAAATCATTCTAATGGCATTCGGAAAGGGCCTGAAAACACGTTGAAAACACAAATATTCACATGATCCGTCTCGAATATTTGTCCATTGACGTAAGAAGCAACACATCCACAATCAATTATAATTTCTTTGAATATTCGATAAACAATTTTCATGCTGAAATCTCCGTTGATGTAACACACCCATTTTATGGCGATATAAAAATACCTCTTTATATTTGTTGTTTGTTTCCTTTAGCATTTAAAAGGGCAGTAACAAGGAAAAGCATATTTCCTGATTTCACACACTCGCCTAACCTTCAAACAAATCTTTCAACATACAATTTTCGACCGGATTTGTTCCAAGTTTTTCTTTATACAATCCCGTGTGAAAAATGATACCGGCTATTGGAATTTCTATTTAAATCAATCAACTTTAATCGGCTGACAGTCAGTCGGCTAAATTGGGGACAATTTTGGATTATTTTCACTTTGAAATGCATTCAGCCGGCTGAGACGATTCAAATTCGACTCAAATAAAATAAATCATTTGATTTTAGTTGGATCTAATTTTTGTCTCGATTTAGCCGGCTGACTAGTCAGTAAGAAGATTCTCACACGGGATGAATTGAATTTATCTGTTTTATTTTTGGGTTATCCAGTCGGAATGCGATGCATACAATTTCTGTAAGCTGGGACCGTCTGTTTACAAAGTGGCTCGATGTCTTTACTCTTCGTTAAATGGAAAATGGGAATTTCATAATTCGACCATGAGGATGGGTTTGTGTGTGGAATAATGAAACAAAATAAAGTGCAAAATTCTCGCAGAATAAACACAAAAGGAAGGAGCAAACAATACATGTGATAAGGGAAGTAATGTGAATGTTCATACAATATGTATGGATAATCTAAAAGCAGGTGACACAAATACAGTCATGTTCATTGATTCATTGGTATGTAGCTGGCGCGTTTCGTTTCTGCTACTCGCAACGATTTTGGTTAAACCAAACATGACAAAATGCATTCGAACCGTTCCCCAGCTCAAGAGCACGCAGCACTAAGATCTGTCGGTCTTAGATCGGAAAATACGGTTTCGTATTATTTTGGTGTTTCGTTTGATTAAGTGTAAAAGAACCATCGACATATTTCTTATATACCATCTTTCCCTTGGATTGTGGAAAAATAAATGTGCGTCACTCGCACACACAAAAAATCACTTTGAATTTCGTCTTCGATGGGAAAAAATGGTTGTTCGTAAGATTCTACTCTTGAAACTGCTCCGTCTCAGATGAAAGTTGATCAATTTTCCAGGCAAAATTTAATTTACAATCGGAAGAGTCTTGAGAAAACTTTGAATCCTGTTGTATGGGATAGTCGCTAGAAGGAACTCGCGTGCTCGATTAAATTAACACATAATGGAGCGGTGCGGAGCGTTGTAAGTGCAAAATGTATGCACGAGCATATCATTCGAATTCACGGCAACACGAGCTATTAATGTGCATTTATTACTTTTATGAAATGAATTAAGAGTTCATTATAGACTTTGTTCAATTAGGAAGTGCATTAATTTTGATTTGGCACAAGGAAAAAAAAATCCACGCCGCCGAATAAAAAGCTGAAGAACATTTTCTAAGTGCATTTTTAAAGAGGACATGCAACGCAATAGATAAATGGAATAATAAAGTGGTACGCGACGGTTGAATGTAATTTTATCTCAGTCATGCTGAAGCAATTACTATGATTGTACATGCCCACTTCAGCTATATTCGGTTTATTTTCACTTTCAAGCACTTTCGTTCAATGCGCTGCCGAAAAACAATATGGCAAACACAAAATGACATTATTTTGTAATCCACCCAGCACTCAGTTTC
Source organism: Obolodiplosis robiniae (assembly GCA_028476595.1). Taxonomy (NCBI): domain Eukaryota; kingdom Metazoa; phylum Arthropoda; class Insecta; order Diptera; family Cecidomyiidae; genus Obolodiplosis; species Obolodiplosis robiniae. Next base: position 32,732,449 of record CM052017.1, read on the forward strand.
AATCACATCAATTTTATTTACATTTCTGTCCGGCACAAGATAAACCCACAACAGCTTTCAAAAATAGGAAAACTTTTCCAATTATCTGTGCAAACAATGCTATTTATTTTTCATAAATGCAACCATAAAAAATGTGTTTTTATGCGGAAAATGAAAAAAGTTATAAATGTTACAGCCGAACAAGTGTCAGCTAGCCGGAAAACATAGCTTACCGAATTTTAAAGCATGAATTGTTATTGGCCATTCGTCGTACTAGGCGGCTATTTCTTTAATACAAATAATTCATCTAGATAGAGATTTTATTAAGATGAAAAAGATAATATAAAAATGAAGATATCCAACGAGATATTTGGTAGATAATTGTTATTTTTCAATTGGTTTAGTCATGGAACATCTGATAAAGTAAAGTGAGTAACATGCATTGGACTACACTCTCTCTCTCTCTCTCTCTCTCTCTCTCTCTCAAACAAACAAACAAATCTCTTACACTATTTTTACAATTAAGTTTCGACGAGTTGGGCGTAAACCCATGATAAAATGTATCAACAATCTTCTTCTATTGACATTTTTATAGACTTAGAAAATCAACTTAGGGGCTAAAAACTACAAAATGAATTCCAGAAACATCACGAGTCCTCGGCACTTCCAGCGCAAAATCGGTTTGTACTGTCTACTGTGAATAACCAGAAAACTGTATTCGTCCCAAATATGTTTGCAATTTGAATGGTGTAATTGTTCATTGTTTATTTTATTTTGTTCTAAAGTACAGAGATGCTATTCCGGCAACGTGATTTTCTTTTTATTGCATATTTTTGTATAAATACGTTCATATAAATAATATTTCGGCCCGAGAAAATTATTGTATTACTTTCTCAAGAATTACTCAAAAAACTACTCCAGATTGTCTAACAAAAGAACGCAATCAAAATGCAAATATAATATGGAACGATTATACCTCAAGAATTATATCAAAATAAGATGAAAATAGTTGATAAATAATCACTCATCTAGATAAGATGGAACATCACAAATATCTGCAAGATAAATCATCTATGTTATAACCTGGAGTACAACAAATAAATATTTGGGTAGTGAATGCAAGGAAAAAAGAGTCTAAATAAAACTTCTCACGAGAAGTTATGGCATGCAATTTGTTGTTTCTTTTTTTAATTTGTGACTAAATCAGCAATTTATTATTATAGGAATTTTATCAAAACATCTGGTTTTGCTGAGCTGATGGTGGCTCCTGAGTCAGCTATGACTCTTAATGAACAAATGAAACGATTGATAAGGATCCTCTAATAAAAAACACATTGCCAGCGGCTAGCCAGAAATAGCTGAGCAGCACCTGCTCTCAACAGCCACCAACTCCGTAAAATCAAAAGGAATGCATTTTATTCGATTCCGGGGGGATTTCGATTTTGGTTATGTTCATGTGCGTGTCTGTTCAGTTCAAGATGTCAATGCGTTTTCACAAAAGTTTATGGTGTTAAATATAGAAATGAAGAATTGCCAAAGAATGTCATCTAATAATTCGTTGGTTGTAAAAGCTTTTAAAAAAATATTAAAAGTGATTTTTATTACCCACTTCAGGTGCAAAGAATGCATGCGCTCGCACACACAGTAAATGCTTCCCCGGGAACAAAATAGTTTGAAAATCTCGACAGGTGGTATTAAATTGCGGTATTTACAGCCTTTTCGATATTGTGATTTCGTCACATTAAATCGTGGTTTCACTCATATTTTCTGTTTTCATGTGTTCATTATAAGATTTCGTTATCATCTGTTGTGTACAAAAATAGAAGAGCAATCTTAAAACGAAAGTTTATGGCAGGACATATAGTCTGAACCATAATTACGAAATGGCACAGCTGAAACACAAATACTGAAATGATTCGTACAATTTTATAATACCAATTTATGAAAATAATCTCTCGTTGAAATTCTTTTGCAACTGCACCGAAATTTTATGTTTATTTCTTTTCCAACTTTTGTTCATATATCAGAGCACAGACTCGTTTCAACATGAGAATGTCAAGTGAGCACTGTGATGCTCATAGTAATGAAGTTGTGCTCCACCCACTCAAAGTGTTCAAACCGTTCATAGGCTTCATTGTGAGCCGTATGAGTGAGCGACGCAAACACAACGCATAGGGAAGTGACGTTATTAACATGAGATCGAATACATTAAAATATCCCAATTTCTGAATAAATCTGATTTTTCTTCAAAAAAAAAACAAAAAAAAAAACATTCGTATGAAAAACGAAGATCGAACAAAAAATATGATAAACACGAAATTATTTGATGTACAGAACAAACTGACGGGGAAATAGTTTGATTCGAAAAATATAGTGTTAAAAGATACTCTCGAAACTGTGAAAATATCAAGCAATTGATTCGCGTCTCTTGTGGAAATTCGTTCATTTATTTGAATTCGAGATTTTTAGACAAAGCTCCATGCTGCTGCTGCATTGAATTTAAGTATATCAATCAGGAAAACTGGCATTCAAAGAACCGTTCAAATATTGGCAAATGAACATTAAATAAACAATAGACTACACGAGTCTTATCCAAGCATCAGCTCTCACTTAATTATCCAGTTGGTAAAATCAAATCACATTTCAGTAAATGGAAAGTGGTTTGTTTTCTCTATGAAATCACTAAGCATTGAAAATCATATTTTCAGATGTGTTATGACGTCTTATTAAATCCAACAACGGCAAGATGGAAATCCGCACATGGCAAGCGATGTGGGAGAAGAGTGTTGGAATTGTTTTCAAATTGCCAATCTAGGAAATGTACCGCACAAATGCCAAGAAAAAACACGCTCATATAGCTTTTTGAACGTTTCAACTTATTTGCTCTCAAAATACATCACAATTGAACGTCATTTCGTCAACAGTGAAACCTAGTTAACAATCAATAGCTTGTCTATTATTAGTTTAATAATACTTGCACTCTTGTTGGCTAAAAAGGTAACCTTTTGCAATTCAAGATATATTCTCGCTTTTATTGTTATGTTTCGAAGTACTCTCGACTCCATACAATTGATCGGCCAATTTTCTCGCTCAAAATTATTAAATACAAAAACATTCCAAAATCATTCGTAAAATCGATGCGGAAGACGGAAATGAATAGCATCAGATCGACTAGCTTGATATAAAAATGTGCGAACAAGCCGTGTAGTGTGAAGTGGAGAGTGGCACGTTCAAATCAAACAGAAAAACTCCACACTATAAATAACAATCGACGAAATCATGTATTTAAGCACAACGAATTTTCTAAGAATCGATTTCGTTGCGGCCACTTGTCGAATGGCATAATCACCACGCCAGATGCTTTGCAGCCAAACACTGGGGAAAATGCCATTATTCTTCACACACGAAAACATTGAGAGAGAGAGAGAGAGAGAGAGAGAGAGAGATCGTTGACAAAATAATTTTGTAAGGATTGTTCATTGCTATTCACATCCGGCCATAATAATAATAATAATAATAATAATCCGTGCGAACATATTCCACTTGTGACTATTTATGTGTCGAACAGCACGTTCTGCGCTGGTGTTGTCAATACGGAATAGTTTTTGTGCGAATTGCTCATTGTGCAAGACAAACATTGCTGGACGACTTCCATATAAGCGTGAATGCACAAAACTCAAGCTATAGTTGGGAATAATAAACAGGAACTAATAAAAAAGTTACTACTCATTACCAATAACTACGAATAACTAGTATTTAGTCTAATAAGCTACTTCCGACTATAGCTGTAGGGCCAGAATGTAATAAAATGTAATATTTTCCGATGTTTTTACCTAATAAGATTCTTATAAATATACTGAAAAAGCCCAACTGTAATACATTCCGCTTTTTCCGCTCTCTGAACTGCAAATTGACAACGTTAACTTGTTGCACATTGTAGTTGAAATGTGTATACTTTATTGCCGTGCTAATCGATCCATACAATTTTGCAAACCATATTAAATGAGGAACGGGCAAATGAGAAAAACTTTAAATTACCAAATTCCCATACGAAATAGTGGGCTTCGGACTGGGCCAGCCATTCTGTGCGCATGTTGGAGAACCATTGTGTTAGCAAACTCATCAGATCACAAGTTCAACAAACAAACTGGTCAACTGGAAAAGACGAGGATAGACAATGAGTGCTCATTTTTGTCTTCCGCCAAAGTTGGACGGAAAAATGGCGATTTTGCAAAAAAATTTGACTCCCAAATGCATTGCACAATAAAAATAGGGAATTCAATGGTGAATATCCATAGCTTTTGTGCGAGAAAAAAATAACATTTCAATCAATACGCACATCTTCCTCAACACCTTTCCAATAGAGGATGCGAATCGGAACATAAGCTTCTGTGCCAAATAAGAGGAAATAAATATTTTTGCAGCATTCAAAGCTATTTTTGTTAGCAGCAGCAGCAGTGAAATCGAAAGCTTCGAAAAATGAGGTTTTCTATTTTTGGTGGTTTTGTCATTTTACAGTACTTCAGCTCATATCATAATTATAAATTATTCAAGCGTGCTCAAATTTAAATGCAACTCTCTATATGATTTGGCTAGACGCAAAGTGACTTCGATGAATTTTTATGAGATTGGTTGACAACTTCGGCACCTGTCATCTCCAACCTCTCTTGTATATTGATGGCCACAAGCGATTATCATGACAGATGAAACGCCTTTAAAGCCACTTATTCTAGATCATCTTTCTATTGATCGGACACATTCGTGCGAAATAGCAAAAGTACACACAGACCAAACGATACTTATTTTTATATGCTCGCGTATTTGCTATTCATTTTGAGTGCGGCTCTTGAAGTGCTTTAATCACATTTATGGATGTTGTAAAGATATTTCAATGATGACTTTGGTAGACATGTAAAATGTGCTGACAACTTTGTTCGGAGTGAGACGGCTTCAATGACGCAATAGTTATATTATTCTAACACGATGTTCTAGCGCATTGCACATTTGTCTGCACATACCAAATCGTAGCATGCGCCTTTATACAGCACACGCTTTCGCAAGACTAATTCAAAGGCAACGGCCGTTAATAGTCGAGAAATCATAAATTAAAATCACAGTCTTGTCAAATTGGTTTGGCTGTGCCAAATATCACCCACATAGTCGCACCTCACACATCTTCCACACTCATTATATTGAATCAATTCAATGATATGCGATCAGACTGAATGAAATGTGAGACAATGTTTGTCGTGTATAGTTTATTATAATTAATATAAACGGGGTTGAGAATGGACCATAGGAGAGACGAGCCAGACAACGAAGGAAAACTGTGGTTCGGCGAAAATAAATGAATAGATTTCACGGCCAGCTACACCAAAGAAGGCCACAAAACCGCAATGTTATCGTTAATATTCATTGTGTTTTTGTGATTTTGTCCATTTTTCAAATAGATTTTGCGTCTTTTTTGTTTGCTCATTTGTTTGCACGCGCGTTTATATGTGTCAAGGGGTAGAGCACTCAAACTATTACTTTCCTATTCAAATTTTTTACAGCTTTTACAATACTTCAACTTGTTTGCTATCTAATTCCTATTGACTCTTATATTTTGACAATGGGATATATGAAATCAAAAATTGAAGAAACAATACCGAATTATAGAATTACGTTGAACATATTTCATAGCAAATAATAATGATATTTACGCTGTGTTAGATTTCAGTGAAAATTTTGATTGATGGAAGAATATTCAACTTCTATTAAACTATTACTTTTTCTTAATTTTTTTTACGCTATTAACAGAAAATATCTCAAATATTTTCTATAAATATAGGATAATTTACCCAATCGTGTCATACCTCTGATCGTGGTGCCGTTTATGCATTTGTGTGCAGGGGTTTGAAATGGTTTTGCAAATTTAACACGCATGCAATATGCGACACATTAGATATGTGGGCTCAATGGGTAAACAACAACCACCGACACCATTGCCGTTATTTAAATTTCAGCAATTTACACGCACGAGATCGTATGTGAGAGTTGATTTAGCGCCAGTCCAAAAGAGAATCAGTCAAAGGAATTTTGAGGAAAATTAATCAAAACTCATGAATAAAATATGTCCATTAAATGGTTGTATGGTTAGCCATGACGTCAAATCGTCACATTCAATTTTGTTTGCGCACACACGCAGCCACACATTTCCCTACTTTGAACTCACTTCAGTTCAATAAATGAATTTACCCAAAATGTGATTGAAAACTTCCTCTAATTTGTTTCGATTGCAACATGGAATTTCCTACTTCTCCTCCGTTGAACTAATGTGCTTTTAATTAATACATGCAAGGCATATCAAAATCGGTTATTGGGAACACCAGGCTTCATGTGATTAACGAGAGAAAAACTTTTCGGCGCTGCAATAAAGTTTCACCAAAAACTGGATTGATATGAGAAGGCTTATGAGTAGTAATTGATTTTCTAAAATGAAAGTTCTTTGAAAACACACCCATGAACAGAATGGATGAGATTGTAAACGAACCTCTAACTATTGTGAGAATTAAAATGAGACTAGAACAATTTGAAAACAAAAATGAGACTAGGAATTTTTGAAGATTAAAAAGTGGCCGTGAAATTTTTTTGTATACAAATGAGATCGAGCAAATTTTAAAATTTGAATGTAGAAATTAAATCAGCAAATGTTGGGAGCAAAAATGAGCCCGGATAATTTGGAGATAAAAATGAGTGAACCGGTAAAAAAATGCTGGATTTCAATTTTATGTTCCCTTTTTTGCTGGTCTCATGTCAATTCTCATTTTCTTCTAGTCTCATTTTAATTCTCACAATAGTAAGAGTTCGATTTTAATTTTCACTCAATCAAATATGTTACTTTAACCAATTTTAAAATGGCAACTTGAGTTTCCTCTTTTCCTTTCAAATTAGCAACTCAAATGACAAAAATATGAAGCATTTCGGTGCTTCTCTGATTTTTTCCCGGATTCAGGATTTAGTGCAAGTTACAAAAAATAAACGAAATATCAAATGCAGGAAACGATACGTTGTTTTTCTGGATTAAGCTGAACAACGCCCAGTGCCAAACAAATCGGAATCTAAAAAGTTTCCTCAGATGTTAATTTCATAGAAAAAGATCAGCCTCTAATTGAAGTCAGCCGTGTATTTACTGCTTTCTTTTGCACAATGTTCGTCAAACCCGTTTCAAATATATCATCAGCGAGTGTTTTCTTTCTCACTAAACCAAGTTAATCCTGGAATATTCATATGGCAACAATTTGCTTTGTTCGTACCGATTTTCTCTTATTGAACCGTTCAATATTTACAAGCAAATGTTTTCTGCACACTTTCCTGTGAATTTTCGCATGGAACTATTGTAAATGAGCCGAAACGAACAGATGCACATGACAGATACTATCGAATTTATGTGAACACGGTTAAACCGGATACTGTTTGCAATACGCGATCGAATCAATTGTCATGACAAAGAACTTCTATTTTTCTCACAACTTCCCTGTATTTCTTGGGCTGCAAACGGCGCTTGTGCTCATGAAAACAAATGGCTGACAGAGCATCGAAATCAAATATCAAATAGAGAACGGCAAAGCTCCGAAAAGTCTCCCATTTCAATAACAACTGACACATGCTTAAGGCATTGAGATTTTCTTATTGCTGTATAGAAAAACTCACAAATATTAAGAAGAAAAAGCATCAAAAGAGAAGCGGCCGGGGAGGGGGTGGCCAACTTAAATATCGAATGAACTTTCCAGACGTTTGTGCTTCGTGGGAAATCAGTTGTGTTGTGCGAATTCAATGTATCTTTAAGTGAATTGTTCAATTTGCCGGCATCCGTAGTGAATTTATTAGTCAGCCGCGATTCGCATATATTTCATTGTCGTGCGTCAATCAATGATGTACTTTTTGTGAGCCTATGCAGAACATTTTTTTGACGGCGGCGAAATTTTTTCTCTTGTTAATTTTGTCGGGAGAAGTAAGGCGCCTCTACTCTGGCGGATAAATTCCAGCTTAATCCGCGCGCGCTCATATTGGGCCACATCGAATTGTAATTGATAAAGCACTTTATTTTGATGTCGTTTTTCATTGCTCCTTCACACACAAACCACAATGTGTATTGTTGCCCTAAAATTTCGGCTCAATTTCTTAATCGATGTGAACTGCAAATTTTTAAAAGATTTTTACGCATGATGACAGCTGTTTCGACATAAACACCCATTCCAATTTTAAAGCGTTCAACTTTTATTTATAGCCGTTGCTGTTGCTGGGTTTTGCTTTTCAAACATTCTAGATGGCAAACACATGCAAATAGCTTTAACGCAAGTCACACGTGAAGCTTATCTAAAATACAACAAAAAAGAGAGCGAGAGAGAACAGAAAAAACCATTTATTATTAGTCTCTTCAAGGTTTTAGCCAAGGCAATTCCATTTGAATGTTCAAATTGTCAATTAAACTGAAGAGACACAAGGAGATTTGGCTTTGAATTGGCCGTTGTCAACGCGCATCATTTGTAGGACAAAGGTTTGCTCTGCCCTTGACAGTGCTCGTTTTCCTAGTGATACATGGAAAATCAGTGGTTGGCGTTCGTGCTCTGGTTACTGTCAATATCACAGGGATTTTCCTTTAATACGACATACACCGTGAGTACATATTGTTTTAGTGTAATCATGTAGCAGATAGCATTGCATTATTTTTTTCATTTACGGTTATGTAGAGAAAGTGGAAGAGAATAAGAAAATATGTACTTTATTTCAAGCTGGTTCAGTGGCCTCGAAATTTTTTTATAGTTCAAGTAGCCGGATATCGGTGAAAATATCAGATTTTCAACGCAACAATACATAACAATTCAAACTTTGCACATTTTCTGCACGATTGCTCCTTAGATTGAATATAATTACGATTTCTCAGAGTATAAGAAACAGCCAAATTCAAAGTTGTGAAAGAGATGCGAACACAAACAGCATTGTGACTTTATCTTAAGAAACAATCTTACGATTGCTTGATCAAATTTGATATCAACATTAAATGACAATATTCAGCATGCTAAACAATCACTTGATTCACAATATTATCTTTGCTATGCACACCCGTTTATGCACTTGTAGTTTTAGCTCGGAAATTTCAAGCTGGATCTTCATTACTAAAAAAATCTCTCCCATTTAAGTTGAAAATTCAAGCACCAATTATTATATAAAACACATTGTACACTTTAAAATCATTTTATTGTTGAAGCTTTTTCATTAACTTTTTCTAACCATTTGTATGCATAATGATATTTTTCAAATGGACGAACTGGCATTTTGGTGTGGAGCAATCAAGCATTCCGATGCTGGATACACCCATCCCGAATTCTTTAATTCTTTCCTTGGAAATGGAGTGAGCACTTTGAAAGCATCGAATAAAACTGATGATTGCCATGTAATCTTTTACGTGATTTCACTAAACGAGCAAATGTTACATTTGAGATGCGGTTTATAGTCAACTTGATACTTCAATTATTATGATAGCCCGAGAAGCAACTTGTAAGATATTATAGAAAAACAAGACAGCAATATTTTGTATATGAGATGCAATAAACAGTTGCAGAAAACAATTTGAGTTGCATAGTTTAATTGGTTTTCTGAAGTTGCAAACAAGATGGAACAAGATTTCATTTCTCTTTCATTTTTGTTATATCATCAAGCAAAGGTTGCTACTCGGGAAAGAGTGGAATTGCACGAGATGTTACGTCCGGTTTTATGTCAACCAAGCATTAGGATTATCATATCAAATGTCGGTCTTTGACAAATCCCCTGACCATTAATAAACGGCAAACAACAGACATTTCCTTTGAATTTGATTTCAAGCAGCATATTCTCAACAAATGCAACCATTTACAAACCCGACAACACATTTCGTACAACCTCAAATTTCCACAATTGATTAAAAAAAATGTAAAATTATTTGTTCCTGTCCTAATCCAATCTAAATGACAATTGAATTAAAACAATGGATTCAAAGCCAACGCCCATGTTGACCAAACCAGTGATGATCGAAAATTCCATTGTGTATTGAATACAGTATTATTTGTGGCTATGGGATTTGGTGTGTGACCTTTAAATTGGTATAATCATTTCTTGGTGATTTTGCTGCATGATTGTATCTAGAAAGAACCAACCGCCTTCTCTACTAGTGAAATTCGTATTGTCAAAGTGTTTAACAAATTGACTAAATACCAAATACAAAAACTGGTGCTGGTGCTGCAACAACGGTCCCATCTTTTTCCACCTTGTTCTCTTCTATTCCGTTGCTTCATTCCATTATCTTCTTCTTCCTCACTCTCAATTCAAATGAATGATGATGGCCTGGGGGCAGAAGCAATCATTTTAACACACAAAACGAATACGTGAAGAATGCAAACGTATCGCAAAGAATCTGTTTGAAGAGAGTAAATTAACCAAATTTATTCAAAATCTACTGAGCTAAAGTTGGAATCAAACAAAGCAATCAGATTGGTAACTCGATTTTCCATCCGGGTGCCATTCACGTTCGCTTCCACCACTCGCTCTTGTCCACTTTATCAACTCGTGCTTTTTATTTATCCATTGCCACTGCCGGCATTTTAATTATTCTTTTCATTCCGTTTTTTCTTGCTATCTTGTTTGGTTCATTCAAACATAAATAATCTGTGATGAAAGAGAGAGTTTATTTTAAAATAAATCAGATAGAGTGAAGATTTTTTTCAAGGGATAAGGCTGATGCTCGAACACTTATCTCATTTAATGTTGATTCAAATGACACAAATTCCACTCATTTTATTTCCACTTCTCTTAAATTGGATTTGAATGCACTTAAAAGTCGATTAAAGTATTTGAATGAGTTGCAATAAGATGAATAAAATCGATAAGACGTTATTAAAAAGCTAAAATCAGCCCGAAATTCAGCATTTGCATTTATAGCTTCTTTCTGAAGCAAAAATCATTTAATCTGCAACAATGATTCAGCATCATTATCCAGTTTTTCTGTCGTATTTTGTGTTGGGTATATAAACAAGTTGGCTCGAATACATTCCTTAATTATCGGGAATATCTGGATGGGAGTTGCTTTTTTGCTCATTGAATGCGTAGTGCGTGAAGCAATACCTCGCCATTATGAGGTGGTTATTTCGAAATTCAAGGGAAAAACCAGGTCAAAAATAAATTGTTATTCGGCGATATTTTCCGAATATTTCGAATTTTATTATTTTGATTCTAATTCTATCTGTTGCGCCAAAAAGAACTACAGAAACGATACATTTTTCTACCTAATAAGGAAAAATGCATGGAAGATGATTGAAAAATGGAATCATGAAGTGAAGGACATGTTTGGTTTACGTGAATAATAACAAATTACTCGAAGGGAATGTTGTTAAGTTAATCTTAGTAAAAAATCCATGAGCATTAACCATCAAAACTGAAAACAATCAGTGTCACAATAGCAGCAAAACAGCTCGTTGTCTTCTATGTGTCGATATCATTTCTTGAAATACAGAACGCATCTTCTACGTTTTTCCATTAAAACTTGTGCATATGTAATTTCAAGTGTAATATAAATGGATGTAACATTCTGTATGCATCCCATTTTGACATCTATGTTATCCTTATACAGAATTGTTCTCAAGTTTACAAAAAATTTCCTGCAGACCAATTTTACGAACCATTTTTACCGATAAGAAGTACCATACTAATGCTGATATTCTGCTATTGCTAAACTCGACTGAAAACTCATCAAATGCCCCTTGTAGCTGTGTGTGATTGACAGCATTCGGGTGAACATTGTAATCTTGCCCAATCCATAATCAACTCGGCGACATAATTCAATATTTCATTTAGTCATTTTTATCTACATCGGTCGTAGCATTTTCAACTCAACACACATTATCTCATATTTATGGATAAGACGCTCGAAAATCTCAGCTCAAAATCAACTTTGGAGTACATTGTTGAATATTTAGATTGACAGAATGGAATGAGAGTGGGCAAATAAAACAGAAACAATCAAATATTTGTATGAGTGTTTGATCCGGCTGTGAGCGCAACAGGATGGAAAACATTGCGATGAAGGCGGGTAAGTGTGTGCGTGTGTTCAAGAAAAAGTATGCAATAACAATACCGTTGCAAACCGAAATTGAAATTTTTTTGTGATATCGCTTGAATTCAGAGAGTGCGTGTCAGTATTTGACCGCATTGTTTGCAGTGCGAGCTGAGACTGAGACACCAGCATGAAACATACATTCAAAGGCCGCTCAATGTACATTTTGACGATGCAGTTTAGCATTTGCTGTTTGTTCTTCAGTGGCTCAGGGGGCTCTTCACACCGGCCCCACCTCACCGCAACTCTCTCACCAACCACCAAATTCCAACCATTTTCAATATAAATACTTTATAATTTCGAAAATGAAAATTGAGATAAAATGAAAAGATATTCACGTCTGCAAATGTATGTTGTTTGCTTGGTCGCACGAATATCAATTAATTGTGTGCTCCAACTTTTTTCATCCCAATCCATTTCCATTATGCGTTAACATCTCCTCCCTTCTTTTTACTCTCGATTTTCTATTCAACGAAAACGAGCACGCGAAACACGTGAAATATGTGAGCGAACGACATGAATGAATGAGCTGCGAGTGGCACGAGCATTTATATGTAAATATGCTACGACTTCACGACTGACTATTTGATGGATGCGGATTTTTTGGCACAGCCACGATCCAATGCATGCCAAGAGCTCATCCTCCATTGCCTTCATAATATTGAAAATCTCCTTTCACGCTCGTTCCATCTTTCTTGGCGTTCTTGAATATGCTTTTTTTTAAATATTCCAAATGCAATTTTTTTATGTAAATGCGGACAATCTTTTTCACACTCATGTGTTCAGCTAAAGCGATACAATGTTGGAATCACGATCAAATTCATGATATTAATTACAGATTGAATAATGTGTATGTAAAATGGATGGTACAAAATTTTGATGAAAGAAATGGAAAGCTTTCACAATACAAACATTCCAATTTACAAGTGAATATCATTTGTTTGCACAGGATATTTGAGGCATTTAGGTGAATTTTATGTTGAATTTATGTTCCGTTTCTTACCCTTGAATACTTATCAACGCATCGAACTAACTTTCTCTCTCGCTTTTCTCTCTCTCTCTCTCTCTCTCTCTCTCTCTATCTCTCTCTCTCTCTTGCTGGCACGCCTTTCTATTTCAAACACATTTGATACCGGAAATTGAGTAATCTAACCATAAATAATTTGGCTTGGAATGTTCATACGAACGCAGGTATACAAACGAGGCGTATTTCAGCCGATAGGGAAATGGTTTTATCGCCCAATGCTTTTAATGACCTCATTATATGTTTGTAGATATGTTGGTTGAAAACTAGCCAAAAGTCCAAGTTAAATGTACACCAAATTGCTCTGTGTTGACTTGTTGATAATTGCAAGCAAATGCTTTCGATTATGCTCGATTAGGAGAGCCAACAATTTCAGTATCAATGGATGAAGTTATAAAGATTTCCCTCGTGGTCTCAATCGCAATTACACACCATTTATGCACGAATTAAATGGACAAACACGCCGATCATCGATCCTAATTCTCATCCAATCAAAAGTTCGCATATTATGAACGGTGTTTGCAATCGTATACAAACGTGCGTGTGCCGTGCTATTTCCTTCACCTCAAATGAGTTCAAGTGATGCAAAACAAACAAACCGACCGCACAACTATAAATGACGGCAAAGACAGTTGTTACACAAACGATAGCGCGCAACGGAATTAGACAAACTTTTAGGTCGCTCATCTCTATCTTGCTTTGAACGAATTTCCCAATTCAATCGCAGCTCATCTCCCACATTTCATATTAATCTCTGAAGCTACATCGAAGTATTTATATAAAGGATTTTCATTACAATTTCCATTTAATGTGCTGCAAATTGTGTTTGTTTGTATAAATTTAATTGATTTTATTATTTGCAGTTTATAGTCAATTTTCCGAGGTTTTGAATGTGTTGAATTCATAGCAATTTCGTTTCCAAATTTAGCTTTGGGGCAATGGTGCGCCAGTCTAATGACTATACACATTCAATTTTTGTATTTATCGCCATTTCCGCAATTTCCAAACTGAGCTCTGCAGAAGCAACCAAAAGCTAATCAATATAAACTTATTGAATTTCAACCAAAATCCGGTCTGCAAATTGGAACAGTCAATTGTCCATTTTTGCTCTTTTTTTTCATTTGAATGGAAAAAAGTTGATGAAAAGCAATTTTCTAGATTTACTTTTGATAAAGGAATTTTGAACATAAACCAATTGAAAAGTACAACCATTTGCGACTTCGTCCGATTTACTTTTGCGTTTGCAATATTCCACAATTGATCAATTATTAACAATTTGTGCGGTGAAACCACATTCAAACCATATAATTGGATAATGATAAACACATTGAGAGTCTTGCGAAAATGGAGAATATTTATATGTTTGGGTCACATTACTCAATGAAACTCTTCTAGTGTTTATTTTCATTGAGAAACGTGCTTAGATGCTGCAACTTTTGCCGCAAGCACAGCGATGAATATGTGAATGGATTATCCATTTTGTACAAATATACATGGGACAGGACATTTTGTGATGATTTTCTAAGGGGTGAAGATAATTCAATGCATACAATATCGCTCATGATGCAACGAGACGTTTATATGCTAATTGATTCACTCTTATTTGATTGTACTGTATATTGGCTTGGCATGATTTATATGCGTCTTAAATAAATTGAATAATTTAGAATGATGCCTGACTCTGAGATTTTGCAAGGGAAAATTAACCGTTTCTGATCTGGCAGCACACATTTTTGGTCACTTCATATCAGAATGAACAAATGAGTGGTTGAGAATAATAATGGGAGAAATCAAAACCGCGCAAATAAATACGAACCGTTTGTTTCTAAAGAAAGAAAGATATGATTCAGGTGTCCTTGGCAAAATTATGGACATTGATATACTTTGCTGCACACAAAAGTTTCGTATTTATTAGCGCGGTTCCGGTTAATCTAAGCATTTGAGGATTTCGCTTGGTTTTTCCCAGCTTTTTTTGAAGAAAACATCGACGCAGAAAGAACGATATTTATTTATCAGCACCGCAAATTTTGATATAAGAGCTGACAATTCGTCAAGAAATTCATAGACATGGGCAAAAATGATCGACATCGAGATCGAATGCATATTAGTGTGCATTTTGTCATCAATGTGTTAAGTCCATCCAGAAAAAAATATATAGTTTAAATGCATGGTGGCTGCTTATAGAATAGCAAATTGCGAGAAACGTAAAACCGATCCAGAAATTACAAGAATTACAAGGAAATGTTATAATTTTTGAAATTCGCCCGGATTTTTTCCGCCCGGTTCATCATCAACAAAATCAAAATTCTAGAATGCTTAGGCTAATCCCATTATTATTTTCAAACACTCATATTTCTCACATCTATTTGCCCAAGCACATGCCTTAGGATTTACATTATTCAGAGGGATATTCGCATGTAAGTATCTTTTGGATAAAAGCAAACATACAAATAAACAAGATCCGCCTTACCCCTTGCTTTTATATTGTACTCAATAAATGATTCACAGTTTCCAAAACTTTAACTACTCCAGCAGTGCCACAAATGCAAAATGTGGCCTCAAGCTTTTGGCATTCAAATGATTGCAATGCCAGCATATAGCATCACAATTCAAAATTATGAACGCTGGCCATTCAATGTAAATTTATTTTGTGAAACAAAATCAAAAATGTAATTATGTGTTTGTGTGTTCTGTGTGTTGATTACATTATCCCTGATTTGACATTTTCAATGTTATTTTATGCATACACACAAGCAGTGACAGACTTTGCGTTCGAAATGATTTTGATCCAAGGCTAAATGCATAAAGTTGATATTGCTAGATATATATTTATATTGTATTGCTTCATTTTCTTTATGGCTTGGCAGTGTATTGTTCTAGTGCTTCGTTGTGATGTTGGCAGTTCAGTCATGTGAATTATGGCAGTGCATTATTTTGTTTGTCTTTGCATTTTGCATTTCTTTTGTTCATTACATTTCTTTGCCATTCAAATTATTTGCTCTTTGCTCCGAAGTTTAAAAAGAAGGAAAAGCACATCTTTTTTTCTGCATCCAAGCA
Source organism: Obolodiplosis robiniae (assembly GCA_028476595.1). NCBI lineage: Eukaryota > Metazoa > Arthropoda > Insecta > Diptera > Cecidomyiidae > Obolodiplosis > Obolodiplosis robiniae. The sequence goes on from CM052017.1 coordinate 32,748,636, forward strand.
AATGAGCGAGATGCAGTACAATACACACGCGAACGAATGAAAGCATGGGTTGAAGCTCATCAAATTTCCATAATGGAGATATGATGGAAGACCATTTTCTTCGGGGGGTTGGCCATTCTCGCATTATTTCCGTTGAACTTTTCATCGTATATATCATAGCCTGCCATAATTAAAGAGTATAATTCTCTTGATGTTTTTGCATCAATTGACAGCAAATTTATTTGTCTGTTCATATCACATCAACTAAACAGGTTGGACACTTTCAAAATTGCATAATTTTGTAATTTCCAAAAAAAAAAAAAAAAAAAACATTAAAATCCAAATAACAAAGTTGCATTTGCAGAAATAGGCATATATTCTACAAAAAGGCATTTAACAAACATGCCTAAGTTCGCGATATAACTAAATCTATCGTTGAGATGGAGAGGCGATCTCACTGATTGGAATATTGTTGTAAAGGGTGTTTCAATAGGGGACGTAATCAGTTAGGTTTGGCAAATTAACCATGGATCATTACATGATTAAACAAAGCGTAGAAGCTATCCGAATTTACCATCAAAATTCGTGTTCGGTTATTAAAACGTTTCGAAAATTACGTCCAATTGATGGCCAACATAATCGACCGACCACACGCACTATTGAACGTCTTGTTCAAAAATTCAACAACCCAGGTAATGTTGGAGATGTAAAGCCACCAATTCGAGAGCGTACCGGCCGATCTGAAGAGAATATAGCCGTAGCAAGTTCCAGTGCTGAAGAAGCCCCGAAAACATTTTTTTCGGCGACGTTAATGTGAATGGTGACAATTACCGAGCAATAATTCGTGATTTTTTTTGGCCAAAATTGTGTGGAATCAATATTAGTGACGTCTACTTCCAACAAGACGGTGCTACGTGCCACACATCACGTCAAACAATTGATTTATTGACGCAAAAATGGTAATGTTAATTGGCCACCAAGATCATGCGATTTGACACCGAAATATCGAATGTACCGACCGAAATATGTCAAAATGAAAGGGTGAACGGATGGTGTCTACGAAGCGTAGTCGTGGTGGACATTTAGATGTTGTTATATTCTTACTAATTGCCATAAATATAGCTACAATTCCCAATACAAATTTTGGTCAACATCCCGACACTCTTATTGAAACACCCTTTATTTTATTAGGCAACGTCAAAAAAATAAAAGCCACAACAGCTCGTTTTGGCTGCCAAACAAAAATCTCATTGAGTTCTCAATATTTCCGAATCGTGGAATATACATTATTAACAGCCGAGACAGCGCTTCAGCGACATTGGGTCGATACTTAGAACAATATATTTAGAAAGGCGAAATTAAGTTGATGCACGTCCAATCAGATATTGTCCCATCAAACAGCTGATCCCCAAAATTCGATGCCAGCAATTGACGACATCATGTGTGTATACAACGATCAGAAAGAAGAAGAAAAAAAACACACATACACTCTATATTTATTGCAATCAGTTTGGGCCGAAGCTTTTCTCCATTATTGGCCACTATCGATTGCGAAATTATTGAACATGGAAAATTATATTCATGGGTAATGTCGTAAGCTGTTGAGGAAAAATGGTTCGGATTGCGACCTCAGCTGAACACCACTCAATAAATTGAGTTTCAAAATGGCTATGCGCCGATGATCCAAATCACTTCAACATTCACTCAATTGACCAAAACGATGATGGTTCTGGTTAAAAGTGTTGATACAATTTAAGTCGATGGAAATTGTTTTTCCAGCCAAAAAATACACTTTTACATCGACTGTATGCTAAATTGCTCATTAGTTTCATGCTTTTGCTACTTATTACCGAAGCTTTACGTGCAGCGATGTAATTAAACGATATCCTTAAGTCAATAAAAAAAACGGCAGACTGTAACGAGTTTTCCTCGAGGTGGCAGGAAGAAGAAGGAATATTCAAGTCGAACGTGCCAATCAATTCAAATAAACGTCAATCTATCTCATCGTCTCGATGACACCCACATGTGAATTCACCGATTCCGGCACTGATTCATACAAATTTCATCAGCAATGGCACGGCATCTAAAATCACGGATAAGATGAACCTCGAGTTTTGATTGGATTAGCATTGAATGGATGGAAAATCTACACCAAAATGGAGATTAAACACAAAAAAGAGTAATTTTTTGCTGGTGATGCTAGTTGAAGCAGTTTATTGGTGTTCGTGTGACAATATTATGATGGCCAAACACTTTGATCCAAAAGAGGGAAAAAGCTATGTGTTGTGGCACGTAGCCACAACCGAACATGAAATCAAATTTGCCCAGGAAATAGGTATAAATTTTTTGGCAGAAAACCCCGTTGCCATATCAACCATCGAGATCATTTCCATTTTGCTGTTTGCATCAACGAAAAACAAGACCTTTCATTTGTGATTAAAGACAGAATTTCACGGACACAATCGAAATGTTCGCCTTTGCTGCTTCATTCATCAATCACACCGCAAAGATGCTGATCCATGATCCAATGATTGCTGGTGGATTCGGCCCATTCATTTCACAATGAAATTCCAAATGATTGAGCATTCGGAAACAACAATTCGGCAGAAGCATAATTCGTCACTAAATTACATTTAAAAAATAGTAACAAGAACTTTCCAAAGCTGTCCATTTTGAGATAATCATCAAAAATGTCAATGTCACAGACGAATGTTGTAAGAAATGTCCGCGCGGAGGAATGTTGAATGTCATGTGTATTTCATTCATTCTACTTTGAATCGGATTATTTTAGTAGAATGGCTTCAATTTCGTGAGCAAAGATATATTCTTTCACATAAAATTTAATCTCCTAACAACGTTTTCCTCGCCTCTCTTCTCCGCTCAGTTATAATTTATATGATATCATGCTTTCGATGAGAATGAGTTGTAAATCAATTTCATCTGAAAAATGACGAATTTTCTTCAGAAACTCATGACTTATTTGCCATGGCATCTAAATCACTGTAAAGGGTGATTTTTTAAGTGGTTTCTTTTTGAAAATCGAAAAAAACGCAAAAAATTTCGAAAAGTGAATCAAATCTTTATTGAAATCGATAAATTGGTTCTTGCCATTTACTTTTTGAAAATAATTTCATGCAAATGTTGGCCGCGGCTACGGCGCAAATGGTCCATACGGGAAGTCCAATTTTGGCACACTCTCTCCAACATATCGGCCGGAATCCAACATATCGCCAATAACGCGTTCGATGTTGTCCTTCAAGTCGGCAATCGTTGCTGGCTTGTCCGCATAGACGAGAGACTTAACGTAGCCCCACAAAAAATAATCCAGGGGCGTTAAATCGCACGATCTGGCCGGCCAATGAACGGGGCCGAAACGAGAGATGAACTGTTCGCCGAACTTACGGCGCAGTTCGTCCATGGATGGACCCGATTTGCAAGCGTTGCTCGTTTGTAAGTCTTTCCATCTTGAAATTGCAAAGCATACTGAGCATTTTTGACTGTGACAGACGTCAGTTGGAATTTGACATCTGTCAAAAAATTAAACGTCAAAAAGAAACCAGCTAAAAAATCACCCTTTATAATTCTTAGCTTTTAACCGCTTTGGCTTTCGTCGAACTTGTTTCAATCTAGGACAGATCGACAGAAAACACGAAGACAAGTGAAAAAACAAATCAATATTTCAGACTATAGAAACCAAATGTGATAAAAACACTATTATGTGCTTATTGCGAAACAACACATGTCCTATATAATGTAACTTTCTATGCCAAGTGTCTAAATGGAAGGAAAGAACACTTGCTTCAAATGAACACTCGATTGTTAATTGCGAAACTCACATTTTTTGTATCAAATGTGGTTGATGAATGATTCAGAAGTGTTTTACTTTTACTTAACAAATCGTAACTGATTCCAGCATTAAATCAGCCATGATTCACACTCAACGTGGGCAAATTGAATATATGCCTGGTATCTTATTGGTTTCGAATATATGCCTGGTATCTTATTGATTTATTTTATGCAGATTGCAAATGATAGACATGTCTACGTAAATTTACGTAAAACATTCAGGGATTGGTTTAAATTCAACGAAAACTTCTGAATCATTCCATATTTACTGGCCAACCGAACCGATTCAATTTATAAGTTGCCTTTGACGTGATGCAAAATCAAATTTATGGCTTCCCTTTGACTACATCACCCAACCATTCTCAAGCAATGAAATGATAGAATGTAATATCGATGGGTGTTGAGAAATTCCACCGAGAAAACCATAGCTTACAAAAATGAGCATGTAAAATTGTAAATGTCCAATATTTTCTAGGTTGCGTTGAAATGAATCAATTCGATGTGCCCAGACAGTCGTACAATCTGTTGATGAAATGATGCCTGAAATAGACTTAAAGGTTGAACGTTTATGGATGCGAGTTATTACGGTGCATGACTCCAGAAAAATGGAAGAACTTGAAATAGGTTCATTCACAATTTAATCTTAAGTGGGGTTTGAAAGTGGAACTTAAGGGTCCTTTTTGAGGATTACACCTGCTTGAGAATCACTATGACCCATATGCACAACATCACTAACGTCGTGCTAATCGTTCAGTGTGCTTTGTCGCGGCTTTTACAGTCTGCTCAGCTTTATTCAGCAGCCATTTATGATTCACTGCAATTTCATATGAAAACAAATATGACAAAAACATTGGTTTGGCTTCCATTTTATGTGGATTGATATGGTGACAAACGCATTAATTGATTTTTCATGAATAAATATTTGCCCGGAATGAATGGGAACAATTTAACTCGATGCATCCGGTGAATCAACAGCACGAAATGAATGTAATCGAATATCGATAACAGGTCAGATTTGATCGAATTTCAACAAAACAAACGTTTCCATAAAATATTTAATAATAAAATGGCTGTTAAGTCAATTTAATCTCTTCATTGTTTCAATTAACATCGATTTTAGAAAAGCAATTCGAAGAAAATGTAATAGAATGCAATGTACGAGAAGAGCAATGTAACCAGTGTTTTAATAAAATTCCAATTCAATCAAATCCTTTTCCATCAATCATTGTCGATTAAATCACAATTTATTAAATTTTCTTTGGATTTTTTCATTTGCACATGAACTGCCGACAGTCATGAATCTTCATTCAATGTACTGTAAACATGGATGTTTTATCTTAGTTTGTATCTGGAGTTGTGTTTATAAATACATAAGCCCCAAAGGTTGCAATCGAAACAATATTGGATTAAACCGGAGTATTGTCGAATTCATGAGGATGTTATGTGCAACTTGACGGCTCGATCCGAACAAGCCGACATATCCATTATTCCGAACGCAATGTTCGTGGCCAATTTCAAAGTGGCATTTAAATATTAACTGTTTTTGAACTTGTTGAAAGTATGTGCGCTGAAAATTGTTTACTGTTGCCGAAATGCAAATTAGTGAATGTGCCCCACAGATGTGTTTATTAGATTTAGACGACACACTGAACAGCAGAAGACATACAAAACTTGCAAATATTCCGGTATCAACACTCTTCCCAACAAAAAAGTTGACGCATCACATGCGTGCATAATGTATTTTAGCCAGATAAACTCACCACCCACATATAAATGCCTGAATCTTGACTTAAATAATCTCGATATTGAAGACTGAAACATGATAAAAAAGAACATCACAAAAGTGAAACTTGCAAGAAAAAACTTCATAACTGAAAAAAACACAAATCGCAAGTGTGAAATGTGCGAGATAATAGTTTTCAGTCGAACATTTTTGTGCTTTGCACATCATTGATAAGTGATTATGGATGAGTGTTTTTGACAAACTTGTGGGCATTGCAAAAATCTTGCGTTTTTCGCAGTTTTTTTGTAAGATTAACTTTTTTGCTTTTTTCCATATTTTAAGAAAATATTGAGCATTTTTGAAACCGGATTCTATTATCAACGATTTTTCTCGTTCAAGTTGTTTACTTTTCTGTTTCTATTGGAAAAAGAGCTAGTGACGTTGAGGTACGCACGCTCACACAAACATTTCCCCATACGAAAAAACCGACAATTCATCAATTCTTTTAACGAAAAATTTAACTTTTGATTCGAATTATGTGCCCACACACGGAATATTTGCCAATTATAATCTGAATATTGTTATTTTCGGGAATACGACATCTTTAAACAAAAATACTCAAATGAGTTTAATTTTTGATGGATTTTTTTTTATTTGACAAATATGCAGGCAATCTAATGAAGCAATCGGTGGCTTTTTTATGTTTATTTATTTATTTGCTCCGCCAAAGGCTGCTTGAAAATGTCTAATGCAATGTGCAATCACAAGTGAAAGTGCACATGAAATCACAGTTTGATTTCAAAAGATCATAAGAATTCTAACATTCAAGAGTAATTGGGTACAATGATTTAATGTAGAACATAATACTCATTTTAAAAAGAGGATTGTTTGGAGATATCAGAAGTATTTGTTCCTCGTTATTTTATTATATTTTCCGAGTTCTATGCTGTTGAGAGTTGTTTGAGCTAAAATGTGTTGTTTGCGCGTCGAAAGCAGGTGTGTTTTATTAAAAAATGAACAATTATCATATTGAAAATGACTTGTTGCCAACAGCAATTTTTTGACTAAGCTTTGCAAGAAGATTCAATTTATTGTTTGTTTATATTCTATTTTTATAAGATTTAATTTGGTTGGCGGCGTTTCTTATTTAGTAGACATTATTAGCTCCTTCCTTTAACCGAATTGCCGTTTTCATGAACATGTTTTGGCTACAGAGAATTGTAACACAGCCATTATATTTCCTCTGGAGCTTTTTTGAAAGTGAAAGTATTTCGATGTTGCTACTCATTAAATTTGAATGTCGAAAAAATTATCCAAAGATGCGGATCGAAGTGACAGCTAGATTATGCTGCATTTACATCAAATCAAGTAAAATTCCCAAAATCGCTAATCGAAAAACTATTATCTAAAGCGTTGTCATTGTCCTGTTGGATATGTTTATTAACATCAAACATGTGGATGATGTGTGGGCAAACAGCGTAAAATCTCCATTGATGAAAAATGATATTTTTATTCAAATTATTTTCGCTATGAGCTCGGAAGATTTGTATAAAATAAGCTCCTCATGTGTTTTGAATAGGATGGATTTGAATTTCAGATTGCTTTGCGTTGGTTCTTCTGGCAATTTTTCTCTCGAAATTGGAATTCCTAAAAATTTCAATAAAATTGAAACCTAAAATTTTGATATGTTTTGATGAAATAGTGAACGATATGTTTTTGCGCTGTGTTGCTCTTTTCAAGTTCCGCAATTCAACCTGATATTGTATATCTATTGGTAAGATCGAGATGAGAGCATGTTTGAGTTGTTTTGTCAATAGATATACGTTTCTTGAAATCATATGTCACATAATTTCACGGGATGATTTCTGCAAATAGGTGTGGCGTGATGTGTTTACTGATCAATGTTCGATGCTCAATAATCCAGTATACGGCAAAAATCACGTGAAAATGTAGAACGAAGCATGTCGAATAAGATGTTGATCCGGTTCTCACCATGAAACCATATTATTTCATTTTATTGCAATCGCTCCATAAACAGACACCCAAATACTAAATGTTCAATGTATTGAAAAGTGGCATTCAATCGAACCGAATTAAATTTATCTCAAAGGAATTTAAATTGGTTTTCCATTCGGTTTCAAATTACTTGAAGTTTCGTGGAATTAATGGAGTTTGGCGCATACGATCAATAAAAAGCAGCAACACGAAATTGGCACGGGGAAGAAACGACACGCAGAGAAACGGTTTTGTTTTTTTTAACGCATTCCTCCTCGTCCGCTGACAATGTCTCGACTTTCTAGTTTATGCTTTATGGCGATGATGTTGGTCTCAGTACATTTCCGATAGCCATTGAATTGATTAGAGAAGATTGGGAGCTCTTTTTCGGATATTCAAACCATAGACGGTAACAATGTGGACGATGAAAAAACCCGTCTTCGACTTCCAAGCTTATTTGTTGAAAGTTTATTCCACAAGAATTTCATTAAGCTTCCTGCAGGCGGTAAAATTCTAATTAGAATTGAAACAAATACAAGTGCATTTTCTGTCTGTGGGTTCGTTCAAAATGTATATCTCAAAATTCAAATCTGTATAAGTGGAAAGAGGTAATGATTTTTTGCGAAAGAATCCGTGCATATCGTGTTTATCACACATTCAAGAATGAAAGCGAGCCAGATTTATTATAGGACATGTAGATCTCGCCGAAATGACGCCGTCGAAACAATGTTCATCCACTTTGGTTTCATTGCCCAATGCCAACTGAACGGATGTAAAAAAATAAGTCCAATTTATTGTATTCGGCTCCGAATCGATGAAATATTGATACAAATAACACTGTATACACTAAGATGTGCACCATGTATGAAAGATTCAAGACCAACGACCAATCAACTTTAAATTAAATTAACTGAAAACATGAGATTTATTTTTTTCATTTCATTTCACTTTAGCACCACACCATTGTCTGTAATTCTGTATATTGTGAAAAAAAACTGTAGTTGAACCGAATGCGACATCGGAATTCGGCTGAAGACACACAGAGCAGCATATTGAAGCTTTACACATCTAATGGCACACAAATGGGCACAGCTCCTTGGAATTTTATTTGGGAAGGCACGCTTTTACTTTCAACTACCAAGCAGACTTTACTCGCATATCTAAAATACATTCAAATCATTTGCTGTCGCTGTGAAGAATTGTACATAAATTGTATATTTTTCACGCTGGTTAATTTATTGTGTTAGTTCACGATTGTACGTTCACGCATGGGAGTCTGTGCGTGTAACGTGGCTTCCTCTTATCTCAGCACCGATAACAAATTAGTTAACGACTCGTTGAAAAGGTTCATTCAATCTCAAAGCACCGGAACGCACGCATACAGAAAATAAAGCGATCGTTTTGCTACGTAACATTGAAAATTTGTTGGTGAATAGCAGAACTGGGTGGTTCTCAATCAATACAAAACATGTTACGGTAGAAAATGCGTCGAATCCATTCTATCATTCTCGATTCGGTCAATTGTTCGACTGATTACTCAGCTTGACCTTTGTTGAGATGATGATTCCATTTCATGGTTCTTGTTGTGATGTCGGTTCAGCCAAACGTGAATCTCATCTCATCCATTTCGTGTACTTGTTGAACTAACGAGACTGCATTGAGCCAGATCCAAATCATTGTCGTCCAATGAATCCTCATAATTTCGTCTCGCAGATGATAAACAATCAATTTATTTTCATTCACCAAAAATAAAATGATATCTGCAGACAACAGCAAATTGAATATTTGCGAAATTTTTGAAATTTTTTATGATAGAACAAATGATATGATTGTTCAAAATCTTATTTTGTTCAGCTGGAATGGAACAATCGCCAAAATAATCTATAATTGCTATTCATTAAGCCCGAATTATGTTCATAAAGCCTAAAGTCGGCTGATCACACAATGTGTTGCTTCACTCACCACGAAAGCTGATACGAAATGAAATGAATTGCTTTAAGCAATATTGATTGACGTAAACATCGCACGACAATCAGTGAGTTTCCGCAAAAAAATCATTGTGTATCTTTTAAATTGATGTAAATGCTGATAAAATTGAAATATGCCTTTTAAAGAGCGGCATTGAGCGATGAAATTGACGATATACGATGCTGTTCCACAGCTGTTCTACGCATCAAATAAATTACGGAGCCAATCCTTCTGATTTCCTTGTGATATCGCATCAATAACAAGGTCACACGCGCATCCACACTCGCGTTATCTCGACACTATTACTAATCGCGATGCGTCAGATGATATCAGATTAATGGTCTATTAATTATAATATCGCGCTTTCGTGTAGCACGAGCATTTATGCTAATCACTGAGTCAGTGTAAAATGAATGAATATATCAATGTCGTCATTTTGCTAATGGTTGGCAGGCAATGAGTGCTTTGAGTAAACAATTGGAACGGTTCAAATGAAACAGACATTCACATATGGCATGTGAACATGTTTGAGCACTTAAGGGCACTTTTCGTCTGACGATTTCTCGCGCTCGCATAATGTTTGATTTTGGCATTTGGTTATATCATTATTGAACATGTAATTATGCCTGACACTTTGGTCTCTATGATTCATCAAAATCGATGTTGAACATATCATCATCTCGAATCCGTTAGAATATTTGCTAGCAATAGCTTTATGATGCAATCAGTAATGCGTGCGATAAAGCGATTTGATTTCGCCAAATTCAGCCAAAATGCGGTGTTTGTGTCTGGTTTATTTTCCTATCGGCACATTAATCTTGGGAATGAGAATTAGAGGATACTTTTTCGAATCGTGCTTTCGCCGCAATCACACAATTATCCACTCTATAGAAGCGATACGGAACGTGATGATTTTGGTGTCATTGAAGAGATTTGTTTAAGAAAAATAATCGGTCTAAAACTGTGTCGAAGCGCACAATGATATGAAATTTGTGTCGCACAAAGTCCAAAAGATAAATTCATCAATGTCATAAGACAAAGCGAATGGTGATAAAAAATTAAGAGCGTCACATGAAATTGCAATCTTTTGCGCGGCAGTACGGCCATTATTTATCTCTCAAGAAGCATGTCAGTTCATTTTGAACAATGTAAATACAATTTCCGTAAGTCTTCGTGTTTTCCAACATAACTACTTTTAATTAAATTCAACCGAATACAAGTCAGCCGAAGCCCGTCTAGCCGATTCTTTCTCCTTTACATGGAAAAAAAGACGATGGCCTTATTATTATCGAATGCGGTAAAATGGCATACACCTGGCTGTGAGAAATATATCAAGTAAACATTTGGGAAAAACTGTCAGGAATATGTTTTTATATTATTACATTCGTTTGCCTTTTTTGCTGTTTGTGGTGTAGTTGTTTATTGTTGGCCAACTTGATTCAACGCAATTTCTAGTAACAAAAGCCCGTGCCGACAGTTATATTTCATGAATGCCGCATGTTAAAAAAAAATGAGCATGACAATGGGAAATTGCAATCTTTTTGTCTGCCAACGCAAAACGCAACATCACTCATGATGAAAATGTGCGACGAAAGCAGCTGGATACATCATGCCAATCGTAAAAATACATAGAAACAATTCATTATTGACATTGAAACAGTGCATTTCGAGGGATGGAGAGGGAGAGAGAGAGAGGAGGAGGTAGTGAGTGAAAAAAGGCGACAAGAGCATCGCAAAAAAAACCTTGTTACGTGTAATTCGTTTCAGTCAACTGTGATCGTCACATGAACACTAAATCAATGCGCACTAACATGCATACAGTGTACGTACACATTACATTGTGGTGCATTTTCCAGTTCGTTGGCTCTCAATATCACCAAACAGCAAAAATGACATCATCCACATCGATCCAAATGTGTCGCGTGAGATGATTGTTTTCTTTGGAAAATGCTCTCTCTTTAAATGCGGCTATCATTGATAATCTGCAATTGAATTTATTGCATTTCCTTTCAAAATGAGCGGTGGAATTTTCGTTGAATCTATCATTGATGCACGCTGATGGGTGGAGAATTTCATTCGACGCGGTCTCGTATTTTCTCTTCATTTCAATGAAATTTGAGATAAAATGCGAATTTCATTGGCTGCAAAGTGTCCGCACATAAGTTGGCGAAGTTAGTTTTTTGTCTCTGTGCCAGACTAAACAAACACAGGTCAGTGTTTCAAATGACTCATTGGAGCGTGCCTGACTTCACAAAATGAATCCAAATATTTGCATGCAATTTAATTCATCTGTCCGAAACTAAGTAAAATTGCCATACAAATGGTGTTTGACATCAATTTTTGGCAATTGATGTCGAGCGACAGTAAGCTTTGCTATTTAAAATCCCTAGTTTGAATTGGAGCTCACATAAAACTGCCCCCAAAAGTGGAAGAACAATCAAAATTATCTCGAAAATTGTTGTTTTGTGGAGAAGAGCATGTTTGCTGAAAGCACATTTAAAACATTTATGCCAGAGGCAAAATCATGATTCGAAAGTGACACGGAGATATATTCAAATGAGGTGGATGAGTGCGAAAACATTTTTCGGACCAGCCAGTCATCCGCGTTAATATTTCAAATGCAAAAGAAGCAATTTCAGATTGAGAATATTTGAATTTATCCCATAACTCGTATCCAGCTGCGCGCTGCCAGCAAATGAACTTAATGTTCCATGAGGAAAGCAGCTCTCAACTGAATGAGAAAATGGAATTATCGCGAAGCAAGCACTCATCGATTCTTTGTATTAAATTATCGTTCCGCTTTGTTGGACTGGAATTTATTTATTGATTTTTTTGAAAACGAGGGAATATATTTTTTTTCTGCATAATTTGTATCATCATTTTCATTTTCCATGTTGGCATCCATTTATGATTTAAAAAAACACAAATTACTCATTATCGCGTTTTGAAAACATGAATAATTTCGATTTAAATGAGCTATTTTTAGATGTTTTGCTCTGCCAAATATAAACAATTTCCCGAAAATCAAAAGTGAAAAATGTCCAAACCCCGCATTGATTGAGGAGGGTGTCCCGAAGGCAGCTTCCGCACCAATATTGTTTGAACTTTTTCCTTATATATAATGATAATGAAAGACAGCAATGATGTGAATTAAATGGGCGATGATGACTTCTTCCCCGCTCTCAATTTGTCGAGTCATTCGAACCATCTCGCTGTTTGATTTAACGATTTAACGATCAAAGGAATCACACCATTTCGTTGACTTTTACTACATCAATGATCCGATAGAAGTATCAGTCTATTGCCCCTTTTACGACGTGACACTGGCTTAAGTTGATCCCCACTTATCGCTTCCATCTAATTTATTACAGTCACCGTTTTTTTCGTCAATCAACTCCGAATGCCACTGCTGGATTGATATTTCCAATCACTGTTGATGGCTAATTTTGCTAAATTCATGTGAATCCACCCTGTGTATACATTAGTGAATTGTTTTTGGATCGAGTTTTTCGTGCTTTTTCTCATAAAATATTTCGCATTCAAATGATTTAAGCCACATAGAGAACACTTTTCAAATAAATCGAAAGTTTCTGCAAACAATCGCCGCAATTTAAAAGCACACAAACAAATGGTCGGATTGAATGAAATGAAAGCATTACGAACAGAAAATATATTGCCCGTTCCCAAGGAATATTGCAATGATTTTATTTTGTGAAAAATTCGTATGAAAGTTGTTGCCTGCCAAAGAGAAAAAGCGCGAAACAGAGAGATAGAAAACACAAAGGAATTCTGTTCAGATACTTTTTTCACGCTTTCTGAAGGTCAAAAATGCTCATAATGTTTCCTTTTTCCTTTATGATCATCCGTATCAAAGAGCAAAACAACATAAAGATTGCTGATAATAATGAATTTAACTATAAATATTCCACTATGAAACTAACTTTGTTCTCTTTGTTTTTTGTTATTTTTCAGATGAAAATGGCGATTGAGTTGCTTCTTAACTGTTGGTGTTATTCTTTGTGCATTTTATGGATGATATGCGAGAGAAGCAAGCGAAATTGAGAAGTGGAAGAGCGAGTTTTATGTTTTATGGAACTAATACATAAATCAGCGCAAAAAGTGACTGTTCACAAAAACGAAAAATTGGTTGAAGTGTGGTTTATATATACAAAAAGCCTCTTTCATATTTTCGCTATCGCAAATTGTAAATAACATTCACCAGAACAAATACCAATCGAGTCAAAATTCGAAACACTCGACTGATTGCACTCAGCAAATGTGAACGTCAATTTCCGGTCCACGCCACAAAATACTCATCCTAATTTAATGGAACCGATGCAAAATATTTGCTCCCAAGCCAAATCGTGTCGACGTGTTTAATTGTATGCTGAAATTGACAAGAAAAGATACAAAAATCAATAGATATAAACATAACGTCAAAAATCGTTTGAAGAAGTGCTTGAACTTTTCTTATCGAGCCCAGAAGTAAAATCAAAAGCCAGAAGTGTTAAGTGAAGTTAGACAAACATTGAATAAAAATCCGCACAGTTTATTTCCATACGTCATACATATAAAATGAGGTAAATAAGGGCGCAACAGCGCGCGAGAGAAAGGGATATTATTTGATGAGCTTTGCTACCGCAGCAAACCCATTTTCACATTTGCCTGTGAGCAAAAAATACCTACTTAAATCAATTGTTGATAAGCATCAATCGCTTTCACGCAAATAACGAACAAACAAACAAAAACGTGAAGCCGGAAGCGTTATCAGGCGCGTTGTGTGTTTGAAAGGAAATATATAGCATAAATTGGCTGGCATTCGAAGTACATAGGCCCAATTCCCTGGGCATATATGCCATCAACGTTAATCCGGTACAACAGTGAGCTACGTCAAATCTAAAACGCACAATCAACACGTCACATTGGCAACGAGAAAAAAACAGCAACGGCACAATCATAGCGGCAGCAGTGACAACAGCGGCAGTGAATGTAGTCCCGGCAACAATCATCATAAAACCATAAAAAATATAATAATCGTGATAATTTGGAAAAATCAAAAAAAAAAAAAACAAAGCATTAGTATGTCGTCGTTAATAAGCAATGTGAGTTTTCTGCCATCGCCAAATGCTGTTGTCAGTGGGCAGCAGCATTTGAGTGAGTGTGGCGACGATGAGCCCGACTGCAATACATACAAACCGTATCCCGAGCGATGGGATACGTACATCGTGCCATTCATTTTTAGCATAATATTTGTTGTTGGCGTTGTGGGAAACGGAACGTTAATTGTGATTTTTATAAAACATCGAGCTATGCGAAATATACCAAACACGTAAGTTAATGTATCAATTATCCTGTTCTATTTCTTTTTACGTTTACTTTTCTTGTCTTGCAAGCATTATTGTTGTTGATCTGTTGCCAATTTATTTGGCTCGCTTGATAGGCCGAATTTCATGCGACCACATTTTATTTAGGTAGGCGTTTCTTCTGGTCCAAGAAAATACTTCATCTATTTGTTTGCTTTAGGATTATTCCATACAAGATGAATGAGATTAATAACAGCACCTTTTTTCAGATGAATAAATAACCGTGCAAAATTTTACATATGAGGTTTTACTCGAACACTTATTGAAGCGCATACTTTCTTAAATTCGTGAAACGTTTGAATTTCAGCAAGAATGCAATTTTCATTTTGAACAGCGTATAAATGAATTGAATATCAAGTCAATAAAATGCGGATGCGAAAAGTAATCCAACATTTTTCAAACGACCGGAAAATATGCATACAGAAAACAATTATTTGCTTTGCAATTCCTTGGAGAAAAGAATCTTGTCGAATTCCATTGCATGTTTACATGTCCGCTCTGAAATAAGTAAACGTTTAAATAGCAGATGCAGTCGAAATGACAGAAAAAACCTAAAACATTTCAAAAATTTCGGTTCGAAGTCCAATGGAGAAGAGATCATTTCAATGACGGAAGTGTGATTTAATTACGCGTCAAGGTGTCGCAACAATTGAAACCATTGATAATGCATGAAACACTCGTAGCACCGTCTTTTTAACAACTTTCCAACATTGAACTGCACAAATTGATTTCACTGTTGTTGTTGTGGCTGTTCATTGACAATTAGTATTGCTTCAACTCTCTAATTTAGGGCTGTTCACGAACACGATCTGTTAGATTCTAAATGGCGTAAGTGCAAGAAGCCACCAAATTTTTTCGGTCTTTTTTTTTTCAAGGGGAATCGAACTCATAATCTTCAGACCATTTTCCAGCAAATTTTCGTCATCATTGAGAGAATTGCATAAAAACAACAAAAAAAGCGTTAAAATGAAATTCAGCGTAGAATAAAAAAAAAGGAAACCATTTAGCATTTAATACACACATCAAATATACATCAGCCAAATGTTGGCCATTTGGCTGTCGGAATGTGTCTAGGACAAGAGCCGAGTGAATAATTTATATTCGTTTGCTCGTTCGCGACATGCTTAATTTATGTCGGATATAAAGCGGTACGCATTACGAATAATACATTTACATCAGTGTTGTGTGTGTTTTGGATTTTATCGTCTTCTGAATGAAAATGCGGCGAAAAATTTATATGGCAAAAGGGAAAAAATTATGAAAGTAAAAAAAAAAGAATAAACTGAATGAATGCATTCGAGAAAACAGTTTGAAGAAGGCTCATACATTTTTTTTAAATGAAGCAGATGAAACACGGCAAAAATAATCTTACAAGTGAAGACTCTTGTTGCTTTTATTTTGTGGTTGGCAATGCGCTCACTCTCTTGAATTTTGCTGTTGCATTGAATGCTTGTTTTCATCTATACACATTGATATTCACGTTTGCATTTGAACTTTTTGCACAATGAGTGAATGAAACGCGAATGCAGCTACGCAAATAATCCTTGAAGCAACTTGCATAACCAATAGCATGAACATTGAAATGGGTGACGATTTTCTTGAAATAACTTTCCTTCCTTTTGCTGCATTTTAATATATTTTATCTCACCGAACGGCTCTTTTTTATTTCAAAAAGCAAACTCATTCGAAATTACAGAGTGAACTTGCTCTATAAAGTAATTGATAAACACTCGGGCGAATTTGGATACTAGAATCATCACATAAACACCCTTTCTTATGCGACTTTGCTGATTGTTTTGCAGCTTCTAACAGATTCGAACCCAAATGTTGAATCAACACATTTGTAAACATTATTTCATTCGAAATGCGAATTCAAAATGTTATTTTTCAATAAAAAGAACATTAAGCAATTTTTTGTTCTAAAAATTCACTTGAAATTGAAGTACAAACGCTGTTCACGTGCACACGGTTTTTTGCAATTTTATTAGGTGCATACCTGACATTCGAATTTATTGTTATGTTTTTTGATCAATGCAAGCTGATTGTCCCATTGAAAGTGAAATATTCTTTTTTCGTTTGTATTGCGATGTTCAGTGCAAGTGCATAAAAACGGTCTTCAGACTTTAACATTCGGCTGCTGCCATGCCGCTTTTTGTCGTGCACGTTTTCAATTTAAATAAATAATAGCATTTGAGTTATTCAATTTTGAATAGAAAAATATGTTTTTGTCATAATATCCAATTTAAGCTTGCATTGATTTACATCGAACAAGATTCTTCTGAATGAACGTGAAATAATATCATTCTCGCAACGATTCAGCACATTATTAAATAAACTTATTTCAACGGATGTGCTTTTGTGTTGCAAATATGCGTGAACTTCAGTGAAAGCGATGCGTTTCGTGCATATTTTATTGTAATACAAAAACTAACAACTGCACGCTTCCCCTAGCTGAGCATGCTATCGGATTGCATGGATATTATCTGGTAAATTGTTGAATCAACGGTTTATCTTTTGTCATAAAAACCTCACATCCAAGGCAACACACCCGGAATTCAATTAAACACTTGCGATTTTATGAAATCCATTTCCATTGGAATTCTCGTTGATGTTCAAATGTCTTTAGTCTGCTTGAATCAGTTTACAACATCATTTCACTTCGCAATGTTCAGAGTTGATAAATGAACCGAATATCAGTAAAATTGTGTTATTTGTGTGCTGTTTATTGTTAGGTGCGCGCACTTATTTCACATAAATTTCATGTATATATTTCATTATAAATATTCAATAAAATCATCGTTTAAAACTTTTATTCGATTGTTTTTGACAATTATAACGGACCAAGTGACAGATATCAGCAATACAGCCACAGCTCACGATCCAGTGAGTGTCGAAAATTCATCCACAAACATTGTAATCTCTTGTGTGTGTATTGATATTGGTCACTCTATATTCGCAACGCCACCACATTTCAACAATATGCATCCATTGTCAATGACTCGTGCCTTAAATTGACAGCGAATCAATGGGCACATTGTACTTTTTTTTTTACAATGCATTCATTTGAAAATATAATGAGAAGCAGTAAAAATGGCGTCACATTAAATGTTCTTTTCCGTATTAGTTGCATCTGAGAGCTCAAAGTCGCTTACGCTGAATTGGATGGATCGTCTGATTTAATTCCTTCCACTTAAAATGACTTGCAATGTAAATTGTTTGATAAAATAGATGTGCGCACATCCCCGTTAACGCTTGAAAAATTGCGTTCCCCCTCAAAATACCATAAAATGTCATAAACCAAAATGAAACATTGAAATGAACGTACAGAATTTGTATTACAGATTCAGTGTGTTTTACGGTAAAACAGCCGTCGGACGCTGCACGCCTCCATTTTCAAGACGGACGTCCATCGAGGCGATAACAACGACAACGACTAAGAAGGATGTCTCGCTCATTAGGCAACTTTGTTTATAGCGCCATTATCGCCGTTGCTCCAACCATTGTGGAGTTTATCAAACGCCAATCTGCTTACATTAAAGCTTGAATGAGTGATGTAAATGACGGTGTAATCCGTTGTGTAATGCGAACGTCATGAGTACGATGTTAAATTACATACTCTTGCACATATTCTCTCTCACACAATTTTACTACAATATATTTGTCTGTCCGCACAGCGTGTGTGAGTGTAGCCATTGCACTCTTGGGGGGAATACTTCAATGTCATTCGCTTGAAAAATGATAGCTTTTATAGTCGCACAAAAATCTTCCTTGTCGGCTGTGTGCGGTGCATATGATGGACTTTAATTAATCGTAATGAAGTTGCTCACTCACAATTCCGCAATCGTGGACTCAGTGAAAGCGAGACACTGCACAAAACTGTATGTTTTAATTTTGAAAATGCGCTACATTTTTTCATGATATGAGCTGTTGTTGAAAAAGTAGCCGATCGCACGTAGAGTCATTGGACATTTGGATTTGCGGTTTTTTTCAGCATCAGCGAATGTGCATAAATTTTCAGTTTGAGTAAAATTAACGAACCAATTACACGATATTCTTAACTCAATTAACGGATGATTTGAGCTCTTTTTAACTATCTGTCTCGTTTCCATATTTTACTGATGAGAGTCAAAATAGCTTATGTTGAAATGCTTTTTTTTATTTGATAATGTCTCATCTTTGTCAACAACAAAAAAAAAACGGAATAAATTAAGATCTTTCTCAATGGATGAAATTCATCGAAATACATGTGCTTCTTTATAGACTATTGAAAGTGTCTTTTTCAATGAAAAATAATAATGAGTCGTAAATCTTCGCTCACTCCATACGCAGGGGGCTATTTTTGTGCATCGCAAACACGATTTTTATTTCTTTTTCCCGTGATTAAAAATGTAAAGCGTCTCCTTCCACCTGGCTTTGTCTGCGCATTTAGATATGCAAATGAACGTTTATTTGTTTATAGAATTTGCGTATCGTTTGAACAATAGAAGAAAAAAGGAACCATCAAAAGTACATTGTCAATATGAAGAGCGATATCGCCATTATCACAGTATCAGCATTGTGCATCAGTTGAATAAGATTTACCACGAATGACATAGCTAATTGAACGCACCGATGTGCGGCTCTTAAGCTCCATTTTCCAGAATTCAAATTCCTATTTAATTTGCATTCATTCCATTTGCTTGTGAAAACTTTTCAAATAGCATTTAAATGAATTGAATGAAAATGGAAATGTTAGTCGTGCACATTTGATCGAAATACAAAGTAGACAGAAGTAGAAGAAATCACGTAATTTCCCAAATGATATCGTTTCGTGATCGCATTCATTCCAAGTCCATGTCAATGGAAAATGGGGAGCTTTTTATAGCGCAAAAGGGTCGCCCAATCGCATATTTTCAAAAACCCATTTCAACCAAAACCTTTTCGACATCAAATTTTCTATTGTAGGTGAAGAGCTATTTTTGCACACAAATATTTGGCCACAGCGCTTACGCCCTAACTCCATTCAAGAACTTATTCAACTTCATCTCACACATTCAACTTTCATTTTGTGAACCTTGCAACTTGCTGATATGTTTGGGGCTTTTCTGGTACTGATTGAGTGTATTAACACACCCCCGCAAACGTCAGATGTCGAAATCACAAATCACGATTAACCAGAAAGCAACCAAATAACTGTATCGGGAAAAAAAGGAGAGGAGATTTACAAACAAAGCTTGTGCTTTACCTTTTGATTGTTCAATACAGTTCGCGAGACTGATTGCATACCAGAGCGGCATTAAATCAAATCGAAGCGATATTTATTGTTTGCTGATGCTTGGTTTTATTAATGGAGGCACACCTTTATCGAGAAAACATCGGATGGTATTGAGTCTTTGAGAGGAGGTTTTGGTCTAGCCAATCGCTATGCTCATCGACACAATCGTCGCTTTCCAATCGATTTCTTCAAATGAAACGGTTTTGTTTCACACACAACAATAAATATATTCCGTTCAACTTAGCTCATTCATCTCCGTAAAATTGAATCGAGTCCGGAAAGTTTGTTCGCGACAATACTCTCAGAAATGATTTTCCAAGCGCGTTTTTTGGTATATGAATCCGAAATGTTGTGCACAAGCATTACACATGAAACACCCAACTCAAATACGATCGGCAATGTAGCTGCCAATAGCCAATTCAATTTATGTGCATAACATTATACACGTCATTAATGCCAGCGGTACAACGGATTTGTTGTTAAGCGTCGGAGAGAGAGCGAAATAGTGGTAGAAGGGCTGAAAATAGAAAGAGCATGAGCGTGTAAAATGTAAATTATGACAAATAATTTGTGATGCAATATATGAATATTTATATTTATGTATAAACATTTGCCCGAACATCGAATTACTAATTGAATACAAAACTAACCAAAAAACATTGTTTCAAATTGAAATAATACAATTTAACTTAATATCTTCCGGTTGATATAATTCATTTACGAATTAATATAATATTTGCTTGGAAAATATTCTATGAAAAACATTGTGTCGGAGCGTTTGTAAGTTCAACTATTGTGTAATCATGATTGAATCAAAACAATATGCTCATTTATAACTAACCTTGTATAATCAAAATGACTGAGCAGCCAATTTACTATTTTGGGACATTTTGATTGAGCGACCGAAAATATAGAGTGACTGAAAAAATTCAGTCATTTGTGCATTACTTACGGCTGTAAGTTTGGCTATGATGATTGTTTCTCTATTCAACGTTCATACAAAATATCATCAAGTCAGTCAGAAAGTCACAAATTAGTCAACTGCTCAGCCAGAGTTGGCCATGGCAAACGCATTCAAAATATTATCACAAGGGACGAACTTAGAAATGCTGTGAAGGCAAAGAGAGTGAGATGGATCTAATTTATCAACAAAAATTAACGATTGTCATAACGAGGTCAGTTTATTGTAATTAGGACCATTCACCATATATTGAAACATAGAGAATGAATGGCATTGAATATGTGCTACAAGGTGTGGTGACAGTAGAGAGGTAGATACAACAACTGAAGCTTAATTCACATAAATGTCAATGGGTAATCTGAACCGCGGATGAGAATCAGTAATTGGCAAAAAGTGATATTATAAATCAAAAGCTAACAAAATATTTTACCAAGTGATGCAAAATATACACTTACACATTTTAGTACAACATCGATTAAAACATCTGGCATCAAAATCAGAAAATAAGAGTTTTATTCCGAAGTTTGGACAGTTAGCTAAGTTTTTGTTGCATGTTTTTTTTTTGGTTTAAAACAAGGAATTTATTAGGCATGGGATTGGTGTGATTGAACACTGTTTGCTTGGGAAAATGTGCACCTGTTAGTGATTTCGAGCTTATCCCTGCGCCCAAGTGTACGGCCGCTAGAATGAGAAAAGGCTTAATGCTAAATGAAATTTCAATTAGAAATATTTTTTAAAATTTACCTCTCACACAACAGCAAATTCAATTGAAATAATAAAATTGTATTTTCAATTTGCAGGTATATTTTTTCATTGGCGTTGGCTGATCTGCTTGTGATTATAATTTGTGTTCCATTGGCATCTCTTGTGTATACATTGGAATCATGGCCATGGGGCTCGGCACTGTGTCGCATCACAGAATGCGCGAAAGATATATCAATTGGTGTGTCTGTATTCACATTAACAGCGCTCTCAGCTGAACGATATTGCGCCATTGTGAATCCACTGCGAAAACTACAAGTACAAAGGACTTATCATTTATAACACTATCATGCAAACGAATATAAAGCGAATGGTGAAAAGTGGTTTAAGCGCGACAGCGCACGTCTCACATCGTCAACGTATTTCGAGAAATTTGAATTAATTGCCATGGTTGCCAATGCATTCGCTCTCTCTCTCTCTCTTATAAAATAACAACATGCCATTTAGACATGTCTTTATATTCATTTGCAATTTTGTTTCGGGATAGAAATTATACAATAGAAACAAGCTACAGTTTTATTGCATGCACAGATTCAGTTTGTCTAATTATGAATGGTGTTAGCTCTTTAGCAAATGTACATCGATATTTTACATCGGTTTTCAGACAAAGCCGCTGACCGTGCTCACAGCACTGTTTATTTGGGTGTTGGCCATAATACTTGCGATGCCGGCAGCAATCATGTCACAAACAATCACCCACTTCATTCCACTTAACGATACCAACCAAACAACTAAAACAATCATCGCATGTTCGCCGTATGGTCCAGAAAATGAAGTCCCGTCAACATACGCCCAGTGAGTATCCTTTTCATTCCAAGTAGAATACATTTCAACACGATTTTTTTCTTGATAACAAAACCAAACTGTATTGAAATAAGCAATTTGTCTCTCTACCTGGAACGATTTCCAATTTGGAACAAAAATCTGCGTAAATGAGATAAATTGGTCGCTAGATTGAACGAATAGAACCACCGTTTTGTTTGGTAAAATCATTGTACATCTTCAGTCAACTGAATGCAAGAAGACTGTGCAGTTGAACATCCTTATCTCTTTCGTGTAGACGAAAACAACCGTTGAGATTATTCGCGGGTCTGAGAAATGTTTCACTGGTTTTGACACAGCTGGTGGTTGTTTGCCTTTTAAATGCTTCAGAAAAAGCTTTTCACTGTAGCTTGTAACGTAGTTTTTTGCTCTTCATCATCCTCTTTTTTGATCCTTTTCTATCTTTTTCTCTTATAAAATAAATACCGATTCTATATTTTATACCATTCTTTATTTTATGCGAGCAGAAAGTCATTCCATTTCTACAAATGAAATTTCTCTAATATGATGAAGCACATTCGATTTGATTATCAATACAGTCGAAATAGTTCAAGCCAAAAACTTATTCAATTGCAATTTTGATTTATACGATTACGATAAAAATGCGATTGTATGCAAAACAAAGCGACGTTATCTTTAGCGAATGGGTTAGCGCCAGAAATGGTTATTCCGTTAAATCATTTTCGTATGCGCAATGCTATCTTAAAATCACTCGGGTACGTTAACCATTGAATCATATCCAGCTGGGGCAGGTGGTGCGATTCGCGAATATTTATATAAGCGTTACTTTGAAAGCTTATGTAAGTGTGTTGCCGCTGGAGAATGAAGATTTATTTGAACTATATTAGAAATTTGTCGGTTTGCTCATGTTGGCCCAAAATCGAATTACTCATTTTCAACTCGCGACTCGAAGGTGTGAGTCGAAGAGCCATAAATCATTGCGTTGAACATTGCGCTTGCCATATTGAATGGATTGAAATTCTTCTTCGCGTAATTCACCTAACGCTGCCCGTAACGTAACGTAACAAAATTCAAATCAACGTGCCACGCACGAGAATAGCGCATTCCATTTCATTAATTTTTGTATGTAATTAGCACTTTTGAAATAACATTCATTCGTTGGTTTTCGGTGGAATATCGAAAATTTGCGTCATAGTTGCGCTTAGAAATAAAATGAAAGCGTTTTCAGGCTGAATAAACAATTTTGGCGGAAATAAAATTGGTTTTGTGAAGCTACGCAAGTGGAAAGTCAAAACTTGGTTACTTATGAATAATTTTGTCGAAAATTCCCGAATTTTTTTCAATGCAAAAACATTTAGACAACTAAATTATTCGTGAGCAGGCAACCGGAGCCATAGCGCACCGAACAATAACAGCTCAACAATTGTTTGGGCTTGAACACGCAATATGCAAAAGCATAGAAAATAATTTAATGTTTCGGAAAAAGGCAAATCATAAAAATACTTGGCATAAGAATTCGGAGAATCCAATAAAATTCAGGCAATTCAGGATACGTCAATGGCCGCTGCCTCCAGCCATTTTATATGAAATTGAAGTTTATTTGGATTCTTTTCTTTGCCCATTGAACAAAAATTTGTTCACACGCTGCGAATTTTTTTTTCTCACTATGTTGATATCGAGGGAATGTTTTACTTCCTGAAGCATTCGACTACACTTGATCCAGCTATGTATAATTTATCACAAAAAACGATTAGATTTACATATAAATGCAGATAACAGTTGAGTGGTGATAAATATTAAAAGCCGCTGGCAACAATTTTCACCAGTAGTGGAACAAGTAGACGAGATGGGTATCTGTTATCAAGGCAATTCCACCATGATTTCTTCACCAAGGGACTAGATAGCGATTTGCAGACGAATCAGAATCGTAATTTTTTGTCGGTTGTGTGAAGTTACAGATATAACAAGTAAAAAAATCAGAAGTAGTTGTCTTCGGTCATTTGTGCATTTGACGATTGATTGTGCGAATGGTTAAAGTCCCAAGCTATCCTCAAATTGATGTTAAATGAACAAAAAACACAAGCTCCCGTGACTCCATTGAAGGAAATGGAATTGCATTTTATTGACTAAAATTGTGCTTCACTTCATTTCCGATCTATCGAAAGCAGTGCGACATTTCCAAATGCAATAATGACAATTGGCAGTCTCGCCAGATCAACGCCAAAGCAATTTCGTCAGACGAAAAAAAATTTGATACTAGGATGGAGCTAGATAATAATCAGTTTTTGAATTATTTAAATCTCGAGATATTTTACATTTCACCGTAAATTTAAACAAGTTTCATTCATTTCAAATTCAATCTTTGGCTCAGTCTTAGATGGATGGGTTACTGAAAGCTCTTTTCAAACAATATGACATTTTGACAAGCATCTCATATAATCGGTCGAAGGCTTACTCTCCAGCCGTTTGAATGGCACTGATAAAATTAGCGTAATTCATTCAGAAGAATTTCTAATTTGAATAACTTCTCAAAATGTTAAAATATGGAGCAAAGCATAGTTATCAGTTGAATCATGATGATCAGATATTCTCGGGGAAAATTCGAAATTGTTTATGCAAAAGGGAAGAAGAATTGAAGCGAAAGAAAATAAATTGAATATGAATTCATCCATAAAGTAAAAGAGAACCAATATTCCAGGCACCTGCGAATTAAGTTTTCAGCCTCTGAATTGAAACCATATCAGTTCATATTCACAGTTGTGTTTATTCCGGGACAACAGCACCACATCAGATGCAAACTTGCCGCTCTCTCTCTCTCTCTCTCTCTCTCTCTCTCTGGAAATAATACGCACGTTCCTATGCAAAACGTTGCACTGTTTTCTTCTTCCTCCTCCTTTTTCCCTGTACTTATTATGATATTGAGCACAACATTTATCATCAATTCATTTACATTATCCAATGGGTATTAAATATCCCTCAGATCATTCGTATGAAATGATTCTGGTATGCAGCATGCTCTTTCACTATCTTCGTATCTTTCTCTGTCTTAAACTCACTAATATTTTGATTTTGCTTCCTTGTTTTCGCCCTTTTCGTTGACAAAGCGAAACAAACATAAGATGTGCTTTTATTCATGGCAATGTTCGTCTGACAGTGGTCAAAAACAATTAAAGCTTTCGATTCCTCTTATAAATTTGTAAGCTCCCTCGACAAATCTCGGAATGTGCCCGTTGTGATTTTCTATATATTTATTCATTATTTTCATACATGAATGCATAATTTAAATGTGGTTTGGAAATGGAAAAGTTTGCCGAGTCGTGTTTTTTGACAGCTTCTGTGCCAAATTTCCAACGGAATATTTCAAATATATTGATATACAAATGATTGATTTATGGAGCACATATTTGGTAAAATTCAAATTATTTCTTCCGAAAAATGGTTGACATTTTGAAATGGAGAAATATTCGGGTCGCAATCACCTTCAGACTCAATCTAGCATGTGTGGAACGAATTTTTGGACAGATTCGCATGCATTCAATTCATAATGGCATAATAGTGCATGACTATCGATGCTTTCTGTTTGATTAAACACAAGCGTAACATATATGTTCAAGCTGAGTTGGTGATACACCAATGCATCACATTGAGAGAGAAAGAGCATATTGAAATCGGATTTTATCATTTTTTTTGTAACATTCGGAAGCTTTGCTCTCGATATCTCTTGCAGCTTTTTATTTGTCGTATTCCAAGACCAATCCATCATTTGTTTTTTTGTCGATGGTGCTTGTTTGCATGAGTGTTCCATTTGATTTCGTTGTACAAGAGACCTTCATTTCAGAATTTATCTAACTCAACACATGCACTCATTCTCTATTCGAACATTATGTAGCTGCACTGTGATTCACCCAGTCTCTCTCATTCATTCGGTGAACACTGATATCATTCATCTCTTATTCATTGAAAAAAAAAATTATCAATCTTTTGCTGAAGCATGCACAATGCACACAACATACTGCCCATGAAGTTTTTTATATATAAAATGGACGCACAAAACCCAAGAATGCAATATTATTGCGATGCCATTGTTTAGTGGTTGTTTCAATAAAAATTCACAAAAATATTCCGACATTCAATAAAATCATTGAGTGTGCTGAACGATAAAACCGACGCGATCTTCTCCAAATATTTTCACATTTACTTGTCAATTCCGTTCAATATATTGACTTGAATTGCAAAGGCAAACTTAATTTTCGATTGAGTTTATGTTGTTCTTCGGCTCATTCACAAAACTTATCGTATTTGCATGGTCGGTCACGTAATTTTTTTCGAGTAGTCTACTTCTATTTCATTCACTGGTTCGTTCCATGGAAACAAACAA
Organism: Obolodiplosis robiniae; assembly: GCA_028476595.1. Taxonomy (NCBI): domain Eukaryota; kingdom Metazoa; phylum Arthropoda; class Insecta; order Diptera; family Cecidomyiidae; genus Obolodiplosis; species Obolodiplosis robiniae. Next base: position 32,775,648 of record CM052017.1, read on the forward strand.
CGGAACACAGATGTTTCCTCGTTTATTCAGTTTGGTTGCTGGAAATAGCTTTCTTTGTCGGCGAAATATTTTACGAACACATCAGAGTACGCCGTTCCGGCATTTGTAAAGCCAGGCGCCTGTATATCAACATGACAAGACATTTCGAAGAATTTAATGTCTAAAATATGCAGTAGATTTTGTAATCATCAGCTACTTAAGTAGAATGCTGCCAATTCCAAAGCGTTTCTACACATCCGGAGAGCGTCATTACACTCCGTATAATTGTGATACAAATCAGATTAAATCGATGGCATTCTATTTATACATCAGTACTTGTGCATACTTGAATACACAATTAAACCGATTTTCACCGAAGAATAAATCAATGAATTGGAAACTGTAATTAACCGGATAAATTGTGTGGCATTATATTATGTAATTATGGTGTCGCTGAAGAAACGAAACTGTTACAACGCTTAAACGGATTCAGAAGGAATCAATTATTCGTAAAACGAAGCCCGAAGTGATCGATTTAATGTTCATTGACGAATTTTCTCCGCGCATTTTTGGCACGCGGGCAAACTGGCGCTATTATGTGTCGATCGATACAATTTGACGCAGTCGCCTGTCGTGATATTTTGATAGTAATTAATTTTTAAGTTCTAATCTTGAAGTCGATGATATTACGAAATTTTAATAGATTTTTCAAGACATTTTCAAAAGACTGAACGACGTGTTGAATTTGCACATCGAAATCAAATTTGTAAATGAGCAAGAAATGAAGCGAAACAATTCAATGGAACGATTCGCCATTCGTCTTTACATAGATTAGCGGCACCTACTAATTCTATTTTGCGAAAATTTTTGAATTTGTTCATTTTTGAGTTAAACCGCAAATCATGATTTGCTTGCTATCAAAATTGAGCCATGTTCGGGCCACTTAATAATCACCGAACAAAATCATAGCTAGCTGGAAATCTTGAACCTATCCCATTATCACATTGCTTCGAATATGCTTTTTGTTTGTGACTCCTTGATTCATCCACCCAATGGATGCACAGGCTCACGTGTGTGTTAAATTTGTATCATGTTCGGACCTATTTGCGATGCTAAAAATAGCATAACGTCAGAGCCGGAAAAGGGTTCTCGTGTAAGCTTCAAGAGCTCACTTGAGTTGCTGTGTGGTCGCCTAGCAAGCATTGTTTTCCGGCTGCGACTTGTTGGCGGTAGATAACAGGGGACGGTACGGCAATACCATCACAATGTCATGCGTTAGTTTGGAAATGAATAGTTATATTGTATTGATTAGTCCATAAATTGTGGGCGCTCGCGTCGGTATTAGTCTGATATTTCCGCTCGATGGATGATAGACCTTACGAATAAACATCTAGCTATAAAATTGCCTTGTTTAAAGCAATTATAAACTTTTCAACTATCATTATTTGTCACTTTATTCAGATTCCTAAATCCATTTGTCAATATGACAAGTCTTTGATCCAATTTACTTGACAACTTATTTCCATTCAACCAGCTGCATCGAAGAATGCTTTTAATTTTCATTTTCAATTTCGATCGAACGTCAAATGTGCGTTATGAAACGATGATGATCTCTCGATGGCGTTCTTTCGCTATTCCTTCGTATTCTTGTTAGCTCGTTTTAGTTCCTTTTTTTGATATTTCAAACATTTCAATCATTTTTATTTCTCATCAAAAGGTATACCGTGGTTGCGAAGGCACTACTATACTATTTCTTTCCGTTGTCAATTATCGGTGTTTTGTATGCGTTGATGGCACGTCGACTACATTTAAGCGCCAGAGATATGCCTGGTGAATTAGCCGGTCCCCAGAGTGCACAGGCGCGAGCTAGACGCCACGTCGCCCGCATGGTTGTCACTTTTGTAGTTGGTGAGCATTCAATATTTGTCATGTACAATTTTCATCCCGAAATAACAAGATTCCATTTCAGTGTTTATCATCTGCTTTCTTCCGTATCATGTGTTTGAGCTCTGGTATCATTTGAACCCAAACAGCAGAGAAGATTTCGACGAATTTTGGCACATAACACGGATTACCGGATTTTGTCTCAGGTTTGTATTATTGCGAATTCATGATTTCCAATTGCTACAATTATTAATTTTTGCATGGAACAAAATAGAAATATCTGAACTGTCATCCATAGTGTATTTGACATATAAGTCAAATCTTGTCGTAAAAATTCATTTGAAATTCTGGTACTCAAGAATATTGACTGCAAGTATCGTCTTGCAGCAGCAAAACTCTTGGAACAACTGAATATCATTATGAAGACCGTCAAGAATCTAAACGACTGAATCGTTTAATGAAGGTCAAAAAATGCTAAGTTCAATTTTGACTTAATTTCACGGGGAGACCTGTCTTTTGGTTGGCAATTAGTGCCGTATAACCTTGAGAGTATCGCTTTGATGTGATCTGACATAATCAAACACACGCCGATGCTCCTTGCTATTGGATTTTGTGCAACGAAATTAAGTGAACGCCACTATGCTTTTGTTTGAGTCAAAAAGAATAACAAATACGGCAAAAGAATAGCTTGCTGAAGATTACATATGTCGTACAAGGGCAAGATTGAACCATTTTATCGATTATCATATTTTTGTTGTGCATAAATAGAAAGCAGGGCATATCAACAGCAGAGCTCTGCTGTACAAACAGAACTCTGCAACAGAACTCTGCAACAGAATTCTGCTGCAAATTCGACGCGTTGCGTTATTTGTGTAAAACAACTGCGTTACAATATAACGCATCCACACAGCTGAGAGAATGTTCGAAGTAAATTGTAATATATAGGAGAACAGTTGTTCGACACAAATAACGCAACGCGTCGAATTTGCAGCAGAATTCTGTTGCAGAGTTCTGTTTGTGCAGCAGAGCTCTGCTGTTGATATGCCCTGATAGAAAGGAAATCATGATAAAATTATTGTTACGGACACAATATCATTCGTTTGTTCAAATATTACGACAATAACTAATTCATAGAAGCCATTTTCCAAGCACCCAAGCAGGCCATGAAGATTTCAAGCGGAAGGAAATGAATAGTATAAAAAATATAAAAGTTGATGGGAATGTTTTGCACTTGAAAAGGACACACCGACCGCATACTAAACGAATATCAGCAAATTTCGCAAAGTCTGAATCCCTTGAGACCCTTATTCGAACGGCACTTTTCTTACATTTACCATTCATCGCTTTAATTATGATAGCCTTTTGTTCTTTACTTCCTTTTATCCTTTCTTCTTTTCACTGTTTTATATTCTGGTTCCTTTTCGTTTTTTTTTTCCATTGTTACGCCGAACCACAATGGGACTATGGTGAATGGGAAAAAATGATGAAATGTGTATATTACTTCCTTCTTTGGATGGATGGATGAAATTGGCAAAAACACTTGTAAACAACACTTGGACTTGGCTGGGATGCATGAACTGGTATTTGCGCGATCACGCGCCGCTATTTGGATGACAAACACCAAACCAAACAACGCAACAGTTTTTTGAATTCCTGTGTTAATCCGGTGGCTTTGTACTGTGTATCCGGAGTATTTCGTCAGCACTTCCATCGGTACTTATGTTGCAAGCAGATTCAGCAGACGCATCATCGTCTTGGTATGTCCATGGCAACAAACGTGTGCGACACCAGCTTTCGACAGTCAACTATTCGACGCAAACAGCACAGCAATCATCATATCGTTCATAATGGATTGTCGCCAACGCAAAGTTTAATAATCAAATCTGAAAAGAGGTGAGGCATAGTGATGTCTCAAAATACATTCTTATAGGTGTTCAAATCAATTTGAGCGCCGAAGGAAAGTATCCACCAATGAGCAAATGATGACCACGTAAAATGACCAACACTTGATAATTTCGCCGATGAAAAATTGCAAATCATCAAATCCACTTTGCCCACTTCCACTTCTCACTCACTCACTCACTCCCCGTCACCATCATATAATCCACTATACTAACATCATCAACCAATCCTTGGCATAATTGATGGGCGACCACGATATTTCATTAATTATTCACCCGTCATCGAACCGTTGTTAAGCACACATTTTTTTTCCAAAAACAAATCCATCCAACTTGTATTCTTCCAATTTTATATTGAAATCCTTTAACTTCCTTTTGAATCGAACGCGAGCTCATTCATTGACGCGCACTCTTTCTCTCTCTCTCTCTCTCTCTCTCTCCCTCTCCTCCACAAATTTTTTGGCTTGATTTTTCGAGGTGATTTTCAAGTATCATCAAGCTCAAAATAAAATATTAATACATTTAATAAAATGTTTTGTGTTAATGTGCAGATACAGGTTTCTGCTTTCAATTCCAAACACTACTCAGCCATTTTGCTGGAATGCAAACAGCGGTTACCTCCACAAAATATCGATTTTATTAGGTTTTTCATAAAGGCAAATGGAAATCAATCCAAAAAAAATGATGTTTTAGAAATGAAATGGTTCGAAAAATTGGATATTATTTCATGCTCCGTAAAGAATTGTTCGTCTGGAATTTAAGAAAGGTGAGATATCGGCGCGATTAAGCGAATGAAGGGAAGAAACAGGCGATCATTCATACTCAATGGAGAACCAAAGAAATTATCTCAACTCATTGCATTTGTATCAATAGAATGACTGGATAGAAAAAAAGATAGGCGGTATTTAAAAACAAAGGCGACTGCAATGCGATGTTTTGAAACAAATTTGTTTTTTTATTTTCTATTGGGTTCTATTGTGAAAACAATACAGAAAATATTTCACATTTTGTGTGCTTTTTTAGCAGGCCGTTTTTTTTCTCTCATCGAAACAATCAGTCAACCACTCAAGCGATTTCAATTCGACAAAGTCACAGATTCTTTGACACACTGGATCGTTTACGTTATCCATTACGGAAATTGCTGATGCTGACAAACAGTCGGTTTGAATGTGATGTTGAGTAATGTAATTAAGTGGAAAGAAAAAGAGATTTTACATGCTTTGTCAATATCGAGCATGCACTTTGCTTAAGCTTTTACAAACAAAAGTATGGGATTTTATACTTGTATGTCGAAAATCATTTGATGAAAAATTCACAAGACCATACGTTGAACAGTATGTTAAGCTTTATTTATTGAATCATTCTCTTTCGTGAATGCCGGAAGCAACCTTTTGAGTCAACTGTTTCATTCTGTATCGGAGCACATTTAACTTATTTGATTCTCGAAAATTGCACACACGCAAATGAACGACACAAAAACCTCGTTCCAAACGGCACATCAAATTTAGTCAATAGATAAAGGGTTTTCCAATAAGAGATTTCATTTTGAATAGCCCGATATTTGGGCAGCTGTCACATTAAAAGCTGTCATCTTTTGACATTTGACAAGTGAAATCTACGCCATCACTAAAAATCGAACGATACACGCATTGAAATTGTTAAAATTCACTACAAAAATGGTGAAAATTTTGCAGTCACAGTCGTTCCATTTTTAGTAATGGCGCAGTTTTTACTTGTCAAATGTCAAAAGATGACAGCTGCCAAATAGCGGGCTATTCAAAATGAGACCTCTTATTGGAAAACCATTTACGTTGCAAGTAGTCTAGGCTCATCATTGAGTATATCCAAAAATATCATAAAAAGAATCTTTTTATCTGTTCGTATGCTCTTTTGGGTCAATCTTCTTCAGTTCTTCGTATTTAATATTGTACAAGCCCAGCGAAAATGCATTTCCGACTATTTTGCGTTGCATACAAAGTTCACATTTTTCGATAGAAAAAAACGCTTTATGCTACAGCTTCAGTAGAATTGTAAAAATGTTATCACATTGTGGTTTTTTTTCTTCTTATCGCTAAAAGTGAATAATTTTTTTCATTTGTGCTGAAGATGTCGCCCAAAGTGATGGCGCTCTATTTGATCCCAAAATGAAACAGAAAGTGTCAACTTTGAGCATCTGTGTAAGATGATTGAATCACTGGAATTGAGCTACATAATGATTTGTCTACTCAATCGTTTGTGTCGTGCGTTTGGGTGTCGCAATCGATTTTTCGTATATAAAGTGGCAGAAAATCTATTGTTAAGTATAATCTATCATTCAATATTAAATAAATAAAATGAAATATATGTAATTTTAACGACGATCATTCGTCAGAGAGTTTAAACTTTACACAAATTAATTATTCTATGTACGCCGATAGCGACCAAACCAATTCTCGTTTCAAATAAAACCAATATTTAGAATCTCGATTGGTTTCAGTGTTTTCGTTTTCAATCGAATCAATTTTGGCAGCATTTTGTAAAGCAAAATGAACACACAAACAAACACTGGCTATAGCTTGTAATTTAAACCACTATTAGAAACTTCCTAGAAGAATTTGCACGATACAAATTGTCGGTGAATAATTGTATTTATCAAATAGTTACTTTAACATGAAAAATTAATGGAAAATGGATTATAAAATAAAACATACTCTGTGCTCAATGTTTCCAAGTCAACTGAAATGTTCGATTTTGTTTAATTTATTTGCCAAAATCACACACTCTCTAAGTGTTCCGGTTTGAGGTTTGTATGAATATCGTAAGTAGTTATGAATAACAATCTATTTTCCATATTTTCATTGAACTTCCTCTTGAAATTCGAGGATTTTACTCTGTTTTGAGAAGGAAATATGAAGACATGCTCAAAATTAATCATTATTTGCAAGTAATCGTTTGTAATTATCAAAACGTTTATTTTTTTTAGATTTTTATCAAAATGTTTATTTAAATTTATCTAAATCGTGAGTTGCAAATATCGTTCTTTTCAGCATATAAAACCTTGGGAAACGAGCAAATACAACGTTTAAAAATGATATTTCCAATCTAAATTATAAATCAAAGCTTATCAAAAATGCAAAGAATGAGCTATTGATAGGCACGACATTTGAAACTGTCGAAAATCGAAATTGAAGATTGACAGCACCTTGGTGCCAATTCTTAGATTTCTACCTTTCCGCAAAAACCGCTGTGTTGTCCGTGTACCACGCTGTTCGTTGTACGCAAACATTGGTTAACACGTTCAATGCTTTTATAATTTTGTCATTCAACGTGGATGGGGAGAGTATCGTAATTGGGCCAAAACACGAAACAGATTTTTTTTTTTTAATTTCCAAAATCTCGGATTTCAATATATAGCCAAATGATTTTTCAAAGTAAATATTTATTTTGAGAAAATAATATTACAATACATTTCAATCACAGAACTGTTTAAATGATGTTTTTAATGCTGACAATTTTGTCGAATTGCAAGTCTTAGATTTATGCAAGTAAAGTTTAAGTAATTATTTATTTTTAAATATTGTCGATTTGCTAAAACCGTACGGTTTCCATGGTGGCCTATTGTTTATGCTCTGAGAGGCAGTTGATGTGCTCTCCGGTAATTTCATCGATACACTATTTCCTTTTGCATATTTTTCATTTGAAATGGGTGATTCACTTGCTCCCACCAAAATTTTGGCCCACACGAAGCGAAGTTGGTTGTAATCATTCAAAGTGCTTCTAATATTCTCAAGATTGTGAAACATGTCTGCCTGTTGTATATAAATTCTACCGACGATTGGTTCTACTTCTTTTAAAATTGTTTCAATCTCGTTCCGCTTGTTTGTTTGCAGAAGTCGTTCGAACCGCGAGTTCACTGCATCGGTGTCTTGCCCGATTTTTTTCCCTAAATCGTTTACTATTTTGATTTCATTCTTGAAATTTTTCTGCAATTGCTCAAATTTTTTGAAGTCATCTGATTCGATATGCTTTTGGACAAATTGGATCAGTCTCAAATCTGGGGCATTATTTTTCAATTCATTAAAAGAATTAACAAAGAACTTGCCTGGATTGTTCAGTTCAAATGTAAGTTCTGCGTAAATTTCGCTACATAAATTCTGAATTTCTGCCTGACCTTCGTTAATATAATTGATACCAATCTCCAAAAGATCGTGTGTGTTGAATTTGGCAATGAACATTTGTCGAGGCACCTTTTTCAACACTTTATCTCTTTTGGTGTTGTCCACAAATCTACGCATAGATTTCCCAAATTCTTTCGTAATTCCATCAATGTTGTCGGTAAATTTGGCTATGACACTCAATTTTGGCCTCGCCAGAAAATTCTTTTGTTCCGCTTTAGCACAAAATTCATCCACCACGTTAGTGAATGTAATGCCATGTGAATTGGTAAACTAAGTAGATCGAAACAAATAGATACAATTTTCAACTATCTTTCTTAACCAAAACAAATTGACTTTCTCAAATGCAAACCTGAACAAATAGTAATAAAAATGGCAACAATAAAAACGGCTTCATGTTATCCTTTTGAAAGTATCTTGCCTCGCAGAAAATTGATACGAAAATAATTATCAATTGGTGGTTGGATGACTCTTTATACACAAAAAATGCTCCTACAAAATGTACACGTGTATCGAACATATGCGAATAATTCTGGCAAATATTTCTGAATTTGAATTTTAAAATGATTCGAAGAAATATTCTTGAAATACCTGTTTTCGATACGCACGAAAAATACGAGTTCGATCAAATAAAGGCACTCTTCAAGGACATACGAATGGAATCAAAAAAATATAGTTTCTTTTTATTTTATCGTTCGAAGTTCGAATCGGAATATTTATATTGAGTCGAATGGTTTTTAGTATAGAATTACATATATCCACTAAAGAGCGAGCGTTGGCAGAGCCACCACACGGAAAATATGCCAATTAATGACGTATGGATTGTGTGCAGTAAGTTGATGTTTTCAATGTGTTTGACACTGCCTGATTAACATTGAGTGCACTCATCTTATGTGTTTTTCAAAAATGGCTAGAAAAAGAAGAAGAAGCACCTCACACAATCGTCTACCCCTTGTCGGTTTGCGTATTTATTGCCATATATTTTTGTGACTAAAAGAAGTATGCCGTGGAGCCTATTTTTAACTGCACTCATTTGGTGTTTACTTGAAAACTGCGCGCCAATACTAAATTATCACTTTGTTTTTACGGAGTTTCAATTGTTACAGAAATTAGAAGTAATTGGATTTTTATTTGATCCGAACTGATCGGAGGTAGCTAAGTTGGAATCCACATAGTTCATTTTGTGATTTTCTTTCAAGTGAAGATTTTATTGAAAACATTGGAGATTTGATCAAAAATATGCTATTTTTTTTTATTATGGATGTAATTTGTCTGAATCTACATCGGAATCAATCTTCTATTTTTTAATGATTTTTCAAACAAGATTACAAAATCCTAAAGAATTCATGCCTGTTTTTAAGCACCACTGTGTGTAAAATATTGAAATTTTCTTTGCGTTTTGGACCTAAAATATTGATTGCAACCGTTTTCGGAACAATTAGTTGTCGGTTTTTTTCAAGTCATTCCAATTAATAGATTTAGGACTACCAAACAAACTTCCCGATCTTTGAAGTCGGAACGATAAATTTGTATATTAACTCATCCTTTCACAGAAAATTTCATGTCAATCCGATGAGTTTTGGGAAATAATTATATGGGAGCTATGTTTTTTCGAACGAAACAGTGTTCATCGTAAATGTCAAGTGAATTAGAATCTGATTGCTCCATGTATCAAGGTTCAATTTAGATTTTTAGAAACAAATATCAACATGTTCCAAGAGGAGGTTGCTTTCTATAGCATCCTATTTTGAGGGGTGGTGAATGTCCGACGAAGCGCGCCATCACTACCTATTCGATTCAACTAAACTCTTCAACATTTCAATAATTTTTAGTATTTTCATAATATTTTACATTTAAAAAAAAATGGATGATTCACAGTAGATATACAATTGTGTACATTCGGCCGATTTAATAACGCTCCATAATGCCCGTTTTGATATTTTAAGATAATGCTGAAAAATAAGTTGTTCTATTTAGTATTTCACTCCAAATATCTTTATTGTCATGAGTTCTTGTGGTTTTTTCAATAATAATATGTATATTTTGAAATGATGGATTTGTGGATCGGCCAATAGTTAGTTAGAATCAAATACCAATAAATTCGCACATATGGCACGGGTTCGTAGTTTTGATTAATCCTGAATTTCATCGTGATGACTCAAAATTGTGTGGTGACTTGTTCTCAAAGTTACATGATGAAAAGAAATAAACATAGCCCGTAAACCCGTGAACTTTCGGGAAATGTGAGAAAAAGTTAGTTTTACGTATGCAACACCATACGTTCAATACAATGACATACGGACTTGGTTGTAAGACTATTGTTATAGTACAACCAACTGAAGTATGGCCATGGGATGAATAGACGATGCCACCAATGCGTAGTGTTTATTTTGCGTAACAAGTTGCTACTGAAGAAACCTTCGTTTTGGAGAGTTCTGTATGTTCCATTGCTTCAAGCAAAAATGTGCTTCTTATATTTGAGTCAGCGATAAAAAATCACACTTTTAAATCAATGTATTCAGTTACTCAGCAAGCATCCGGATTGATGCTCTCGATTTCCGCATCGACTCAATGTAATAAACACAAATCGAGATTTTTTTCCCATTCGAAATATCAAAACAAATTATTAAATACAGCGTGCATGTGAATAGAAGCGAGATTCAAGTGTTTACAACTCAAGAGAAGAAAACTTTTCTATGATGTGTTTTCTTCGCAGCTCTATTTCAAATTTGTACACACTTCTCACTTCGGAACAAACATTGGATATCGTGTATACTGTATATGGTGCTGAAGTTTTGCTCAATTTTTCCCTCCTTTCATCCATCAACGTTGGTTTTTCTGTGATGTGTGATATGCTCTTAGCGACTCGATGTGATATAATTTTTATATCTTCAGAAGCGATGCAAACAGACTTCACATGAAATGCCCCACAATATAACAGAAACACGTTTAAAATAGGAAAAACGTAGGTAATTCAGGAACAGCACGCAGCTTTTATCGATGACAATGCAATGCAAAAACAGTTTTTTCAAGGAGATACAAACGATTCACATGATAATGATTTCGCTCTATTCAAGAAAAAATCCAAGTGTCGAACGAATTTTCGATGCGCTTCTTAACAAATACATTATTTGCACTAAGTACAAGGCATTTCGATCGGCTTCATTCACGGAAGAAGAATTCTTGACGTTGAGCGGATTTTTTGTATTCAGACGTTGCTCTCGACAGCAAAAGCAACAGGGAGAGTGTTTATGCCAAACAGTTTGATGAATAATGAGTATCGCATGATGAAGAAATATTGTTAGGCAGTCATGTGTTAGAAAAATCGTACATTGAATTCAAGATCACATTTGTTGTTGGTCGATTGCTGTTACTGTCTGTGCACAGTACGGGCACAAGTTGATTTTCCGTTGGCTGCTTCAAAGGGTGCAATCAAACAACAGAAAAGCAATTTTATGAAAAATAATTCTTCCATCTTGCGTCAGAGAAGTTTCTTTACAAATTTCCCGGTCGAAATACGAATATGGCCAATATCGGCATCATAGAAGTCATGTGGAAAAAAAAGGTGTAGAAATGAGATATCTCCTCCGAAACAATAGAATACTATTTATAACACGCAAGTGTCGAGAATTCTTAGACTCCCCACGTGTTCCATCAAATTGATACGCACATTAATTACCTTTCAAATTTTTTCAAATATTGTTGCCGAATACGCATTTGATTTAAAATATTTATGAATTCATAATGCGGTTCTCTTTTAAATAATTGAGTATTCATCCAATTTCGATCTCGTTGCAAATTGAAAGTACCCTTTTTCATCATTATTTTTAATCTAGAAGATGATATATTCCATATGAATTGGCGAACACTGCAAATTAAAAAATCCTTTTTGATGAATTATTTCATCGCTTAGAATGTTAATTCTGCTATGTGATAAGGTTAGTTCCAATCCCTTTTTTTCCAAAGTCCAGTAGAGCATTTCCCTTTGATTTGTGTGCCTAAACCGTCTATTTTCAAAGCGATTGTTTCTCTCCATTTGTACTCTTTGATAAGCTCAACGTTTGATCGTACAATATTGAATTTTTATCGAGCAATGAGAATGTTCAGAGCATCTTCCTGAACTCCAGCCAATTGCTTGAATCTCGTGCCAAAGAGCATAAAACATGAATGCGGTCTGACAAACGAACCAAACGGAACGGAATTAAATCGAACTCGTTCGAAACAGGCTATAAATCTGATAAAATCCAGACACAATATAAATATACGATGAATACCAACTTATAGCTGCCACCATACGCAACAAAGCAAATGAAACATTCAATGCATTTTAGTCTCAACAAGTTTAACGCTTACACTTGATGAAGAAAAATGTGAATGTTCTGCATCTCGCCGCCAAAATTGGATTTTAATATTAAATGCTTAGTTCATGAAATGTTGCGTTTAAGCATAAGTTTTACTAACAAATGCTCACTCAGCACTTGTCAGGATTCTATTGGAATTAGTACCGTCGAGGTGATGATTATGATGATTACTTCTTTTCACTTGTTCTTACTAATGACAAAACCTCAAACATTGTGTTAACGCGTTTGAAGTACAAGAAAAATTCGGCATGCTGCCGTTGGCCATTTTAAGTTCAACAATGACGTTGCTATGTCTTAAACACACGAGCATAACTCTCAATCTTATTGAATTCTTGAAAAAGAAGAAAACTCAATGCTCAAACTTGTTCACGTTTTCCCAAGCAACATTTCAAATGGTTCAAGCAAACACAATTAATAGTAAGAGTTCTTTATCGAAGTTGTTTTGCAACATCTTTTCCGAAAATCACTTAAATATTATTTAATTGAATTATTTTAATAATGAAATTTAAACTTCGAACATGATTATTCCGTGGCCACCGCTCTCAGTTCGTTTCCGTTTTGGTTTTTATGCAATTGTCAGTGGCGGTACAATGAATGGAATTCATTAGTGCAATTATTATTGAGTCTGCACAACCTGCATTCCAGATTTACAAACTTTTTTCCACCAAAAAATAGAAAGAAGAAAATTATAAATATACGAAAGGGAATAAAGTTGCATTGAATCGTCAACCAACGAAATCTTATTGAATTGGCTGTGCCATTTGAATTCCGTTGCTACAGACCGTAATTCAGTTGAATGATTCGTTTTAATGATTGTGAATCCGGGACGATGAAGAACGAGACAAGCAATGTGTATGTATGGGCAAAGTATTCGACTGAATGAATGAATGAATAAATAAGAGAGTCATGGTCTGAATAAAAGAACTACAGCCAGCGCGCACGCATGTGATGCCGAAAAGTGCATCTGCCTTTTTCAATACATCAAATTGCAGCTGTCGCGCGGTCACCTCGACAGAGGAACTCAATATAATGGAATAGTACGGTAAAAACGGTCGATTTTTTGGGGGAAGCCATCGAGAACGAGCAAGCGACTGTGCGAGAGAGGCAATTGATAGTGTTGATAGTGCGTAGACGAGAGAATGATGATGAAACATAGCAGCAGTTATGGACAATGTACTCAGCAATTGCCTTGTGGGTTCTGTGCAGCTAAATATATCACGGCGAACAACAACTGCATCATCACGTCAAGTAAATTTGAAAGATTCTGAATCAGTTTGAGAAAAAATCCAATTTAATGCACTTGAGTCGGGATATGCATTCCGCTAGCAAACTAATTTTATTGTTATTCATAAAGAATTTTGCTGAGGCTCCATTCGAAAACAGCAGCTGAGAGAATTGTTCAGAGAAAATGCAAACTTTGATTGTTGTGGATAATTACTGCATTGTTGATGAGCACATCTACTCCGATGTAAAGCAAAGACTTGATTGAGCACGAAAGTGTGGAGCTGTGAAATGCATATTCAAATACTGTCATTAACCAAATATGCGAGTAAGAATTTTAAATGAAGCTAATTTGAGATTTGTAGAGCCGAAATGCGTCGTAGATAACACGCTGAGTATCATTCGCGGCTCAAGAGATAGGCAGCACTCAATCAATAATTTCACTTGAGGCAAGGCACATTAAGCACCAACAAATGACTTACTTCTGAGACGCATTCATAAATAGACAATGCTTAAAATGGTCTGCGATCTAACAGATGAGAGGCGATTATTTGCGGTTACTCTGCGATACTTTGATGTAGAAACTATGAAGGAAGTGTTAGGGTATTTTCCACTTTGATCATTTTATATGCGTGTAGACAATGGGATCGTAATTACATAATATGAACAGACACGGGACTGAAGAATGTTCGCTGCAAAACACAAATGCTCCCGGTTCGTAAACAGACGTACTTGCTTGAATTTGATACAGTTGAGAAACGTTAAAATAAAAACACTTAAACAAGCGCACGCGTATGCGCAGTAAAATGAGGGAAGGCCAAGGCAGTTTATGCAAGAGACTAAATAAATACTGTGTGAATCGAACGAACAATTAAAAATGACACGCTGCAAATTGCAAAGGGGAAGAATAAATCGAATAATTCGGAAAAAATTGTGCGTATGTGCTCGCGCGCGCGTGGAAAGGTGCTTCAAATATTGAACCCGAACAACAGCATATGCACAAATATATGCTTATTTTCAGGGTTTCCTTCGGTAAACATGTTCAAATCATCCGTTTAAAAGCAACTGCAAAGCATACAGATTCATCGCACATGGCAAATACAGATACGGATCTAACGATCAATGAAACAAAAAAAACATGTAAAGCAAAACAAAAAACACCATACACAGGGGGAAAGTGAGCCACGTACGCCGACTGCCCGCACTCGAGATCACTTTGCTTCGATTGAACTAACCCCGAAATTGAAGCTCACAAGCTAGTTTGGGTCTATTTCCATAATACAGCAACTGCTCTAGTGCGATTCATACGATCGAATGAAACCCGGGCTAAATGTGCGGCGGGTAAGTGACGATACTTTCGAATATAGGCTAGACGCCGGGTGCAATGCGAGTCGTGTGTCGTTCACCGCATGCTCACGATACACATGCACAACAAACGCAGAGGGATTCAAGCAATAAACAATGCGCGTCACATTTTGCCGCATACTTAATGTATACGAGCGTGCGTCTAAGCCATTTTTACCATTCTTGTTTTTTTTTTCTGCTTTCGATGAACACGCGTTATACCTTTTACTCTTGCATTTATCACATTCATAATTCCATTCAGTAGGTTAAGTTCATGCAACGGCAGCATTTTATTCTCCGCGTACAACGCTTCCATCCTCAATTTTATTTTGTTCCCGTATTTGCTGCTCTCTTTTATTCTGCTTTGTGCTCGACGATCTGTTTTGAACTTGTTTGGTTTGAATTTGGTTCGGTGTGTAAAATGCATCGTATTCGCTGCTGTGTATTTTCTAGTGTTTCGTTGCGAAGTGATTCGTTGTGTGATTAGTTTGATTTTGGTTATTGTCAAGTGAACATCGCCGCTCCGTTCACTGGCAATCGAACATTGGGCAGCTGCTTTTCGGCTCTCTTTAAAAGGTCCTATGAAATTAAAGTTTTGTGCAAAAAATTGGATTGAAACGATAAACAGAATTTGCATTTAAAAAAATAAAAAATTCGTTCAAAATAAAAAAAATAAATCGGCAATAAAATTGTGGCATAGAGATTAATCGAAAGACAAATAGGAAGAGCGACAACGATGCCAGAAATGAGCAGCGTTAAACGGAAACGTGCAAATCGTTCCATATGTCATGTGAATCCTGATGGCAACTACACACCCAGTGATAGCGACAGTGATGATGACGAGTATATGATTCAACGGAAAATCATAAAGCGACAACAAAATGAAAATGAGGATGTGCAAGTGCAGGTGGCCGTCAATGACGAGGATGATTCAAGTGATGCGCATTCATCAGTTGAAAATCGGTCGGACGAAGGAAATAGTCAGTTGTTGTATGCTGCATTACAGAAAATTCAGGAGCTCGAAAATGAGTTGGCGGAATTGGACGAAGCGGACTATGATTCGGGACATCACGATGATGATGATGATGATATTGACGAAGGCAACAGCAGCGATTTCGAAGAAAATGCCATTCAACACAATCATCGCGCGGAAATTCTAAATGGTGATGCAGAAGCATTGGGTTTTGCATTTTGTGTGAAGGAAACATTCGAATACTTGGCCGCACAAGGCATTACTCAAGACAATCCCATTGTCACATCACTACGCAATCGCTTTCTCGACCAATGCGACCAAGTTCCATTCAATTAAATCACGTTGAACCACAAAACCATTTCATCTAGTCAGTTTTTACAAACCCTGTTACCGATGTGAAACAAAAGTTTTTGACATATTTATTTTATAATTGAGACCATTCATTCCAAGCAATAAACGCTCGAAAGATCTCACAACAAGAATGATACACGACGACATGCATATCGAAATAGCATCGAAGCCATTGAAATTAAACTACAGACATCGACACCGATCTCAATTGAAGAATAGCATATTTAAGTCTAGCTAAATATTTAGCACGGAAAATTTACGATTTATCCAAATTTGGTCGTTTGGCTCGAATATTTTCATATTTTCTAGTCAAATAATTGATTCATTTAGAAATTAGACAGAGTAATCGTACTTCAGCTATAGTCCAAAATTAAAAGCATTTTTTCACTTGTAATTCCGAAGAATTCTTTCGAAATCGGAACACAAAATATGTGGATTTAGTTTTTTAGATTGTATACAAAAATGATGAAAAAATAAAGAAAAACATACAATAAAAACCAACAAAAAAAACGTAATGTTTTTCACTCACATCGAAAACGATTTTATTTATATTTTTTTCTTTTCGATTTAATAGATTCATCGAGGCATGTAAGTAATTACCAATAGTTATTTAAGATATTTTCTTGGGACTTATTCCTATAATTTCTTCAATGACTACATTAAAATCGATGACTTCCTTTAATAAATACATTAAACACAACTCGCGTTGAAAATTTGGTTTGTTGATTTGCTTTGGTTTATAAGAATCTTTGGTGTGCGGTCTGATCTTTACTGCTTATCGACGGCAAATCCATAGGTCGAATGGGCTCGTGCATCACCTGTTGCTTTTCGACTTCCGTTCAAATTCTTGCAGCTAGTTTCGATACATTAGCGTTGGTCCAGAATAAGCAGCAATGAGCAATTCCTTTTGGTTGAGCTGCTTCAGTTTACACGTGACATTATCATTATTCAACGATGCGATCGCCATCCATCGCAAGTAAACATCATCTGCCAGTCGCGGTTTATCCGTTTGACTTTCAAACGACTGGAAGTTTATGATTTTGATATGTTCATCGATACCAGCGGCTGTATTCGATGGCCACATTCCATTTCGTTGAATATTCAATTCTCTTTCTCTGGTTAAGAAATTTGAATCACAATTCTCATCGACAGTTGGAATCATCTGGAAATGTCCGAAGAAAATTAAATTGGATTGTCGAACAAATGTTGAAGTTTAGAGAATTAATTCTGGAAAAATTGCGAAAAGACAAAAAAAAAAAAAAAAAAATAGCAAGTGAAGTGGATGAACACGATTCAGAATAAAAACCCACTATAAACAACCATCAGAAGAATAACTTTTAATTTATTCAAAAGCATATGGCTCGAAGAAATCCATTTTTTTCCATGGTTTTATTCGAATTCGTTATCGCTGGCTGTAAGTGGGAGCAAAAAGTCAAAGTAATTGTCATTTTGCATTTCCATTTTTTAAACTCATTTTATCTTTTCAATATATGATTTTTCTTTTCTTTTGCTCGCATGCTTCTCGGAAAGAGACTAACTGAGAACCAACGCTCACATTTCTGAGTGACAAACAAATTTCTGCCCTTTGTATCAAGAGACATTCTAATATTGGAAGCAACAACAAAGAATGAGTGCACTGATAGTACGGGAGAGAAGCATAATTTTCGCGGAAAACCGTAATGGTTGGTATACCAACGATGAAAAGTTGTTTCATTGCATTTATTGCTCGAGCCATTCATTTTTTACGTCCGCCATTTCTTTTCATTACCCGCTCAAGTTGTGCAAATCGTTTGTTTGCTGTTTAATTAAGTTTGTGACTTCAGTGGTTTTTCTACTTTTTTCTATCTCTCTTCTTGTACGTATATTAAAACGCAAACAAAACCAAAAAAAAAAACAAATTAATGAAGAAAATTAACCGTTGAAATAATAACAACGAGTGAATGGCGGACAAAAACGTGTAGAACGTTGAATCATGGTGAAATCCAATGTATATACAGTTAAATAGAAAAAAATCTTTTGAAGTGATAACAATCGATCATATCTTAGTGAATGATCTGTGTACAAGGTACTGCAATGTCCAATCGACTGTATATTCTCCGGGAAAAGGTGACATTTTTCCGATATGCATTGACAATATAAGTTTTTGTTGTCAACAAGAATAATACAAATGAGCGAAGTTTCGTCTTAAAAAGAGAAAGTAAATTTCTAGTTTTTCCACTAGCGCCACCATTAAAGAATAAAAATGCCCATAATAAGTGGTGAACTTTATCCTTTGGTTACTTGATGTATGTTATAAGAACGGTTTCGGGTTAGAACAAGTAATCGCAATTTCGTTCATTCTTCTCATTTTTGACATGTAATCTTCTCGTTTCGATATCGAACATCCTTTTTGGCTATGAGCCACTTCTCTTTGAAAATATACATCTTGTTACTTGAAACTCAACGTGCGTGATTCAAAAGACGATACGTATTGAGTAAAAATGAGAAAAATGACCATAATTCAACATTGCTCAGCGTGCTTGCGCATCGGATAAACATGCTCATGAATTTACACGTCTTGTTTCATTGCAAAACGGCAAAAAAGATTACACTTGGTGTAATTGGGAGCATTTTTCGAAGACCAGAGTCGAACGCCAAATAAAACCCACTTGAGATGAAAATTGACTGATGTTAAAGACAACAATGATTCACACCACCAAATTACGCATCGAACAAAGTTTGGAGAGAATCGTGTAATTGTGATTAGACAAGCGAAAGCGGTTATGCTATTATGTGGGTCACGTTCTGAATGAATTACGAGTCGACGAATACTCTCTCGACACCAATTGAGCAATTTTTTCGTCCATTTCGATGTTGCATACCAAACATTTAATTGAAATCGGTTGATTGTTGGCAGTTTTTGGTTCACATACAAATTCCTCCCTATTTTTAAAACCGAACATATAACCGAATATTCTCTCAAATAAATATTTATGTTGTTCCAATCACATGGAATGCGCTTCAATAAACCAAAAACTCATCGCATTTTTTTGCCGCTGCGAAGTTTAACAACAGACACAAATGGGCACCCACACCAACTGGAGAGCAAATTCAAATAGAAGTCGAACACAGAATCTATTTTAATGAATCATAAAATCAAATATGCGAGCTCGTCTGTCTTTTATCTTCATCACATTCACTCGAGAGAGAGATATATTTAGAGAGAGAAAGAGAGTTTTAATCAATAAACAGGCATATAAATGCCATTTACCTCTTGTTTTTCCAATAAACGTCTTCTGAATATTTTATGTGATACGTCGAACAATAATCCGCTGAGGCTCGTTGGCTGATTTCCGAAAAAATAGAAATACGATTTCGAAAATAATTGAAGGATTCAAACTGTAGTAACAGCGCAAACTGTATGGACAATGTTTGAACGAATCGTATGCTGTACGCAAACTAAACTGAAAACGATGCATAAATACTTTTAGGAAAAGGAATAAAAAGCAGGAGCCCGCCAACAAGAGATGACATAAACAACTATTGCTCGTAAATACTGTTTGTTAGAAGAGCATATGAATACAATGTTCATATGTCACATACGACGATATCTCATTCGCTCAATACAATTGTACGTTATGCTATCGTATATATTTATTCCTTGCCTCTGTTCTAGCGCCCAACGATTAGATCAACACAACTCGCACATATGGCTGCAGCGGTTCCAATGTCGAACTGCATATATCACCGAGAAACCATATGTGATCCCCTCAAACGCATATGTTTCAACAGCACACACGCACACTAACGTGCACGCACAAACACACACACAACAGCATACATTGACGCATTCATTGATCGTTCAATTGTGGCTTCACTCCATTCGACATGTGTGCATGGATTCGTTCAGTTTCGTTACTTTTTATTTTCCTTACTTTTCGGCATTTACGATCACATTTCATTCTCCTTATATTCTACATATATTTTGAAAATTAATACATCCCGGGGACAAAAATGCACACACAAACTAAATGTATTCCATCGTTAACTGAAGTTAACTCAAGTTACTTGACGAAAACCTAATAGCTTACATTGCAGCATGATCATTCCTGTGTGCCATCCAGGTTCAGTTCTACCTCAATTAGCAAAAACACACGGTTCACCTCTAATTCGTTTGCTATATTGAAGAAGCATCTGCACGGTCGCCGATGTCAACTAATTAATGGCACCGAATTGTGCCGCCAAATCTATTCAAAAAAATCAGCAAATTAGTTCTTTTTGAGTCCTCAAAATATACAGAATGTTCCGATATTTCAATTACTGTTTTGGCCCGATAAATGTCTACTGTGATCTGATAAATTCTGATTGGATCATCCGTTAATAATCAAAATGGTGCAGCTCAAATTGCCAAAACACTTGAAATGGTGTAGAAAAAATGAAATATCATATTTTAATTTTCCGTCCGTGTCCGAGTCCGTGTCCGTGTCCGTGTCCGTGTCCGTGTCCGCGTCCGTGTCCGCGTCCGCGTCCGTGTCCGTGTCCGTGTCCGTCCGCATACGCGTCCGTGTCCGTCCGCATACGTGTCCTTGTCCGTCCGCATACGTGTCCGTGTCCGTCCGCATACGTGTCCGTGTCCATGTCGTATGGTGTTAATGAAATCCGTCCGTGTCCGTGTTCGTGTCCGTGTTCGTGTCCGTGTTCGTGTCCGTGTCCGTGTTCGTGTCCGTGTTCGTGTCCGTGTCCGTGTCCGTGTCCGTGTCGTGTCCGTCCGTGTCTGTGTCCACGTCCGTGTCCGTCCGTGTCCGCGTCCGTTTCCGTGTCCTTCCGTGTCGGTCCGTGTCCGTCCGTCAAAAAAGAGAGAGAAAAAAAGAGAGAAAAAAGAGAGAGAGCAACAAAACGAGAGAGAAAAAGAGAGAGACGCGGACACGGAGACGGACATGAGCACGGACACGGACATGGACACAGACACGGACGGACACGGACTTTTTTCTCTCTCTTTTTTTCCCTCTTTCTCTTTTTTTCTCTCTCTTTTTTTATCTCTCTTTTTTTTCGTTTTTTTTCTTTCTCTTTTTTTCTCTTTCTCTCTCTCTCTCTCTCATTTTTTTTCTCCCTTTTTTTCTCTCTCTTTCTCTCTCTCACTCTCTTTCTCTCTGTCTCTCTCTCGTTTTTTTTTCTCTCTCTTTCTCTCTCTCACAAGGCACTACGGCATTGGTGTATTTAAATACTTGCTTGACACCGCCCCAAGCGGATCCCAGTATAAGCATGCTGAGATTTGCTGACACAAGCGCAGATATGAATGTCATGTATGCTTATACTGGGATCCGCTTGAGGCGCTGTGGTACTATTGCATTGCCGTAGTCTCAGTGCACTCTCTTTCTCTCTGTCTCTCTCTCGATTTTTATCTCTCTCTCTTTTTTCTCTCTCGTTTTGTTCTCTTGTTTTTTCTCTCTCGTTTTTTCTCTCTCTTTTTTTCTCTCTCTTTTTTTCTCTCTCTCTTTCTCTCTCTCTCTCTCTCTCTTTTTCTCTCTCTTTCTCTCTCTCTATCTCGTTTTTTTCTCCCCCTTTTTTCTCGGAATTTTGCAGATATCGTCTACAAGACAGAAGCCCGCGTCAAGGATCAAGGCATTGATTGACTCGCGGTAACGATGTCCCAAGGCCATAGCTGACATGGTGAGTACCAACACTTGATTAGTGCCAACAGCTATATGCCGTAAAACGCGATTGATGCGGGCAAGACGTTGAGCTGGATTGAGGTCACTAAAATACAAGTGCTCACGCTTTGGGTACAACAGAGAGTAGATTAGACTTGACACGTTACTAGTCATATGGGTTTTATCCTCATCTGATGTGTATGGGAAGATCTGATTCAGCATCTTTATATCGGCTCTTGCTTTAATGTTGTCACGTAAATGCACGAAGCGATAATGCATCAATCTGCTTATCGGTGTACCATCGGGTCTACTGGGATGTCGTATGTTCACAATTATGTTAAAATACGGATATCCTAACACTTCGAGGTCGCGGTTCCACATCTATGGGCAGTTCGCTGTCAAAAGACCGAGTTCAGCGAGTTGTGGATCAAGACGGGCTACATCATTACGGATTAGTGGGGATGAAGCTCGTGCATTTGGCGTGATAAAACAATCCCTGAAATTTTGGTCAATATCTGGGCTAACACATAAACGAAAGAGCAAGCGATTCTCCAAACAACATCGAGGGGCTATGGACGCATTACTACTTGGCTGTGTCGAGTAAGTCTGATTATAATGACGTACCACAGTTGCGATGTATGCCTTTTGCATGACTGAGGCTAGAGCATAATTTTGACGAAAGGCGTCGGGGGTCGTGCTCAACCTGCTTGATAGGCGTATTATCGAGGCAAGAATGGACATCGTCCCAATGCGACATACATTGAACATCACTGCTGCTGGTGTACTGAGAGAAGCAGTGATGACACAACTTCTCATAGAGTCGATTTGGGAGATGCCCAGCTCGAATAGTTGTATACAACCATTCACACATATCAATACGAGCATATAGGTCAAGAAACTTGACACTGTCGCCGTCGAATTGTATATGTTGGAGCGTGTAGTATGCATAATTATAACTTTTAAGGTCGTAATACCAAGCGAGTTGGTGGAATGCTTGGGGGAATGGTTTCTTGAGCACACTAAGCTGGGCTAGAATTGCCTCTTGCGCGTATAACTTCTCTTTTCTGCGATATGTGATCTTGGCTGGTGCTTCTGGACTACTATCTCTATCTACTTCCATATTATTGTCTTTTCACTGGATTATATAAAATATTTAAGTTTATTTCACTTATCACAATTCACATACCATATATGAGCTGATCAATTGTCTGTAAGAGATAGAAACAGAGGAGAACATAAGTTATATGATAATTGGCCCCTAACACTATTATAACTATCTCTACTAGGCTCTGAGAACCTGCACATATATATATACACCTCTCGGGATATAGGGTTGGGTTTTGATGTGCCAAGTCCTAGATAGAAATAGAAAGCGCGTGTTAGGGTTTCTCCTGGATGCCACCCAAGGAGCCGGTTGAACGGAAGCAAGAGCAGTCAGTCCTAGGCTGTAGAGTAGTGGTTAGCGTGCCGGCTTTGCAAGCATGGGGACGTGGGTTCGAATCTCCTAGTGGCCGTTTGATTTTCTATCAATTTCATCATTACTAATAATAGTGATATATTGATGGGAGACAAACTAACACAAAAAACAGTGATTTTCGACTCACGGAGTGTTTCGGAGGACACTTTAAGCCGTCGGTCCCGTGTGTGTGCACAAAGAGGATTTTGAGTTAGCACAGACACACGTAAATTGACTACCTTAACGCTAAGGTTGTGTTATTGGGTATTTCAATATTCAATACACCACCGCAAAAAGTTCTCTCTCTCGTTTTTTTCTCTCTCACTCTCTCTCTCTCTCTCTCTCTCTATCTCGTTTTTTTCTCTCCCTTTTTTTCTCTCGCTTTCTCTCTCTCACTCTCTTTCTCTCTTTTTCTCTGTCTCTCTCTCGTTTTTTTTCTCTCTCTTTTTCTTCTCTCGTTTTTTCTCTTTCTTTTTTCTTCATGCACGAACGGACACAGACATGAACACGGACACGGACGTGGACACAGATACTGACGGACACGGACACGGACGCGGCCACGGACACGGACGCGGACATAGACACAGACACGGACGGACACGGACACGGAATAATCTAGTCCAATCATTAAGCAAGTATTGTACTATTATACTTTATACACAAAATTGAATAATCAATATCATGTTATTTACTATTCGTCCATAAAAACTGAGCTCCATCGAGGCAAATTCATCGGAAAAAATTCTAACAACGTAGAAGCAAAACATTGAAGCCATTGCTGATTGCTTGGCAAAATGCTTTTTCTCCAGAGACTCAGTTCCCTCCCAAATATATCGTAGCAAAACGGCGAAAAAAATCGATGCACATTTCATGATAACTTGACCAACCGATGGTTGAATTTCATTGTTGAATCTTTTCCACTCGTTGCATTGTTTAACGCCTGAATTTAGACTTACAATGGTCACGCGACAGCTACAATGTTGAATTTTTATTTCCATTCTCTTGGAAAAAGTATTCATTTTCTCTCACATTTACTGCTTCGCAGCTTATCACTCAATGAAGCTACATGAAACATGCATGGGCAACCAACTTTCGTCTCATTTCGTTGTTAAAGTGGTGTTAACTGATTTTACAGACGTCGTTCGCACGTACCTAAATAATTAGATTGAAAAAGCTGAGCGCACAAAATTAAGCGAAAATCCAGCATCTCAATGTCTACACATTGATTGCGTTGGAACAAAAAGCAGCTGTCGAATCATATACAAAACTTGATGGATGTGAAGGTATTATATATTTTTCGACTGTGATTGTCGATTGCGTTGAGTGACGGTTTCTATGGCATAGATGCCGCGAATAAGATTTCATATGCAATCTCAGTATGAATATAAAACATTGTGGATATTTCGATGTTGATATGTGTATCGAGCTGGGCCTGAATAATCGCTGATATCCTGATGCATATCAAATGAAAACCAAACAAACGATTAGCTTTCAAAACGTATTTTTTGTGGGTAAAATCAAGAGCAAATTTAATTTTGCATTTAGTGCGAATTTTCATCTGTTATCGCATTCATTGGTCTTGTGCATCGTCGTCGTCGTCGTCGTCGTCGCTCCGTAATATCAGTTGGGGTGGGATTGTGAACTTTTCCGCATCAGCTCCCTCAGTCACAAGTTGAGAGACACACACAGAGAGATAAAGGAGGAGAGAGAGAGACAGTGCAGAGCATTTAATTTCGACAAACTAATTGGATTCCGACTAAGCGAATGCAAGTATCAAATTTCGGCTGAGATACATTCCAGTTAATACGAATACTGAAAGTTTTGGTTTGCATTATTCGAAAAACAACAATATTTACGAAAACCGTTTAAAGTAAATAAAAGTCGATGTAAAGCGCTTATGCGTTTAATTCTTGCATGTTTAGTTCCAAGGATTCTTTTGCGACTACATGTGAGACTACACAAACATGCCAGCAGACACAAACACTCACGCAATCAGGCATTTGATGTGAATTGCTCTTATCAAAAATAAGAAAAATTGTGTGAAACAAGCACGTGCAATTTTCATACATTTTCTGCACATAATAGGTCTACCGGTTGAAAATGTCGTTATTGCAGACAACTTCATATGTATTACTCTGAGGAGAATTTTGGCTATGACAGCTGTCACATCAGAAACTTAATGTCATTGTCTAATTATTTCAGTCTAGGTTATTGGTCATTAGTGAAAATATTTCTTTTTTTTGTGAAGCCGTAAAATGTCTACATTCGTGCCATCAAAACAACATTTGCGGGAAGTTTTAATATGCTTCTTCCATTAAAAGAAAAAAGCAACCGAAGGGCATCAATTGCTCATCGAAGCTTACCCGGGCTATACTATAGACGTTAGAATGTGTCAGCGGTGGTTTAAGCGGTTCAAAGATGGTGATTTCGATACCGAAGACAAGGAACGCCATGAATTGGAGGCATTGATCGATCAAGATCCGTCACAAACGCAAGAAGAACTTGCAAAATCACTTGGCGTCGCTCAGCAAACCATTTTCGATCGTTTGAAAGCAATGGGAATGATCCGAAAGGTAGGCCATTGGGTGCCGTATGAATTGAAGCCAAGAGACGTCGAACGACGAGTTTTCACGTGCGAACAACTGCTTCAACGGCACCAAAGAAAAAGTTTTTTGCATCGAATTATTACTGGCGATGAAAAGTGTGTCCATTACGATAATCCAAAACGCCGGGCAACGTATGGGTACCCCGACCATGCATCATCACCGACGGCCGCGCAGAATATTCATGGCCTGAAGGTTATGCTGTGTATTTGGTGGGACCAGCAGGGTGTGGTGTACTATGAGCTGTTGCAACCGAATGAAACAATCACAGGCGAGGTCTACCGGCGACAATTGATGCGTTTGAGCCGAGCACTGAAGGAAAAACGGCCGGAAACGGTCGCAAGGCACGATAAAGTTATTTTGCAACATGACAATGCACAGGTCGTCAAAACCTACTTTGACACGCTCAAATGGGATGTCCTACCCCACCCGCCGTATAGTCCAGACCTTGCGCCATCCGATTACTATCTCTTCCGATCGATGCAACATGGCCTGGCTGACCAGCACTTCCGTCAAAAATTGGATCGATTCGTGGATTGCGGCCAAACCGGTCGAATTTTTCAGAAAGGGTATCCGTGAATTGCCAGAAAAATGGGAAAATGTGTGGCTAGCGATGGGCAATACTTCGAACATTAAATTTGTATCCATTTCTCTTCAATAAAGCATTGATTTTTTGAAAAAAACGACATTTTCAACCGGTAGACCTATTACAATTTTTTTATATGAGAAAGAGAGAGAGTTTGAGAATTTCAATTTCATGACCAGCGAAGATAATTTCGATATATTTTGCAAATAAACGAGTGTGTTCACATCATACACAAAATGATGTGCAATGTCGAGACAAACTGACCGAGTGGACTGATAAAAAATAAATTGAAAATCGCTATTAGATGGGCGCCAAAGTGGGGCCAAACCATTCGTTTAATTGCCTTACTTACTACACCTTAACGAGCTTTACATTTAGTGCCACGCAACTGCAATAATACAACGCTGTTTCCATTGTTAGTCCATCGATGTGTTATAATACGACCGCAAGTGTTTGAATTTGAATCATCCTCTGTTGTTTAGATCGAAGTGCTCAACAGCATTAGTACTTTATCCATCTCGCATGAATTAAGTGGAGAAACTCTCTCTCTCTTCCTCTCTCACTATAGACCTAATTCTGTCATTGCTCTTATGAACGGACTGCAAATTGGAAATCGAGAACTCATCACGGCTTTACGATCGACTTTTATGTGAAATCGCTCTATCTCATAACAATTATGTTAAACAATTGAGTCTATGTAATTGCATTTGCAATAACATGTGCTGATTTCATCCATTCAGCTAATCAAATTCTTTTAGATTATTGGCACTTTCGAAACAAAGGGCGCTTATCCTTTCTACACCGCATTTCGACCGCTGGTTTGCAGTATCATATTAACGAAGTTCCTTTGTTCTTTTGGTCATAATGTTATTTTGTCGTTCTATTTTCCATCGTGTCTTCACATTTCTGTTGCGTTGCTGTGATTTCCAATAAAAAGATCACTGAATAGAATGAGATAACCTGATCAATTGAGCCAGTTGTGGGATGCGCAATCTATAATAATTCAAGATCCGATTTATGATGAATACATGCTTAGATAGATTTGTCATTTATTCCACAACGTTAGATTGTATCGAAAAAACCGAATCAGTGTAGCCAAAAGCTGCAGTTCATACTCATCAGTCATGTCAGCTTGTGATTTCAACCCGTATGAAACCAAAATAAAAAAAATACGCTTTCAGTCATTTGCTGCTATATCAGTTGTCTTTCTCGATAAAAACCCCATCTGACATTGGATCAATTCGAGCTTGCGAGATAGACTTTACAACAAAACAGTGTGCGCCGTCAATCAATTTTTTCACTTTTTTGAGTTTATTATATTGAAGTGCTATTCATAATAAATCGAAAATGTTGTTCAAAGTGGACAAATAGTTTAATCCGGTGTTATTCCGCAACGTCCCTATCACTTGAACCCACCCACATGAAATCGAGATACCAGATATTACTAAACATTGCCCTCGGGTCAATTTAAATACGAGCTTTCAATATGAGAATTCTTGAAGATTTTCAGGAACAATATTTGAGAAAATGAAGATTTTGAAGAAATGAAACATGAACTCTGTCGGAACCAGCCTTCATTATATTTTGTATCCAATGAATGAATAACCCGAACAATTTCAGAGACAAATGAATTAAACGGAAATTGATGGCATTCCAAATTGGATGCGACATTCTTATGTATCTAATTAATATTGATCCCCTTCAGTGAATTTCTAGGAGGCCGGAATATTTTTGGAAAATGTGTACATTCATAATGATATTATTATGATTCAGAAGTGAGCTATTGATGCCATTAGACGCCAGTCATGTTACTCAAACCATTGAATAATAAATCAGTTCGTCATCGCAATTCGCCAATCATGTTGACTTACGGCAAGAATCCATGTGTCATTTACAGCAAAATTGTTTTTTTCGGTGCTGCATAATGATGAATATCAAAGCTAATACTTGAATTGAATGTATATGCAATTCGTATAAAAATATATTGTGTAAGCATTCATTATAGCTTACAGCGGTACTTCATCTGTCGAATTTGGTTCTGTATATCTCGACATTGCCGCCAAATTCTTTTCGAATTGAGTTGAATATTACCTTTCATTATGAGCGCTGGATGTAAAGATTAATCATATATCTTCCGTACAAAACAAATTGCTCGAGCCAGGCAAGGTTGTGACCGCTCATGAAGCCATTCAAATAAAATGCATTGATTTGAGTAGTGTTTACAAGAAAAAATTCCTTTTCATAATTATTATTATAATTATAGTTACAATTTTCGCATTTTAAATCTGTCTATTGATCTACATAGTTCAAATAGTCATTCGATTTATTTGTTTCTTTTGTTCATTTACTATTTTCGAGAAGAAGTTTGGTTTTTAGAGAGCTTAAATGCTGTATTTTTGTGTCCCCGTGATGAGTGTTGTTC
Organism: Obolodiplosis robiniae; assembly: GCA_028476595.1. Lineage (NCBI taxonomy): Eukaryota > Metazoa > Arthropoda > Insecta > Diptera > Cecidomyiidae > Obolodiplosis > Obolodiplosis robiniae. The sequence continues at coordinate 32,804,513 of CM052017.1, forward strand.
GATTATTTTGTTTCTTGCCAATTTAGAATAAATGAAAATTTGAGATGTTTCTGGGGATAAATCTATGCTTAGAAATGTCTATTAATCTAGTGGTTAATCAGTTAATTTATGAGGATGAGTATCGGTCATAGGTTTTTCTTTCCTTCCAAAATTAGTGGTGAGTTTTGTAATTCTTCATATGATAATGTTTTTTTTATTTCATTTCTTTTTGAAATCGGTTAAACTTCAAAATTAAAGAAAATTGTACAAAAATAAGTCGATGCTGATTGCGGCATTCAATTTTTAACTACATGCAAATTAATTTATTTTAAATCGGTTCTCAAAAAGAATCGTTTGAAAACTCAAAATGAAAATTAAACCAATTTTGCTCACTCATTTATTTTCACCGATAGTTCATGTATGTTTTTATTTGAACTATCGCCAAAAATAAATGTCGGAAAATAGTTGTTCGATGAAAAGTATTTGATTTATTCAATGAGGTTGGGCTCTGAACCTGCATTTGAATATTCATCTAGAACATAGTGATTATTATTGGTGAACGCAAGCATATGCATGAAACTTGTTTGTTCGCAATGTCCACAAGTGGAGCTTGAATAAAATTCATTCGAAATGGGCTCACGGTTGCAACTAATGAAAGGAGATGAACATCAGTTATTCAACATTAAAAGCCATTCCATCACTCCAAACGGCAACATATTCAATCATATTTTGGACAGTTCGTTGATTAAACTTCGCTTTGAACAAAAACTTCAACATAATACCAAATTTTCATCGGATTTAATTTGGATTTTCATAGAGTATTTCAGCAACTTTGAAAAACGGAGAATAAAACTTTTCCGCATATCAAATATTGATATCGACGTAGATATATCTAATCTGTTCGAGCTTTTATCCCAACGAATGTAATTTGAAATGCCGCATGCATTTTTCACACGATGAAACACTAGCAAAAAGATCTATGTCCGCATAATTAATTCACACGAACGGAATTCGAGCAGTTTTTTAGTAGATGATTTCCATATTTCAGCATAACATTTTGGTGTTTTTGACCAGCTATTCAGTTAAAGTGAGAAATTCTTCTATGAAATTGCAAAATATACCCTTTTCATGTTCCTCTGTTTATATAGTTGTGCCATTTTGGTATTTTAATACGATTTATAATACTTAATACTGAATATTATGACAAGTTTTAGCAATAAAAACATCATAATGCTGAGTATTATATCTATCATAATACTCGTGATTGGAAGCATTATCATCGATTACTCAGCCATTTTTCTACGGAACGTCAAATCTTTCAATCAATATCAAAGTGTATCGAGCATTTAAACATTTTCAATACTGGTATTAGGTTCAATATCAATACTCGAGCATTATGAAGTTATTAATAATACTCAAAACTGATCTTATACTCAGTGAGTATTAATATCATTAGAGTTAATAGGTTAATACTAACGAAATATTGGCATTAGGTATCGTAATACTGCAGTATAATATGGAAATTCCGCTAGCCATATGGAACAACTGAATGCCTGGAAATACAAGTGAAGATAACAGAATCGTTACAGCGGGAGTATCACATGAGCATTGCTGTGGCAAAACCGTAACATGAAAATGTGATTTCGCAGAAACTCAACATGGCCTAGAACGAATCATGTTGTGTTCTCGCGAAATCAATTTCCATTTTGCGTTTATACCAGAGCAACGAAAATGTGACACTCCCGCTCGAACGATTCTGTATCTTCTCTTTTATTTCCAGGCACTCAACTATATCTGCTCATGCGAAAAATATGAGCTTATTCATATTAACAGAAAAAATTTGCTGTAAAAAACTGCGGTTTGAAAATTGGATATTTACGGCTCCATTATTTAATTCGATTGAATGTTGTGAATGCTATACACTGGGTAGCATAATTTCGGCTCGCAGATTCAATATGTGGTCACGTCTTTAGATGGCCAAATTCCATTGAATTCATTGCGTATGCTTTTAACGTTATGTGCGAACGTGTTTAAAACGAAAACTCAATCAAATAAAATCGCTAGGAGACACGCATTGTTTCCATTGGATTTCCTCCGGCATTTTCTCCGGAATTGATATCATTGAAGTATTTGAATGTCAATATGACAAGGGAATATCAGATCATTTAACCTCAATAAAATGGCGAAAATATATGGAAAAATTGCACTCACGTCTTTGATTGAAATGTCATCACTAATCAATCAATCCGTTCGTGCACCAACAAAAAAATCCAAAACGAAAACCAAATCATTGCAAAACTTATCAACAATTCCGTCATCACATTCATATTGAGATGCGCGCAATCCACATCGACTAACAAAACGTTAGGCATTTGTTTGTCATCAGTTACATCGAACAACTTTAATAAGGTAATAAATATTTTTTGTATTTAATAAACGAACAAAGACAATGCGAATAACTAAATCGATTTCATTGAAAATTAATGTTTCTTCAATCATTTTTGAGGTTCCTCGTCTCAAACACAGAGGTAGAGAGAATGAGATTTGCTGTCAATTGCCTCGGCTGAAAAAAAAATTGAAACCATTGAATAGTTTGTATACATAAAATATGCTTCTTAGCCTCATCATTCGCGAATTGTCATTGAGATCGATCCAGTCTTTCATTATATTTCTCTCTACAATCGCTCGCTGGAAAAGTGAATAAAAGTGGGTAAATCTGGTTGAGCCTTCATCAACCAAAGAGCTCAATTTGAATTTCAATTATGTCTATTTGCAATGAAGTCATACAGTGGTGAAAACACCACTGAACAATTCAAAGTTTAACAGCAGCACGTCATATGCTCTAATGATATTGCCATTTTATTGACCGATATTTGGTAAATATTAATATTGACATTGCATTTCAAAAAGAATTAAATTTTGGTGGACTAGTTTGAACGTATGCATTGCAAATGTCAGCGGATTATTTCCATCTGCCATTGCAATTGTCAGTTTATAGTAATTCAAATATTGAAACATTTATGCGATGTTTGGGAACGTGTTTCCTATCATATTAGTTCAAAAAAAGTTACATCAATTTATTTTGTCCTTCATTCGCTATCTTTATATTATATTATTTATTATGATGAAATATTCAAAGATTGTCTCAAGACTAAAAATAATATTATGATTTGTTGTTGCGCATATCTGCACCACAATCGATCTACATTTATTTATTTCGCTTTTATTTTGTTTTTGTTTTAACTTAATTTCATATATGATTTTTTCTGTAGATAGATGTAATACTTTTTATGTCAGATCTTATGATGAATATTGATTTCAAAGTTGAAACGATTTATATTGTGGGTGGTTTTTAGAACGTGCACTGAAACTTACGTTTTTTAAATATTTCCTTTAAATAATCGATTTTCAAGCCACAACATTCACAATTTTGTAGAAGCCAAAAATAAAGAAAATTTAAATTCCAAATTAAATTATTTGAAATAGAATTCAAAATGGATTCCCTTCTCTTATTCAGAAGAGTTTTCCATGAGCTTTATTTGGAGTTATTTGATCAGCGTTTCAACCTTTCAACCGCATAAAGAAATCGCACAGGTCATGGGCACTGATAAAAATTAAACATTTTTCAATCAAATTTTTCTTGTAAATATTTGGAATAAGGATTTGTTTTGAACTTCGGGGTAATTAGCGAAAATTAAAAACGAATGTGAGCTGATTGCCTGAAAACGTTTAAATTGTGAGTCTGTTTTGAAATATGTGATTGCTGTGCAAAATGCAAACAAGCACTTTACGGCCAGTGAATCTTCAATTTGAAGAGTTTCGGTGGAAGATCGGAGTATTAACATTTATCATAAGAAAATTATTCATTTTTGTATTTTCTGTTAAAAAATCGAGAATAGACGACAATCTGCACACATTCTTCGAAACAAATGTGTTCAGTTGTTTGTTTCAAAAGATTCGTCAAGATGTGCTTGTGAGCTCCCGACATTGCGAGCACAAAACGTCAATATAATGATTATTCTAATAATATTTTGTATCCAAGAGTTTGAAAATAGTAATGTTTTAGTCTCTCTCTCGCCCTCTCTTTCTCTCTCTTCATACTTTTAATATATTTTTTGTTATGTTCAGTTTTGCGAAACAAGAGTGAACAAGCTGAAATGCAGAAATAATCAACAAGTCGAGCTAAAGTTTGTAACATTTTTCTACGCACATTTTGTGAAGCTGAGCTGATTAATGATTATTATTGCAAATCACATAAAAATCTACATAAAACAAAAATGAAAAAGTTTGCTTTTTGCGAAATTTTTGTTTGTTCTTTGTCATCATCCGAGAGATGCACCGATAAAAAAATGTGAGTGAAAAAAATGTTAAAGCAACGAACAAAAATGTTTCTCTTGTTTGTTTTCAATTGTTTTAAGACAGTTGTGTTTTAATATTATCGTTTAGCACGTACAGTTTCATTTAATTAATATCACATAATAAAATTCTCATGATTTTTTTGTGTGTCTCAACGAGTTTCTTCTTTTTTGCTCTCTTTTATATGATTTTTTCTGTAATTTCATGTTTTTTGTTAATTTTATTTTGTTTGTGGTGAAATTTAAAATGATTCACTAGACAGTAAAAAGAGGTATTTTAGATAATTTGTTTTATATTTTCGTTACTTATTTTTTCTTGTTCTTCTAATCTATTCTATGATAAATGTATATATAGTTATATTCATTTTCTAAATTAATTTGATAAATAAGCAAAAGTAGATTATCAGAAAGTTTGTTTAAATTGTTCAGCACAAAATTGTTAGTAATATTTGCATACGCAGAGAGACAATTGAAAGCATCCGATTTGCCAAATCGTGGCGTTGCTTGTGCACCAATTCAGCTCTTTTCAAATTGGCGAGAGCATTCCAACCATCGAACTTGGTTAGAGCATAGAGAAATCGATTTGCATAGTTGAAGAATGAGGACATATCTATGAACAGAAATTAGCTGTTGACATATCACAATGATGTGAATGCAGATGCACGCGACCGATGCAAATATATTGATTGCTTTTCATATATGAATATATATATATAATGGTGCATGTTAATAGCTCAAATTCGATGGAATCATCGAACAGTTAAGAAATTTGGATTGGAAATCGAATAATTTAGCATCGGAATTTCAGCATCGATAGATCATCGGAATTGCACAGGCATTCTGTCATCATGAATGACTATGGGAAAATTGAATGTTTCATTCTCTCTGTCGCATGGTTTCAAAATGCAAATTCCAAACATTAAATTTATATAGAAAAGGGAAACCAACATGGATTTGTCGTCCTATGCTAATTTGTAAAAGTGCAATAATCCAAGATATCCATCGAAATGGTAAAATATTCAAAATGCTCTTTCCATTCCCTTTGCATATAGTGTGAATGTGAACGGGTGCATGTTTTTGTTATTTCTTCTTTTATTTGTTAAATATGAAAATCGTTTATTGAAAATATGAAGAACAATACACATGGAAATCTGATGAACGTGTCAAATAAAGTAAGTAGATTCCTTTTGAAATTCGAGAACCATTGAGTCGCACTGAATTTGTACATTGTGAGCGCCATTAAGCCCCAAAAGGTCTATTGAGAATGATTGTCTTTTTGAATCGAGCTTCTTATCGGTGGCATTTTGAACATAGACTCATTTGTTATGGCATGTGGCAGTCGCTGTCGATGATGCAAACCATTCATCTCATCCAATCTATCTTGGTGTTTTCATGCAACGAGAATAAAGTGAATCATTCTTGTCATTGAAAAAGGTTGCAGTTTATTTTGGGTTGCAAATTACTTTGAATCCCCATTCACGTAAGCTGTAGAATATCTTAGGTTAACAATCGTAGTAATGTTGCACAGCTTGAAACGTGAAATTGGATGAGAAAAAATGGGTTGATGTTTTTCTTATGGACAAATGGCAAATGATGAATGCATTACTTGGTTCACATTTGAAAAGAACCAAAAACGATTGGATTGCGACTAAATTGTTTTATTTTTTCTGTCTCTGTATATTCTGTTGATCGAAAATACGATCGATGGCACGATATCTTGCACACAGACTAATATCGTTTAAAATGGACAATTTATTGGAAAATGTTGAGATAGCTCAAACACTTACATTATCCTAGGGAATTTATTACTGCAGATTGACCATTCTTGGGATTGGAATTCGAATCTTTTTCAATTAAAAGAGATCCTTCTTCGTGTGTTTGAAGACAATAAACAATACTTGAAAAAATGTGATTTAATATTAGAAATATGTCAATAAAATGAGAACAAAACTAATTTCATTTGAATCATTGAAATATGTTCAATTGATGTTGCTTATCGAAGAAGGTTTTTGATGGTAAAAGAGAGCATCGTATGAACTCATCCATTTCGCA